>CM076939.1:4451163-4986163 GCA_039566165.1 Maruca vitrata
CATTTTTTCGAAATAACTGACACCCCGTAAGTCAACCTGTGGGCCAACACAGCGTAAGTCAGTCGTTCGCTGTAGTCAGTTGGAGGTGCTGCGTGAATTATTCCCAAAAAGGTAATTATTTGCATTATTTTGTGGTTTCAGTACAATTACTTTATTTTGTATTTAATTCTGAAGCTATGTAACATTAAAATATGTATTTTGTTTTGTAATTATACTAGGTTAAGTCGCCGAATTCAAAACTGTTTGACTTACGCAGTGTTTTGATTATGAGTTACGCAGTGTTTCAATGAGTTACGCAGTGTTTGGATACGAGTTACGTAGTGTTATTATAACTTTTTTTTTCAGGACTTCAAAAATATGGATTCTACGAGTGATAGTGAGAGTGAAGATATTTTGGAATTATGTAAAGAGTTAAATATAAAAGTTCCTTTAAAAAAACAGAAGCTTAGAAATGTATCAATGGCAGAGTTAGAAAACATAGATATAAATAACTTGCCCATCGAAATACTACCTGAATTTCTGCCTATAAGTAATGAAACTGCTTCAGAACTACACCAAAAACTATCACAAGATCCAGTGATATTAGCAGCTGAGATAGAAGAAATTGCTCAAAGTTTTGTTGGAGAACTATCGCAAGCAACAGTTACTGTTCCACGTTCATGTGAAGAACTGCCACAAAATGTAGATCAAGCTTCACATTTAGATGCATCAATGTCTCATGAGATAGCTCCATGTTCATTTGAAGAGCAGCCACCTGTGTCAACGACAACTGAAAACCCATCTTTTCGTTTAGAGATGCAGCTATCGGATGATGAGTATGGAGATTTGAATTCTAATAGAAAAAGAAGCATTAAGGGATTTGCAGACTCTAAGAAATGGGACAAATCTAAAACAAAAATGAAACGTATGAAAGGAGAAGAGTATGTGGGATATCGCAGAGATAAGAAGGTTCAAGGAAATGAGAAATTCAAAGTACTTCATGATATTCCTCGTCCAGCACGTGAGATGGGTCCTAGATGCACCTCTACATTTTGTACAAAGTCAAAGGTCCGCGGTTGTTCGAATTTGACTGACGAAGAAAGACAAAATATATTTACCAAGTTTTGGAAGGATATGACATGGGAGCAAAGAAAACAATACGTTGTGTCGAACGTCATGATTTGCGTTAAAAAACAAGTGAAAAAGACGGACAATTCAAGAAGGAGTGACAGCAAGCAATACTTTCTAAATACATCTATTGGTCGAATTCAGGTGTGTATGCAGACATTTTTAAGAACGTTAGGGTTGAAAGAGTCTACTATAAGATGTTGGGTGGCTTCTTCAGAGCATGGAATGGCAAAAACATCAAATAATAACGTTAATGAAAGGAGTATTATCAAGAAAGATGACATGGCTTTTCTGAAACAGTTTTTTGCTTCATTGCCTAAAATGCCATCGCATTATTGTAGAGCGAATACATCTAAACAATATTTAGAGCCAATCATTGAAGATAAAACCGCACTTTACAATTTGTATGCTACAGAGTGCGGAAAAGCTGAAAAAATTGCAATGTGCCGCTGGACATTTTGTAGAGTTTTTGATGAACTAAACCTGAGCCTGTTTGCCGTTAAAAAGATCAATGCGATACTTGCTGTTCTTACAAAGTGGGCAATATATCTGATGATATATATAACTCACACATTCGATCAAAAGACATGGCCAGAAACGAAAAAGTTAAGGATAAAGATAGAGCTCAAAAATTTGGAGATGTACACGTTTTCACGCATGACCTACAAGCTGTCAAGTTGTGTCCTCAGTTACAGGCTAGTGCTCTTTATTATAAGACTTAACTTTGTGTACATAATTTTACGATGTACAATCTAGCAACAAAAAGACGTCTACTGCTATTGGTTTGACGAAACTAACGCTGGTCTAATTGCTTCTGTATTTATTTCGTGTATCATAGACATACTAAGAAAAACTTTAGAGCAGAAATGTGTTCCCATTATTCTGTATTCTGATGGCTGTACTGCACAAAATAGGAATGTATTCCTTGCTAATGCACTTTTGCAATTAGCTATTGAAAAAAATGTCGTGATCGAACAAAAGATTTTGGAGAAGGGTCATACGCAGATGGAGTGTGACGCAGTGCACAGCTCCATCGAGCAAAAAACTAAAAATAAGGAGATCTTCCTGCCCTCTCAGTATGCATCATTTTCCAAGGAGGCTAGACCTAAGCAGCCCTACACAGTCAAGTATTTGAGTTACGACTTTTTCGAGGATTACTCTCAAAAAAATACTTTTATTTACGACTCTATTCGTCCAGGTCGAAACACCAACGACCCTACTGTCACAGACTTAAAAGTGCTGCAATATAACCCCGATGGAATAATAAAATACAAATTAAGTTTTGATGCAGAATACCAAGAGTTACCTCGTGGTAGAACTCGACGTAGATTGTTAATGTTCCCTGAAAACCAATCTAGCAGACCAAAACTGTACCAAAGCACAATAAATATAACTGAAACTAAATGGCGCCATTTGCAAGAATTGAAAGCTGTTATTCCTTTTGACTGTCACAGTTATTATGACACTCTACCTCATTAATACCTAGTTGATCTCTTTTTATATTTGTTTTAAAGTTATTTTGTTTATTATAAACAAAGGTACCAGACCTAGTTATTGTTACCTATAACTAAGTTATAAAGTGTAGATTATTAAAAAAGTTACTAAGTCACTAATAAGTAATAGGTACCTAAATGTATCATTGTTAATTTTGCAATTTATTTATTGATTTTAAAGGAATATTTTTGTTTAATTGATAGTTTTAGTAATACGAATAGGTTACAAACTATTCATTTAGTTTTATAGAAATGTGTATTTTGTTAATGATAATTTTGTACCAAAGGCCTAACTAGGTACTTAGTTAGTTTAAAATAAAAATGTTGATTCATTGTGATAAATTAAAGTAAAAAATTGTATTGCTACTCGATTCTGTTTCTGAAACATAACGTATGTCCAAACAAATTTATGTAAACAACGCGGAAGTCATGGTAATTCTTAATTAATAAATTTTACTCAAATAAAACTACTTTTATTTCTTCATTTAGGTGATTTTAAATACTTTTTCTAAATAATGTATACCTCTAATGTATCTAACTAAAATTTTACGCAGTTATTTTGCTCTCCTGTAAAGTAGACTTTTTTGACTTACGCACTGTTAGAACTTCACTGACGTACCTAGGAAAAGGAACTGATTCGCAGAGGCAACCATTGGCTTAATTTTTTTATAAAGAGATAACTTCCACTCTTCATGGCTCCAATCGTAACATAACAATAAATAACTGGTTCACATCCTTAGCTCTGGCTGATGAGTTACTGGTTTCACCATATAACTTTACTTTAGTGGGAACATTGAAAAGCATTAAACGTGAAATTCCGAAAGACATGAACAATTTCAGATCTAGCTCTATCGGTACTTCGATGTTTTGTTACGATGGTGATAAAACATTAGTTTCATTCAAAGCCAAGTCAAACAAAATGGTTTTTTTTATTGTCAACTATTCACGAGCCTAGCATCAATGAAACAATTGGAAAACTGGAAATAATTCATTTTAATAACAGCACGAAAGGGGCAGTGGACACTGAAGACCAAATGTGTTCAAATATGAGCACGAATCTAAAAACCATGATAATATGGCCTATGTGTATATTCTATAACATGCTTAATCTATCTTCAATTAATGCTTATGCTATTTACGTGTCAAACAATGTGAGGCATAAGATAAAACCGATGAGTCGGCGTGATTTTGTAATGAAGTTAGGAGATTAGCCCATGGAGCCCTGGCTGCGACAACGATTACAGACCGTGAGTTTGAGACGTAATTCAAGGGTCAAGATTGAGGATATTCATAGTGAATCTTCTACAGTAGAAGCTCCAGTTCCATCTACGTCCAATGCGGGTAAAATTTGTTACTTGTATCCGTCAAAGGCACGGAGAATGACCAAACACCGTTGCACCAGATGTAGAAAGGCTGTTTGTGGCCTGCACGATGTTGATAGGTGTAGGTATTGTGTATCCTGATAAAATTACAGTTTTTTGATTTTTTTTTTATAAATTATAAACTTTACTTTTGTGCCATTATCAAGTTCCTACATTAAATAAATATGTTTGATTATATTTCAGTCTTTCATTGCGTAGTCCGCTCGACGAAGGTGTAGTTATTATGAAACAATGAAAACAGTTTAGTTATCTAGGGTTAAGCTACAGTGAAGACTTTTATACTGAATTCTGGCTTTTTACAAAAATTTCACAAAAATGTCAATAACTTTGGAACTATTGAAAATCGCTGAACATACATGGGAGTTATATCGATAGGTATTAAAGTCCCCCATCGATTGACTCACGATGATCCACCCCCCCTGTTACACCCTGTATATGTTGAAAATAAATTCCGTTCCAATCAAGCTATGGTAAAAAAAACTGCTGAGATGACTGGGATCAGTATGCGGTCCATTTATTCCATCCTACGGGAATATAACTCATACCTTGAAGACCCAAGAGACGTCAAAGAAAAAAACGAATATCAATCAAAAGTTGGACAGTTTTGAAGAAACGGCTATTAGGCAAATAGTTCACAGATTTTTTTTTGAGGGTAAACTACCTACGTTGGACAAGATTTTACAAAAAAAAAATGAAGATAGAAACTTGCCTACTTTAAGTAAAATGTCACTCAGGCGTGTTCTTAAACATTTAAAATTTAGATTCCAAAGAAGGAATAGAAAGAGCCCGCTAATTGAACGCCCAGTAATAATTATGTGGCGAACGAAATATTTGAAAGATATCGAACGGCGAGAACCGAAATATTTATTTTATATTTATACGAAACTTGGGTTAATATGCAGGTAAATAAATGTGATTACTTAATTTGTTTTCTTACTTGCCTGTCTTTGTTTTACATACTTAATTTATTTAATTTTTCAGGTCACACTGTTACGAAAGCTTGGAATGATACCACGATTCAATCGGAACACCAATCATTCGTGGACAAATAAATTAATTGTCTTTTGGTGACTTTTGGCGTATCTTGAATTTAACGTACCCCGTTCCCGCAACAATATATAATATTATTAAAATGATTATGATTATATATTTTTTCTTTCAGGGAAAAGTGTTTTGCCATTACAAGTAAATGAAACTGCCAATTTAATGCTCCTGATGGATGACATTTTTGATTCGGCTAAACCGTTACTTGGGCCTACATCGCCCAACTCTGTCCATCATAAGACATAGGCAGAAGCTAAAAAGGTCCTGAAAACAATGAAGTTTATTTCAGAATCTGGAATAGAAATATTATTGTATAAATAAAAATGAAAAATGAATATGTCGGCAGGAGTCATCGCTCGCCTTCATTATAGAATGAGTAACAAGCTGCACGTGCACGGGTCACGTCACCGACCAGCTGCGTCGTTAGTCACTCCCCCTCGCCGCTCGACTCGACTATAAAAGGCGCTCACTTTGAACAGTGCGGGCAGTCTTGGCTCTGGCGTGGCACGGTGCACTCGTTGTACAGTTGCTATAGCTTATTCTAGACACCTTTGGATAATTAATTCGATTGTCGAATTAATTATTATCGTTAATTATAAAACTGCTGCTGTGCAATCTGTAATTAATAAATCAAACTCTAATTGTAGTTTATGTCTTAGGCATTTGCTACAATTGCTAAGATTGTTATTTGATAAAAGTGATAAGTGATGGATATGGTTCTCATTTAAGGAAAGTAATAAAGTATTAGCTCGGTTTTGATATACCTGACGTATTATTCATTGTTAATTATGTAGTTACATACCCCTTCTGCTTACAAATATAATATCATATCAGTAGGTTTAACGGTTTTCTCGTTTGTATGACTTCTTTATTGAACATATATCACAATGTCATAGAACTTTGTACATTGATGTTACAGTGCCTGTAACATCAATGTACAAAGTTTGTATAGTAGAAGTTAAGTATTCCTTAACTTCTAAATTAACTCATAGTACATTTAAGTTCACCGCTAGTATTGCTTCCAATAGTGAATGAAAGTGAATACACCTTCGTGTATTCACCGCTGTTATTGGAAGGTGGGACCAAATTTCATACAAACTCTGGCATCATCCTTTTCAGGAATAAAGAAAAAAAGCAATTGTTCTAACAGGGGATTTCAACATAAACATTGAGGATACCAGCAGCGGCAAGACAAAACTTCTGATGCAGTTCCTGAGCACAACTGGTCACAGTCGCACAGCACAGTCGCAGCTTAATAGACCTGATATGCACAGACGCTCGGACCCTCAATGTGGTGATTAACCCAGATAAGCCTACTGTCCTATATTTAGGACAGTAGAAATAAAAAAATATCAGAATACCCTCTTTATCTAAGATTATTTAGTCATATGATTTGCAGTAAGAAACGTGTCAGCTTTTATTAGAAAAAAATAAAAAGACAGTTATTTTAACAGTTTTTACCTTATATTTTTACCTTATAAGTGTGTAATAAAAGTGCGTTGCAGACATGGCAAATAACAGGTATGTATAAAAAGTTATATTTTACTCGTGAGTTGTTTTTTTCTGTGTTTATATCTAGTTGATAACCTTAACTTTTGTACTAAATAAATATTCTAGCAAAATAATATAAATAAATTACGTATAACTTGTTACAAATACTAGCGTACTATATATAGGACAGTAGGATAATATACGTGATTTTAGTACAATAATACAACTTTTTCTTTACAGACCGTTAGCTGCGCATGAAATTTTAGATGCTTTAGAAAATGTTTCTGATAATGAAGAAGATTATAGAGAACGACTGATATGTATTCTACCTCCTCCTGTTGATCCTGACTGTCTCACTGACGAAGATTCGGGTGAAGAAGATAATGTAACTTTGAATAATTTGCCACGAAACATTCTGCTTCAACCGGCTGAAGTAAGGATTCAAGGGCAGATTATGGTGAGTGATACAGAAGAAGAACCTTCTCATTCTACAGGTCGAACTAAACGTAGGCGTACCTACGCATGGAGAAAACGGGACTTGGCAAAAAATCCCGTGAATTGGCCAGATGTTCAAGGCGCTTGCCAAGATAAGCGCCCAATTGAGTGGTTTGAAAACTTCTTAGATGAAGATGTTATTTCGTTGTTGGTGTCAGAGAGCAATAAATATGCTGTCAAAAAGAATTTGCCTGGAGACATAACCACTGAAGATATGAAATGTTTCATCGGCATATTGTTGGTTAGTGGTTATTCATGGCTCCCCCGTAGAAGAATGTATTGGGAAAACTCCCCTGATACAAAGAATGAATTGATCAGCTCGGCTATGACTAGGGATAGATTTGACTTTATTTTTCGCCACCTTCATGTCAATGATAATCTGGATTTGCAAGACAAATACACAAAAGTACGCCCCCTAGTTACACTTCTAAATAAAAAGTTCTTAGAGTTTTCTCCTCTTGAAGAGCATTACAGTGTAGATGAGGCTATGATCCCCTACTATGGTAGACATGGCTGCAAACAGCACATAAAAGGTAAACCTATTAGGTACGGGTTCAAAGCTTGGGTTGGTGCTACACGGTTAGGGTATGTTTTATGGATGGAACCATACCAAGGTGCTACAACTATGTGCAATCCAATATATAAAGAATTGGGGCTGGGTGCAAGCGTTGTTCTCACTTTTTGTGATGTGCTGATTTCACGTGGCTTCGACCTTCCTTACCACGTAGTTTTTGATAATTTTTTTACTGGGACGCCCTTGCTGGAAGAGATAACAAAGAAAGGCCTTCGTTGCACTGGGACAGTTCGAGAAAACAGGACATCTAGTTGTCCTCTGATTACATCGAAGTTACTCTAAAAAGGAACGTGGTGCTATCGATTACAGAACGACACATGACAACACGTTCATTATTGCTAAATGGCATGACAATAATATATTCAGTATTGCTTCTAATGCTGTAGGAATAAACCCTAAACAATCTGCCAAACGCTTCTCACAAAGTGAAAAGAGAAACATTGTCATAGAAGAACCACATATGGTGTCCATCTATAACAAATATATGGGAGGAGTGGATCGGTCTGATGAAAATATTTCACATTACCGAATTGGTATACGAGGTAAGAAATGGTACATGCCGTTGCTCACACACATGATTGATCTTGCCGAACATAATGCATGGCAGTTATATAAAATAAATCATGGAAAACTGGATCATCTTGGCTTTCGCAGAAGGGTAGCAATTGCTTTGATTGAATCAAACAGAAAAAATGCCAAAAGAGGGCCTAGCCGACCCTCCCATCATGAACATGCTGATAGTCGTAAAGACCAAATGAATCATCTGGTTATTCCTCAATCGAAGCAAACACGCTGTCGTCAATGTCACAAAAATGTTTGACACGTTGCAAGAAATGTGATGTTGGAGTGTGTGTCAAGTGTTTTGAAACATATCATTCATAAATAGTGTTAATCTAGTAAATTACATATAACAATGGGTAATATAATCAATAGTTATCTAATAAACTACACTTTTTGATTACATTCTGTTTTGTCATAACTGGTCTTTTATTTCCTCTTATTATCCTACTGTCCTATATATAGGACGGCTGTTTCCCTGAAAGCCTTATACTTAATTTTTTTTCATAATTTTTTTTTTGTTTCATATGATCTAATAAAATAAATAATGTAACTTATTTCAAAAATTTTAGAAAATTTTAGTTTCAGGCTTTTCTCGGTTAAGTGTACCCCTGATTAGGGAGGCCACGCAATGATCACTGCGGATCTTAAAATTAAAGCCACGAAACCCCTTCCACAGTGGATCACGTATAGGCCTTTAAAAAATATTTTACTGGAACGATTTACTATGGATCTCGACTCAATTGACTGGACTGAATTTATGCAAATAGACAACACCAATACCCTTGTCGATACCCTAAGTTGCTGTATCCTTTTCAACCTGCACGCTCCTATCAAAACCAGGAAATTCAGGCATCCACCTCATCCTTGGGTTACAGATACGGTTAAATCTATGATGCGAATCAGAAATGACTATCATGCAATTTGGAAACGACAGGGCACCGTATCTTTCAAAGAGAATTACAAAAATATAAAGCGCATTGTGTATGAGGCCATGGAACGTGAGAAGAGTTGCTACTTTGATAGGCACATAAATAGTCACTTAAAGAACCCGAAAAAGCTGTGGAAAAACCTCAGGGCCTCCGTCACTGCAAAAGGGATCACTGACCTTCCTATCATTTTTAATGATCCAGGCGCAATAAATGCACACTTCTTAAAGTTGCCTGGCGACGGGGGCGTTCAGATATCGCACCTGTCGTATTTTGAACACCACCGCTTTAGCCAATCTAGGTTAACTTTCCAAGCAGTGACAGAGGACAAAATTCTCAAAATTATTAGGGGGCTGAAATCCAACGCTTTTGGCATTGACGGGTCCCTGCCTGCTATCACTTCAATCATAAACCACTCCATAGGAAGCGGTGTCTATCCTAATACATAGCTGGAAGGTAGCAGTAGTCAAACTGCTGCCAAAGAAAAACGATCCGTCTTCCATGAGCGATCTCCGACCAATAAGCCTCTGCCTTGCCTATCCAAGGTCGGAGAAAAAGTGACTCGCGTCGGGAAGCAAGAATAGGCAGTGTTAAAGCAGTCCGTTATCAAATTAGCGCCGTCCATGACGCTTTAATCACTTTGGCTATTGGACCTCAGCAAACTTATGTTCAAGTCTCTATGAGGTTACTACTCTAGCGGAACAGCTCAAAGATTTCGGCTTCATAGTTTCATTGGTTGTCTGGTATGACATACTTTTTCAAATTAATGTCGTTAGTAAATCTCTACAATCAGTAGACATGGATCTCGGTAAATGCACAGACATGTAGAAAAAATGCTGCAATTTCTTGGAAGAATACAGAAATACATGCTTTAAAAGCGCCATTTTAACTGCGAAGGAATTGGCTGAATAGTTAGAAATTGAACCTGTGTTTAGAGCCACAACAAGAATTCGACGTGTTAAGCGCCAAGCTGGTGAAACTGCCCAAAAATTTGAGGTTGAATTGAACTAACTGTCTTTTGAACACGACGTTAACTTCACTCAACGAAAGATTTGAACAGTTATGTGAGTACTCGGAATCTTGGTCTTCTTTGTACAATTTAAAACAGATTCCAGAAAAACACGACCTTATCAAACTCTAGTGATCTTCAATTGAAATTAAATGTAAATTCCAAATCAGATATAGATGGATGTTTGTTGTGCGATGAACTCGTAAGTTTTTTTTGCCTGATCAGAAAGTGGTTACTCCTGTTTTTGTTTTAAATTTTATCAAAGACCGCAACTTACAAGAACTATATCCAAATGGTTGGATAGCATTACGAATATTATGAACTATTCCCGTAACGGTTGCTAGTGGAAAGAGGAGTTTTTCTAAGCTTAAGCTGATAAAAACCTATCTGCGATCGACAATATCTCAATCTAGATTGACAAACTTGGCAACTTTGTCAATCGAAAATGAAATTGCTGGAAACATCGACTTTGATAACTTAATAAAAGAGTTCGCCGATAGAAAGGCTAGAAAAGTAAAATTTATAAGTTTTTTTAATAAATGTTTATTTCTTTTCATAATTGGTTATTTCATTATTATCCTTCGCCTTTTTTCGTATGGGTTTGAATTGCAGTTAGGGGGCGCCGTAGAAATCTCACCCAGGGCGCCGGTAGTACTAAAACCGGCACTGCTTCTTCTAACTCTAAATTTAGAAAAACCTGACAACTGACGTCATCAACTACTAAACTAAACTAACTAAAACTAAAATACTACTAAAATGGTTTTAGAATCTCTTAGAATCTTACCCAGAAGACTTCAACGAAAACTCCTCGGCGATTTAATAATTTTTACAAATAATTTCAAATAAAATATGAATCTTCAGAAACAAAGGTCCCCCATTCCGATCAATATGAAAAGATTATTAAAGATAAAGTAAAGTGCGTTTTCCCAAATATAGAAGTGGCGTTTAGAATCTTTCACAGCTTATTATTAATAACTGCTCTGCTGAACGATCCTTCTCACAACTAAAAAGATTAAAAAATCCACAAAGAATAAAAATCCGTCGGGACAAGCTTAATTCTTTAACATTAATGTGTATTGAAGCATGTAAGATAAACTTCGACATGTAATCTCGGGGTTTGCTCTGATCAAGGCAAGGAAAAAAAGGTTTTAAGTTATAAATTATACCTACTACACTTTCTAGGGGGGGTGTGCGGGGGGAGCTTGCGCGCACTTCGTGAAGCGACCCCAGGGAAGACGGTGACGGTGGCGTCGTATGGTGGATGCCTACTACCCACAGAGGTGGGCCGAGTCCGGCCAAGTGCGCCGAGAGACGATGTGGTGTGTCCGTCCGTTCGGGGATTCCCGTTGTCCCTCAGAATCATGCGAGAAGGACCACCGTCAGGTTTAGTCGGTAGGGGTCCCCTTCCCAGGGACCGAGTCCGACGTACCTCGTCGCCCGTACCTAGGGCAGCTTGAGACGATGTGTAAATGCATTCCTGACGTAAAAAAAAGTTAGGTTACCACTACTGGGGTGCAGCAAGGTCGGAACACCTCCTCGTGGGTCGCCGTTATCACTCACCGAAAGGTGGCTGATAACAGGACGGCCTGGTGCACCCTGGGCAACGTCCTTATTAGGATCTTGCGACCCGGCGGCTCGGTTCTGACACCCGGCGCTGCCACAGCCTCATCAATAAGAAGGGGTTGATGAGGTTGTGGCTGCACCCTCTGGGAAGGGGATCGTCGGTCACTGTCAGTGGCCGGCGATAGAGCTTCGGATACAATCGGGCATCCTGTTCTTCCCTGACGAGTGTCGTGGATCATGTCTCATTCTTTATGTAAATAGAGTATACTCATGTCTCAGGTAGGGCAGGGTCCTGGTGACCTAAGACACAGGGTTCCCCTAGTTAAGGCACCAGTCCCCGCTGTTGCTACATTCTTTTTACTGCCTTGCTATACTCATAAGTAGATTAAGAGTAGGAAAAAACGAAACGCAAGAAATGTCACCATAGACTACTAATCCTCCATAGGCAACCCAACCTGTCAGTCAATTGTCATATTAAGTAAACAAACATTGGATTAGCCCATTTCATTAGTCTTAACTTTGCGATTGCACCTCGTGAATACCGAACGATGACATTATTTGCAGCGCCGAGGATTGCTAGTGAAAAATAGTGTCAAAAAGGGAGATGCCTTACGTCAAGATAATATTTCATCTGTCTTGGGTCGAGTCAAAGTTAAGGAACCGGAACTTCATCTTCACTTAAGAACTTGCAAGGTAAGCTGTTATTAACTATTCTTCGCGCCAATAAGGGTAACGCGACAAAAGCTTTGGATATGTCAGATTACAATGAGAAAATTCAACAGCTCTTATCGGATGAGAAAAACTACACGCCAAAAAACTGACCAAACTAACAAAATGTTGAAGAAAACTAGTGATCTTGTAAAGAAACTTTCCGAATTAATGAGTTTGGCTGTACAACAATTGATTTCAACGTGCACAAAACCACCTAAACTGTATGGGCTGCCAAAGAACACAAAAAAGGCCCCGCCGAGTCCTGTGAGTATTGTGAGTCAAATTGATTCACCAATATTTACATTGGCGAAATACGTAGCGAAGATACTATCACCACTAAGAGGCAACACCAAAACTCATGTGAAGGATTCCTACCATTTTATCAATGATAATCACCACTTACGTTTCTTTTCGGATATTACACACTAATTTCCTGTAAAGGGTCATACATTTCTCGCCTGCATGCGATCGTGACTTTGCGATCATTGATAAAGCGAAAAAACGTTAGGTACATAATGTCCAAATCCCAAAATGTTCAGAGGATGCAAAACGTCCATATCCCAGAATGTCCATATCCCAAACAGTCCAAATCCCAGTACGTCCATGTCCCAGAAAGACCATATCCCAAAACGTCCATGTCCCGAAATGTCCAAGTCCCACAATGCCCATGTACACACCCACTAGAGGCTTTATTTAAACAAAATTATTAAATTATATTCATTGTTTACACTTTGTACTCTTAAATGCTTTCTTGTTGTTTTGATGATAAATAATACATATGATTGACAACTCTTTTTTAATCCGCCATATAATTTAGAGAAAGAGTATCTAAATAATATTACAATTGGTAACCACATTATCAGTATAATATTTACTCTCCACAATATCAACAGGCAGAAGATTAAAAAAATTGAAACAAACATGAAAAAAAAGTCAGCAGCAACTTCATTCAAAGTGCATTACAGGGGCGAAGATTGCTTGATCCCGAATGCTCAAGCGGACGCGATTTGGTTGACAACACTAAGAGAAAATGGATTAGAATACAAAGACTTTGAAGCTAACAATGAAGAGAATTGGTAGACATGTTCTCAGCGTACGCACTCCGGGTGAACGAGCCGAGGCTTGGACACAATAACATGCCAATATCTAAGGTAAACGGAGTGCACAAGAGTTTTCCTGTTGCTAAATACGGGTTGTCTGGTGCACATCATGTTTTATTGGAAGGCACCTCATTTCCTCCTGAAAGGCGTTCATCAATTGTTCATAGCTTGGGGCCCATGACAGCCTGGTTGTGTATGATTAGGAGTGAGGGAATATATCGTAACAAATATGCAGCTGCTGTGAAGAGAGCTATGTCCCATGTTCCTTACATCGACGACATAATAACCCTCACGAAAAATACAAAGCAAGCATACGAGATCTCTGCACTGACAACTTTGATAGCAGAGATACTGTTAGTTACGACGGCAAGGCAGGCAACCCGCATGTTCTTCCCTGTGGCAGTTTGTGCATTTTTCAGCACCACAGGAGCTGGAGGATGGTACACCTATAAAATGGCCATGATGTCGCCTGAAACTTTCACTATCTGCGGTGAGTATGAAGAAGAGATGATATCACAAGTAGTGTTCCATGGGATTTTCGGCACTTACAAGGAGGATCTATCAATCTTATCACAGACTAGCTGTGCCAGCGACTTCGTTCGCGTTCCCCGTTTTTTACACATTTTCCATTGTATCTTTGCTCCTATTGGTCGCAGTGTGATGTTATATAGCCTAAAGCCTTCCTCGATAAATGATCTACGAGGGGGTACCCAAAAGAAACCGAACTGATGTTGTTGCGGCCAAAATTTTTGTAGTACCGCGTTCTGCCGCTAGGGGCGTATAGAGCCACCATTCTTGAGTCAGTAAGCCAAGCGTCGTCGCTAAAGAAGGTTTCGTTTGGTTTGTGTGAATTTTTTAGTGACAGTTGTTTTGTGTGCTCGTCGTTTTTGCAATGGCTGATTCTCGTGAACAGCGGGCGGCCGTAAAGTTTTGCTTCTTGCTCGGAAAAACTGGCACAGAAACTCTTGAAATGTTAAAAACGGCCTATAAAGATGATGCTATTGGAAAAACTCAAGTGTTTGAGTGGTTTTCCCGTTTTAAAAATGGTGAAATGTCAATTGACGACAAACCTCGCTCTGGTCGTCCGTCCACGGCCCGAACTGATGAAAATGTTAAAAAAATTCGTGAAATCATTGTGGAAGATCGACGAAGAACTATTGAAGAAATTGTGGAGCTGTCTGGAGTGACTTGGAGTTCAGTTCAGCGAATTTTAACGGAAGATTTGGGGATGAGAAGGGTGGCTGCCAAATTCGTGCCTCGACTGCTGACTGCTGAACAAAAACAACGTCGCGTGGAAGCATGCTTTGCTTTGAAAGAAGAGTTCAAAAATGATTCAGACTTTTTTACAAGGTCATTACAGGTGACGAATCATGGTGCTATGGTTACGACCCTGAAACGAAGCAACAATCAAGCCAGTGGAAGGCTTCAAGTTCGCCTCGCCCGAAAAAAGCTCGTCAAGTGAAATCAAACATCAAAACAATGCTGATTTGTTTTTTCGATGTGAGAGGAGTCGTCCATTCAGAGTTTGTTCCACAGGGTGAGACAGTTAATCAGGTTTTTTACCTGGAAGTTCTGAAAAGATTGCGCAACAGTTTACGGCGGAAAAGGCCTGGTTTGTGGCAGTCGGGCGACTGGTTTTTCCACCACGATAACGCCCCTGCTCACACAGCCATATCTGTGCGCAAATTTATGGCCAAAAATGGAATGACTCCTGTGCCCCATCCTCCTTACTCGCCCGACCTTGCACCTTGCGACTTTTTTTTATTTCCCCGAATGAAAAGAGACATGAAAGGAAAGCGTTTCGCCGACATTACTGAAGTAAAGAAAAACTCGACGGACGCGCTGTCGGGCATCACAGAAGATGAATTTAAAAAATGTTTTGAGCAGTGGAATAAAAGATTGGACAAGTGCATTAGTGCCAGCGGAGAGTACTTCGAAGGGGATTAAAGATTTTTTCTTTAAAATTTAAATACAGAAATTAAAAAAAAATAAGTTCGGTTTCTTTTGGGTACCCCCTCGTATACAACGCAAAAAGATTTTTCAAATCGAACCAGTAGTTCCTGAGATTAGCGCGTTCAAACAAACAAACAAACAAACAAACTCTTCAGCTTTATAATATTAGTATAGATATCAAACGTGAGTACATGGTACACGAGAGAACAAATGGGTGGAATATTCCGTCAGGAAGGTAACAGCGAATGTATCACCAAAATCTATCTTCCTGGGCTCCGATATTACTCTAAGATGTCATGCGCCAATCAAACTGGACTGCTTTCAGGGGTTTACAATCAAGTAGCCACAGTTCCCTGTTTTAGTGGGTCTCGAATCCATCGTTTTGATGAGAGCTTCTTTGAACACATTGAGAAAAAGCGAGTAATGAGCGCATCTGGCAAGACACTCACCCAAATCATTAATATCTTGACCAGCACTTTAGAGGAGTTGCATTCCAATCTGAGAAAGAGCAATGGAAAGATCGAAATTGGTACAACTAAATGGTTTGACATGGAGACACTCAAACTAGGTGAACCAGGAGAACCACGCTCTACAGTACTTGAGCTGACAGGGAAGATGTTTCTTGGGCATCAACAGTAGGTTTTTCGATTACCTTTTTATCCAATGTGTGCTGAGGCTTTTATAGATTGCATTCGTCGCCGTCAGTACTGTTCTTTTGGAATCTAACATATTGTATTGGGTTATTAAACATAAATTTAAATGTTTGTGATATCCCAAGAAATAGATTTTCAAAAGAAGATCATGGAAGATAATCGACCTAACATCAAACCTTTTACTGGTACACTAAAAGTGCACCAGGTACGAGGAAATTATATGAGCAACACGTTGTACATGAAGAGCCTCAGCTGCTTTTGTAGCAATTTTTGTCCTCACTGTCACTTAGGCGACATTAAATATCCCCAGAATAATAAAACCAAATTGGATGTTGAAGAATATAAATTGATGTGATTATACACCGATTCTGAGGAAGATGTGTAAAATAAAATAAGGTTTTTGCAACAAGCTTGCTGCAACAGATTCAATGAAAAATTTTTATCACGCGAGTGCAAGACGTGTTTAAACAAAGGGCTCCATAACAAGGAATTCGACAACTCGATTCCACTATTTTACAGCAAGTGGCAAAGTATACGCCAAGATATTGTCGATTTAAAAAGTAACAAACCACGTACTGTAACGAAATGCCTTAAAACGGCACTACAGATTCAACCAAGGGATTTAATTTTGGATTTGGAATCCAAGATGGAAAAGTTTTTGAATCACAAGCTAAACATAGTGCACCAATATCAAGCCATAAAAACGAAAAAAAGAGTCCCTTACTGAGTCGGAAGCAATACATGTAGATTTTAGTGAAAATTACCTCACAAAATACGCTGAAGAAGTACAATCTTTCCATTTCGGAGGATCAAGACAGCAAATGAGCATGCACACTGTTGTAGTGTACACTAAAGATGTTGTGGAGGACACGATTCGGATCAACTCCGTTTGGTCCGTAACAATATATTTTTACGAGAACTTGATTCGGACCAATTCCGTTTGGGTTGGCCAACATGTCTAATTTTTAGTATCTGTGGTTGGCACTTGTATTCAAATCAAAAATTAAAACAGACTGTTGTTATTATATTCTCCAACTGAGTTTAATTTATCAACCGCCTGCATACATAAACATATGTACCTGTTCCTGCACTGCCTCACGAAAGAACTCCAGGGAGAAGTCCCTAAAATGTCGATCAAAGGCTAAAAAGCGAATGCACTTTGTCACAAAATTTATCGCACTCACCTCCTGCAATTCGAGAAAAATATAAATATTTTTGTTCCATTTAGTTTTAGATTAAAGTGCCATAATTTAAATTTTTATAACATGATAAGCAGAATTTATTAATTACGGGTAATTGAAACTTAACCCTTAACACACTTATTAAAAATGAGGTTCCATTTAGAAACTCTGGCGACTGAATGTATCTTTTATATAAAAAAAAACTATCCAAATACATACCTACTACAATTTTATTTATGTTTTATTTAATATTAGTCCCCTTTCTTAGCTAAAAATCAATGACCTGTCACTTGTCACAGTCACAGTTTCACTCCCCTGGTTACACATTTTCTTCTGGCGAATATAAAATTAAAAAAAAATCTTCTGGCCCGCATCATTACACATTTAAAAATATTGTCAAATAATAAATTATCAATATTGAATGGAACAAGATTACTTTTTTTTAAGGGACACAAAAAATAAAATACTGTATATTCACCCATATCATTGAGAAATAAATAGTTGGTTGGTTTAGATTGGTCGGGGTGGAAAGACAGAAAACATTACATTGATATATTAACAGATGTCACTCCACATAATGAGGTCGACAGGCACAATAGACCCTACTGAGCCTGCAGACCTCACACTGAAGGCCTGCTTAAATGCAGTTTCATGACCCGCCTGAAGAACCCAGTTTAATGTGAGGGGAGGAAAACATGAGCTGGAAAGGTGTTCCATGCCTTGATGGCACAGGGCAGAAAAGAGGAACTGAACCTCTTGGTATGGGCCTCCCAGTGTGTAGCTGGCAACTCTGACCAGCATGTGTCATTCGGGATAGGAATAGGGAGGAAGAGACTAGTTGAAATAACTCTCGGAGCATTCCCAAGGATGACTTATAATAGTATACAGTGGCAGTATAAAAATATTTATTTTATAACAAGTTGGTGTTACTAGGTAGGTATGGACCCCATCCTTTCAAGTTTAAAAAACCTGTATTAGGATAAGATCACTCTTCCTAAAACAATTTATCATCTTTTGTATGACTTGTCTACAAAATTAAAAGTATTTGGAGGAAGTCTATGTGAAGCGGGACACCCAATTTACAGGATATTATAAGGTATTATAGGGACTTTTAAAACTTTAAAGTATGGCATGGTTTGATGTATAATGTAAGTCCGTATATTGTAAGGACCAATCCTTTTTAAATGCTGAGAATGCCACCAGACTTATGCGCGGAAGAAGAAATCAGTCCTTGACACTCTGTGTCAAACAAGTCACTATTGAAGATTTCTACGATTTTTCTTCCTTTAAAAGTGATTTTGGACAGAATGGTGTGTGTGGTGCCGCACATCGTCAATTACCTAGAGGCCTCCGTGAGGGACTGGGAAATCTGCCGTGCACAGGAAAGGTGAGTCATACTCTAATTTCATTGGGGATTTGTCCGACCCGGACAACCACACTACCTACTCTCATTTCTCTTTATTTATCTAAAATACAGTCCATTCTATATCCCACAGCAATTGATGGGGGGTCTACAATGTTTGAGCTTGATTATTACTAGCATAGCAATGTGTTCTCTAATGTTTGGACCAAACAAGCTCTATTCATAAATTACCTTTGTAAAATAATATCTAACCCAACAACATTATGTCAATATATAATTTTAAACTGTGTAACCATGACAGTTTAAAATCAGAAAACTGAAAGTGGGAGCTCATTAAAACAAAACAACATGGTAAATATCCCGGACACTTTCAGTTTTCTAACATTATGTCATTTAATGGCATCAAAAACAAAAATGTTCTTATTATTTCCTAACTTATTTGAAATTGATGATAATTCATGCTGATAAAGTGACAAACATTTACTTTGTAAGATTTTAGACATTTGCGTTCCATGACACTAAAATTAGTCTTCATGGGTCTACACGCAATATTAAGAGTAGCAAATTACACCAATGGTCGCTCACGACGGTGTAATTTGCTACTGGTTTAACCCACTTGTCAGGCAGTAAGTAGCTATGTAATTTGCTACTCCTAATATCGCGTGTAGACCCATAAAGACTTATTTTAAACATTTACTTTGTAAAATAGGATGACAAGACAGTTACAATGAATTTACATTGTTTGAGTGAATGCTTTAGACACATTAAAACCCCATGCCTACATCATAGAAAATGACAATTTTATAACAAAACTTCCAAGCCAATAACATGTATAGGCTATAAATGACCAGTTTGGTAAATTTGGATGATAATGTAATGATACTGACATTATCATCCAAATTTACCATGCCATGATTCCCTTATTCCTTCGAAATTTTATAATTACAGCACCAAAACGATCTATTGACAACCTAACACTAGACGAATAGCCTGACAATCACCAAAGAGAATATTATCACTACTTTTTACAATCGCAACCTATGAAGAGCAAAAAAACATTCAATGATTTGCAGACTAAACCCAAAATTTAAGTAAATGTAACCTCCAACCATGATTTAACCACGGTGGATACGGTACTCCGTTTTTCGGTGGTCAAAACGAATAAAACCCCACAACAAAACAATCGAAAAACACAGAAGATGAACAAGAAAAGACAAAAGGAAAAAGGCACAACGTTCACTAGTTTCGACAACAATTATGTTTTCTTAGATTAATGTTACTATAACTACTATAATTGCAAAATTTGTCTTAAGGCGTTGTGTAAATAAATGGCGTCGAATTGCGAAAAAACTAAATTTAAAATAATGACACAACGAGAGCAGAGCAGGCGGGATCATTCGCCATGATGAAAACAGAATGAATGAATGAACGTCAAACAGTTTGACTAAAACATTCATAAAAATAAATGAGTCCCATAGACAATAACGTCTTGGGATTTCGCCTACAATCCATACAGCCAGAACTTATTTAATCGAAGGCTAAAAAAATATATATCTTATAAATAAATAATAAACGTAAACAGATTAGAAATTAACGATTAGGAAACCAATATTACGTATTGTCTATTATTTGCGCGAGCACTACACATCTGAAGTAAACCTAATTTTACGGTCTATTTTTATTTGAGCGAGCACTACACATTTGAAATAAAACTAATTTTACGGATTAATCTCGCGTGTATTGATATTCTAATCATTATTTAGAGATCCGACGTTTCGAGCTCTTTACAGCGCTCGTGGTCACGGTTAAGATTAAAGTTGACAGGTGTCTTCATAAGCGAGTTTAATTACTACCGTCATTTGGTGTGATATTTTGTGTGTTCCGGTTCACGCATACAGAACTCACAACATTGTTAGGTCTTGCAATATGTTGTTGTTTTTGACGGATTAAACTCGCGAATGTTGTTCTAAACATATTATTTAGAGATCCGACGTTTCAAGCTCTTTACAGCGCCTGTGGTCACGGGCAAGTCTTGCTCATGACTTATGATTATTTATTCATTGTACTACACAGTTACTAAGTGCTTCCCAATATTTTATCCTTTTAGAAGGCACCACTTCTCAATGGATGCGTTTGAATGAATGAATGCAGGGTTTAAAACTAGACGGGACCGGGTTCCGTACCGGGATAATAGTGTATTGCATTTTTATCAAACATGTTTACTAAATCGTTATCCGCATTTGTCTAATAGTGTTAGACGTCGAGAGAGTGCTACTGACCGGAGATATATGTTGCTATACCAGAGCCGCTCTAAGTTGGCCGATTTGCTACATGTCAGACTGACTGCACTAGTCTTTGAGTATAAAGCCACTGGAGATGCCTTACACTGGCGACCCTCCGGCAAAGTACATTGGTAAACTGTTCAAACACGTTTAATAAAACTACTTGTCGCTGCACCACCGCCATTTTGCATTGATCCCTGTCGCGTGACGTTACTCTTGAAAAATGGTTAGTTGTGCAGTATTCTCATGTAAAAGGCGATCGAGAGCTCAAATTCGCAACAAGAGCGAGTTTAGTATCATATCTAAGTGTTTTTATTAACTTTTAAACGTGTATTTAAGAAGAATTGCCATTTAAATAAAAAGTCGTTGCGATACGTAAACGACAGAAAAAAATAAACAAGAATACAGTGGTACGGGGCTAGTGATGTCACAAAGTCAAAAGCGACTAGACATTTGAATGAATCATTCACTCCCTGCAGTCAGTTGTATAATCCGTTTTTTACTTTAATTTTGAATTAAATAAAAGGTCTAAACATATGTTATATTTAAATCTTGTAAGATGAATTAGAAAAATTACTTTTCTTTCCTCTGGTCATACGATATTGAAATTTAGTCTGAAAATGAAAAGAAATTCTGTGACTCCCTTAGAGATATTTTTAAAGACATAGATATTTTAACCGTATCCTCTCAGTACATTTTGGACTGTATCTTATATGTTTACAAGAACAAACAATCATTTAATATCGGATCCTCACCATTTTAACACCAGTAATAAACATAAGTTTGCCGTTTCAAGGCTCAGGCTTCAAAAGACTGGAAAGTCGTTCTTGGGTTTAAGCACAAAATTGTTTAATAAGATCCCACAAAATGTTATTGAATTACAATAATCAGTACAAGATAGTTCAGTTCATTCACCAAACTGATTTTATTTTATTCTTTGTTTCATCACTATTTTTTTCGTATGTGTGTTGCGTAGTTACGTGAAATTGTTTGTGTGCCTGTATTGTTTGAAGTGTTTTGTAGTGTGCGTTTATCGTTACAGCAAAATTTGTGTCTGTCGAGTTATTAATTTTTTGGTGGTGTGCTGTACGTGTTTACCTCGCCCCCCGCTAAAAGTGGCGAAAAAATTTGTTATACCAGAGCCGCTCTAAGTTGGCCGATTTGCTACATGTCAGACTGACTGCACTAGTCTTTGAGTATGAAGCCACTGGAGATGCCTTTCACGGGCGACCCTCCGGCAAAGTACATTGGTCAACTGTTCAAACACGTTTAATAAAACTACTTGTCGCTGCACCACCGCCATTTTGCATTGATCCCTGTCGCGTGACGTTACTCTTGAAAAATGGTTAGTTGTGCAGTATTCTCATGTAAAAGGCGATCGAGAGCTCAAATTCGCAACAAGAGCGCGTTTAGTATCATATCTAAGTGTTTTATTAACTTTTAAACGTGTATTTAAGAAGAATTGCCATTTAAATTAAAAGTCGTTGCGATACGTAAACGACAGAAAAAAATAAACAAGAATACAGTGGCACGGGGCTAGTGATGTCAGAAAGTCAAAAATGCGACGCGACATTTGAATGAATCATTCACTCCCTGCAGTTAGTTGTATAATCCGTTTTTACTTTAATTTTGAATTAAATAAAAAGTCTAAACATATGTTATATTTAAATCTTGTAAGATGAATTAGAAAAATTACTTTTCTTTCCTCTGGTCATACGATATTGAAATTTAGTCTGAAAATGAAAAGAAATTCTGTGACTTTTAGAGATATTTTTAAAGACATAGATATTTTAACCGTATCCTCTCAGTACATTTTGGACTGTATCTTATATGTTTACAAGAACATACAATCATTTAATATCGGATCCTCACCATTTTAACACCAGTAATAAACATAAGTTTGCCGTTTCAAGGCTCAGGCTTCAAAAGACTGGAAAGTCGTTCTTGGGTTTAAGCACAAAATTGTTTAATAAGATCCCACAAAATGTTATTGAATTACAATAATCAGTACAAGATAGTTCAGTTCATTCACCAAACTGATTTTATTTTATTCTTTGTGTCATCACTATTTTTTTCGTATGTGTGTTGCGTAGTTACGTGAAAACTTTGTTTGTGTGCGTGTATTGTTTGAAGTGTTGAACATTTTTGTAGTGTGCGTTTATCATTACAGCAAAATTTGTGTCTGTTGAGTTATTAATTTTTTGGTGGTGTGCTGTACGTGTTTACCTCGCCCCCCGCTAAAAGTGGCGAAAAAATTTGTTAGAAGCGTTGACGTTATGGCATCTCCAGTGGCTTTATACTCAAAGGCACTAGTGAGGGACAACGGTAAAATTGCCGAAGTATATAAGTAACAGTTATTTCCACTTTATAACCAAGCAAGGTCTAATTATAACAAATTTTTATTAAAAACATTAATTCACATCCAAAAGATTGAATTTAAGTTCCTTATTTATAAATATATTTATTTTTAAAATACAATACTTATTAAATCCTTCATCCTATTTTTAAAAATACCTTGTGAGTATTACCCACTATGTCACTATGAAAACGTGTCAAACGGCGTAACCTTGTAAAAGCGTAATACAGAGTGGAAATTTTACGTTTTCTTTTTATAATTCAATTATTTTAGGTAATAAAAGACAAATAACTAGATAATTATACCGGAGCCGTTCTTAGAAGACTGATTTGACACTTTTTATTTTATATTTTGCATTTATCCTTGTTAAGAGGAACATATTTACGCGAATCATAAAGAACAACTTTTAAAAATAATACGTTATTTCAAAATTTCAAATGCACATAATCATATAATTACTAGCTGTGCCCGCGACTTCGTTCGCGTGGACTACAGGATTTAACATATAAAAGTTTATCCTGCTAACTCTCGTTCCCGTAAGAATTTTTCAATATCCTGTTCCAACTAAGCTTTAAGTTTACTATGGTACCTGCATGCCAAATTTACAGCATCTAACTTCAGCGGTTTAGATTTTTCATACAAAAGGATTTTCCTGATTATTCCCGTTCCCGTGAGAATTTCGAGAATTCCTTTCTTAGTGCACCTCTACGGTACCTAAGCTACGTCCAGTCCAAATTTCAAGTGCCTACGTTTAGCCGTTTAGGCTGTGCGTCGATATGTCAGTCAGTCAGTCAGTCAGTTTCTCCTTTTATATATTTAGATAAGAACCCGGTTTGGCTCGGGTAAGATGTGATTCATAATAAACATCGAGGAGCAAAATATAGGTAAATATTTCCGTAGTCATCGGTTCTTCAAGGAATACTAAAGGATTAAACAGGACATAGATTCTTTCATTGAGTTTAATAAATCTAGTGAATAAAAATTGCAAAAGTTTTTATACAATAAATTTTTAACATTTAAAATTAAGGAACATCAATCAACAAAACAAATTGCAATGAGTACTAATCCTAGAATTTGGCAAAGGTCCTTATAAAATTATATTATCTATTCTTCATCAGTATCTGTTATCGCCTTGAAAGAGTATATCATAAAAAATGTGTCAAAAACAATGTTTCCGCGAAACGTCAATGACTGAAGAAAAATAGTTTTGATAATATTCACTCAATTCCGGCAAGATGGTGACTGTGATTCGTCTGTCAACACATTTTGAATTTAGCAAAATACTCGACAATCCGAATTTTGCGGATATATGTTGTCGACTCGAAATCATTATTTTTTGATGTTTTATTATTCATGTAAGGTTTTAATCGAGTCTACCGTACCCCTTGACGAAATTATTAATATAGAAGATTACTTTGGAGCAAACATCTAAATCATTAAAACGATTGTTATGGGTAAACTATAAAAGGTAGACATATGCTCTCGCGGACATTTTTAAAGATAATGTTAAGATGAACAATTCATCCATAGAGCATTTTTGTATAACTTTAACTATATGCTCAGCGCACGCCACGGAAGGCCTCAGAAACGATACTTTCCCCCGTTTTTGAAACATTTTCGGTTACTGCTCCACAACTATAGGACCCAGCGTGATATTATATAGCCTATGTAACCTCTGAATAATGTAGTTTTCTAATGGTGAAAAAATTATTGCAATCGGTCCAGTAGTTTTTGAGTTTATTCATTACAAACATACAAAAATACAAATCTTTCCTCTTTATAATATTAGTATAGACTAGTATAGATTTGTCTTTTATTACCTAAAATAATTGAATTATAAAAAGAAAACGTAAAATTTCCACTCTGTATTACGCTTTTACAAGGTTACGCCGTTTGACACGTTTTCATAGTGACGTAGTGGGTAATACTTAGGGTTGCCAACTTTTTTAGCAGAAATAAAGTATTTCTGATTTTAAAGGAGGTAAATAAAGAGTATACACTTTTAAAAAGAGTATCATTTATTTTTATCTTTTATTACAGACGTGCACTAAACATTTTGTAAAAGAGTATTTTAGCGTACTCTATTAGTGTTGTAGATTATAGAGTACGACCACATGAAATAGAGTACAATACTCTATTTTAGAGTACGGTTGGCAACCCTAGTAATACTCACCAGGTATTTTTTTAAAATAGGATGAAGGATTTAATAAGTATTGTATTTTAAAAATAAATATATTTATAAATAAGGAGCTTAAATTCAATCTTTTGGATGTGAATTAATGTTTTTAATAAAAATTTGTTATAATTAGACCTTGCTTGGTTATAAAGTGGAAATAACTGTTACTTATATACTTCGGCAATTTTACCGTTGTCCCTCACTAGTGCAGTCAGTCTGACATGTAGCAAATCGGCCAACTTAGAGCGGCTTTGGTATACCGCGATGTAAATATGCACAGTGAAATCTATTAGTTACACTATGGAACGACTAACTATAATAATTATAGGCTGAATGCTGTCATTTAGCTATACGACCATAAAAATTAGTAATGAAACTTTATATGAAATAAACCCAGGAAGAAGTTCTGAGGCAAGAAACATAAAAAAATGCATACGAATTGAGAACCTCCTCCTTTTTGAAGGCGGCTAAAAACGATTCTGCGCCCCTGCGGGCCGCAACCGCATCAGCAATCCGCGGGCCGTATGCGGTCCACGAGCTAGGCTTTATTTTGAGAATGTTTGGCATGGTTTCTATCGAGCTTAGTTTAGACAATATTTACATACACAATATATCACTAAATCTCAATTTTGGTTCTTTAAACAAACGACTCAACAGTACGCTGTACAGGCTGGATCCCTTTGTCTTTTCGTGATGGGATAAATATTTAAAAAAACACTGAAACAGTCATGTGTCCGTCAAAGTCAAAATTTATGTAAATGACATTTGATTGTTGATAAACCATACGCTCAATTGTATTTCATTCAAATAATTTATTATCATTTGCTGTATATAAAAAATTAAAATGCAGAACTGCTCTGCATGCCTTAGCAGTGACCGTCGTGTGCTCCCTTTGAAGGAGTTAGATAATATCGCGTCGATTATAAAACACATGAATTTGACTGTAAGTAATTTCCAAAATTCAGAGCTATGTTTAATAGAGGAAGATCCCAGAGCTGCCAGACGTCACTTATTTTCTAATGGACAAAATATATATGATTGAATAGTGGTGGGGTACACATCACCACTACTCAATCATATATATTTGATAATATAAAAATCAAGCATCAGAAAATAAGTGACCTTAATTATTTTTTTTCATAGCTTTAAAGCGTCTGTTAGGTAAAACCGCCGACCGCATGTGTCTGGGAGTAATGAATCCTGATTTTTAACAATATTGTGTGAAATATATGTTATCAGCTATCAGAATTTAAGTAAGGTGAGCAGTGGTTCTATGTACCTTGATTAATTGATATCTGTAAAATGGCTGTCTGATCAAGGTAGCAACTAGTCATATGATGATAGTACACCCCACCACTACTCATTCGTATTTATATATATTTTGTCCATTAGAAAATAAGTGACGTCTGGTAGCTCTGGGATCTTGGACCATACCAGGAGAAATGGTTTTGCTTAGTTCTCTGCAGAATTTCAGTACTTTTAAATCTATAGAGTCTTAAAAAATCTGATCATTATATTAGGATTTTAAGTTTTAGTTCTTTCTAATAATCAATTTTTTTTTTCTAAATAAATAATGTTATCTGATTAGCGTCTGGCTCTAGCTATTGTGCATGTCGACCTAGAGTTGGACTTCACGGCCGCTTACCTGACTGGATAGTGTCGTCTGATAGATGTCGTCCTATATCAAATCACAATGTCTTTATTTATATAGTCAATTTACATACCTTATAAATTTTATTTATTTATTTATTGAAAACATACATACATAATCCTTACAGGCTAACCTTATATAGTTTTTGATGCCATATCAATAGCAATCTAAAAACCTCACTTGGCCACTCACAAAATAAATCGAATTGCTCCGCCATGGCATTAAGCAGTAGAAGCGCCCGCTGCAGCAGTATGGTGCACGCGCGCGGCTCCTGCAGCAGCAGGGGCCGGTGCTAGCGCGACGAGTACTCGTCCAGCACACAGATACTCATGCTCTCTATAAATAATCAAGGGTTGAGTATAATACCCCTCCGTACCTGCACCAAGTAGACAATGAGAGCAACTTCCCTTCTAACTTTTGGTATCCCACCATGCCTAGCAAAAACAAAGTGGGATGCAACAAGGGATGTCAATTCTACTGAAAGACTGTGGCAAGAAACTCGTTAGTTACTCTTTAGTATTGTTGATTATAATATAAAAATTAAAGGTATGTTTAAAAATTTTCAGCTTAAAATAAATGATGATTGCATCTGTTGGGAATGTGAAGCGATGCTGTTACGTTGTAATACATTCAGAATCCAGGTGCAGAATGCCCAGAGAGTTATGAAAATGATCCGTAAAAGTCAGGTACGGTTTCACAAATTATTATTCTGACTGGCTCTGTGGAACAGTGATTAATGACCCAGATTCACTACCTATGGTTGGAAAAGTTTTGGGTTCGATTCCCACTCGGCACAAATATTTGTGTGGCGAACATCAGTGTTTGTTCCATATCTGGGAGTTTTATTTAATATATTTAAGTATGTATATCCTCTGTTGTTTATCCTTACAGAAGCAATAAAGTATTGAGTATTGAGTTTCTGATATCCGTAACACAAGTGCTTAAGCTACTTATAATGGGATCAGATAAATGTATGTGTAAAAAGCGTCTATGGCCGAGTAGTTAAGGTCGTTGCTTGCCATGCGAGAGGTCGCCAGTTCAAATTCCGCCAGGTACCAATGTGTTTTTCAAGTTTGAAATTCATATGTACCACCATTCGACGCTTTCACAGTGAATATCGTGAGAAAACCAGCACACCTCAGATATTTACAACGGTGTGTGAAGCCATGTCAGAGGCCTACGGGCGGTTTAAAAACTCTGACATCAGGTTGTTCATTAACCATACGATAAGAAGAAGAATGTATGTGATGTTGTGTAAATATATTTATTTATAAAATACTAGCTTTCCGCCCGCGACTTCGTTCGCGTAGAGACGTTTAACGGGTAAAACATTACTTCCTTATAGCGCAGTCGGATAAAAAGTAGCCTATATCCTTTCCTAGGCTCTGGACTATATCTGTACCAAATTTCGTTTAAATCGGTTTAGTACTCTATGCGTGAAAGCGTAACAGACAGACAGACAGACAGAGTTACTTTCGCATTTATAATATTAGTAAGGATATATTTATTGTGTGCGACAAACATAAACCATAATAAACAAATCTTACTGTTTCCTTATTTACTTGACTGGCTTGGTGGAGCAGTGGTTAGTGAATCTGACTGGTGGATCAAAAATTTGTAGGTTCGATTCCCACTCGGGACAAATATTGCGGCTGAGTAATTACTTAACAGAAAAACTCACACAAATTATCCTGACCCTGGACTCGAACCGGGGACTTCTCGGTCCTAATGCAGCACTTGCTACCAATAGATGAACAGAGACAATCAACAACCGACACTTAATATTGTTCCTTACTAAATATTGTAGGTAGAAGCTAAAATGGAATCTATGTTAAATTAAGTATCAAGATAGCAATTCTAAACAATTAAAACAGCTATTAACTTGACAAAAATTTCGTTTTATATACTCTTATCTCGGTGATTGATGCTTTCGTTTATCTAATTAAATATCACACGCAACTTCACATATCGATGGCCCCATCGAATAAACGTGCAAGTGAAAAACGTCAATTTTACAGGAGAGAATAAAAACGTTTAATCCTTGCTATCTCGGGTATTATTATAGGTAGGTTAAAACAATGTACAATGAAATTAAAGATAAAAAAATAAGCTTTTAGCTGATATAATTTATTTTAAGGAATAGTCGTTAATTTAGTCAATAATCAAGAAAATCCATATTATACAGTTACTCGAGTGAAATTAGAGTAGTTAGTTGTCTGTTATAGATTTATTTATTTAAGTCTCACTAACAACACATACATTTTACATTCGTAAAGTATCCATCACTTAATAATAGAAACAGTTCTGATGTAGGTGTCAATTATAAGCGAGCACATCATTGACTTAAAAATAAAGTAACATAGAACATAACATAAAATTAGAATAACAATACTATAAAATTAGAACTTTGTAATAACACAAAACAGTTACGATCCTATTCTACTTCTTCGGCTTTACTTAGAATACAAAAAAAAGAAGATTTTTTTTCTTGAAATTGGCGTAACTATCGTTAAATATATCCAGATCCTGAATTTTGCTTTGGAGGTTGTTATAGTCATTTTGCAATCGATAAATCGGTGTTTGTGAACCAAGATTAGTACGAGGAGAAGGTGGACTGAATATTTTATGGATTTTATGTCTCGGGCGCTGCAATGCAATTGACCATTTATAAGTTTATGAAGAAACAGCATGCCGGATAGCAGTCTGCGATTACACAGATCAATCATATTAAACTTGTGAAGACGCTGATTATACGGACTTCTATGTGAGAAATCCCTGCAGTGGAACGCAAGGTGCCTAGTAAATGCACGTTGGATACTTTCAATACGTTGCGAATGAACAGCATAGATAGGATTCCAGGATGTACAGGCATACTCAAGGTGGCTTCGTACTAAAGAGTGGTACAAAATGATTTTGGTGCGTTGGTTGAAACCTTTGGAGATTCTTTTTATAAACCCAAGCATTTGCGCTGCTTTAGCAACTGCTTTATCAATATGATGGGTAAATTTGAGCTTACCATCTATTGTGACACCAAGATCTCGAATCACCTTTACTTCATTCAGAACTGTGCCACCAAGACTGTAAGCCGTATCGAACGGCTTTCTTTTTCTTGCATACTTTATGTGAGAACATTTACTAGGATTAAGTATCATATTGTTGGAAATACACCAGCGCGAGATGCTATCTAGATCGTTTTGCATAAGTTTATGGTCCATGATAGTCTTAATTGAGCGGAATATTTTAAGATCATCGGTATATTTTTAGATCATTACACGTTTATTCGTGTGAATATATTAACGAAGTTGATGAACATAACGCAATGATACTAAACTAAACGCTATTATTCTAGGGAAATCCCGCGTCTTTTGATGGCGGCTGCAATTGTTTGCACGCTTGTATTAAAGAAATATTTGGTGATCTATGGATGGTAATAAAAAATACATTTATGTTCGTGTCATTAAGTTAGCTTTACAATGTGTTATACATATTAACATTATGAATTCACGCTATGTAATATTAAAATGTTGCATAATCCATAAAGAAAAATAAAACTTCTGTTTTTATATACACCGTGAAATTTTAGTGGTTGTTTTCCCGCAGCAAAATGATTCTGTCTTAGTAGTACAATAGATCGATGCAGTCTTTTTATTAAAATCAATAAATGTCAGTTTTACAAAAGTGATAAACGAAACATTCGAATTCGAGAACGCCAACTAACGCCAGTAGTACTAGCCGCGCTTCGTCCTGCTAGAATTGTTATTATTATTTAAATAATAAGGCTGTCTGTCCGGAGCAAGCGATGCAGCGGAGCGTCAAAAAAATCTCCACTTCTCTTCAGTACAAATAAGTTATTTCAAAAAGGATACTATTGGAATGGGAAAATAATTACCGTTGAATAAGTAGCGATACTTATTTTAACGTTAAATGGTAACGATACTTATTACGGTACGGCACTAATAATCATCGTAAAATACTAACTTTTATTGTAAAAGTGCACATGCCGAACTAACATGTCTCAAAAATTCGTTTCCAATTTATTAACCGGTAATTTTTTTTACAGGTAACGTGTAAACTGAAACTGTAATAACAGTAACGTAAATAATAGTACTAAAATAACGTCCGGTGGAGGACAGGCCTAATGATTCGACAGGTTATTGACCGTCCGATCAGCTGATTGATACCGATTGCTGGTATCAATCAGCTGATTTTAACTTACTACCTATTTACTAACAAGTGATTTCCATATTTCCTTCATACTTTACCGGGCTTAGGACCATCGTCAAAATCAAAAGTACCCGTAATCGACGAGCGTGCATGAAGAGGTTGATGAATGTGGATGAAGCGAAAGTGGTGTGCCAGGACCGTAGCACATGGCAGGAAGTGATCTCTGCCTACCCCTCTGGGAAAAAGGCGTGATTGTATGTATGTATGTATGTATGTAGGACCATCGTAAATACTTTGCCTACTAAATTACGAACATAATGTTTTAATGGATAAACATCGGGTCATCAAAAAGAAGAGTTAAGATTGTCTGAAAGTAATAATTTGTTGCTGAATTAGGTAATAAAGTATTTAAAAAATGAAAATCAACGTATTTACACTGATTTGAATTTCCTACCTAACCTTAGAAATTTCACTATTCACAAATTATGTACAAGTACTTACTCTTCCTGGTACCGGAGCAATTATCAAAATGTAAGCCACTGCGTTCCACACACAAACGCGCACGTTTTATCTGGTTAGATTATGATTTTGATAGTGCCTCTGTCACGTCTAACTACATTGAAAGCGTCCACTATCCCAGTTTTCAACTCATCGCAAACTGCCCGTGATCGAGCAGCCGCTGGGTAGCGGTTACGATCGGTCGGTGCTGTGGCACCTGCGGGTTCACATCACCACATCTGCTAGACACATACTCCACATTCGAATAAACATAATGGCGATCCATTTTGACCTCACGGTATCGCGTCACGCATGCGTAGGCGGCGGGCGGCGAGCGGCGTGCGTGCGTGCGCAGCGGACGGCGCACGCAGCTGGACTGAGGAGGCCGTAGGTATCGGTAGTGCGCTCGCGCCCGGTACGCGGCTCTATCAAAGAGTCGTCGCGGCGGCGGCGTCCTTTGTCGGGGCAGTCCGACAAAGGGCGCCGCCGCCGCGCCGCGCCGCCATTAGGGTAATAAATTACAATCTACGTAGGTATCTACCTACTATTACTACTACTACCATTTCTCACTGTTTCGAGTTAAATAATATTTTTTTGAAAAGTTGAGATTTTTTTCTTACGTTTTCACGAAATAATTAGCATGGTTCGATAGTACTACGATGGGTAAATCGTTCTGCTTCGGGAAAACAACCACTAAAATTTCACGGTGTATTATTTTTATTTATTATCATAATCATAAAAATTAAACTATTTTATAAAAATCTGCCTTTTAGTACAGTCATTTAGTATTTTTACCTGGAAAGTTTTCCGGGAGTTTTGAAATTTGGCATATTTATATAATTTGGTATGCTCTTGCCAAATTTCAACTTTGCCACCTCGTATGGCTGCCGCTCGCGCCGCCATTTTGAAAAAATGGCGCCCAAAAGCAGTGTTTTGATAATAACTCCTTTCAGGCGCATTTTACAGGATAAACATGTTTGGCCAAACAAAAGTAGAGAAAATTTTCTACAATTTATATCTAATCCTTTTCTTTCTTAAAATCAATAGTTTCGGCGTACGAACACCGTAAACCATTATATACATCCACACCAACGTGTAATATTAAACCTAGCTAACTACTAGTCTACCATGTCTAGCTAGTCTGTTATGTCTCCGCAGGTATAAAGGAATGCGTCCCTTCTGTGACAGGTCTCCTCTTTCCCTTCTAAGAAACATCTGGTCCCAGCTGAGCTCAATAGAAATATTTAGTCTGAGTCATTAGTATACGTTTATCATTTAACAGTGTCGTTTGCATTTACAGACCCATGGCTTCTAATGAAATAAACCTCTTTATTTGTGGTGATATACTGCAAGTAAGTGAAGTTATTGAAGTGAAGGAAAAAGAATTGGAAACTTTTCGTAAGTCAAGTATAAAAAGAAAAGACAATAAATACAAACTTTTGTAGGGATTAAAATCCATAGTAGTTCACGATGCGTGTTGAAAACAACATAATAATGAGAAGTTAATCGCTGCAGCTTTGCGTAGAGAAGTGATAGTACAACTCCTCAAGTAGTGTGCGTAAATTATTTACGGCGCTTCTACGCCAAAACTATTGATTTTAGGAAAAAAAAGGTTAAGACATAATTGAAGGAAATTGTCTCTACTTTTATTTTGTAAAATATGTTTTTCCTGTAAAATGCGCCAGAAAGGAGTTATTATCAAAAACTGCTTTTGGGCGCCATTTTTTCAAAATGGCGGCGCAAGCGGCAGCAATACGAGGTGGCAAAGTTGAAATTTGGCAAGAGCATACCAAATTATATAAATATGCCAAATTTCAAAACTCCCGGAAAACTTTCCAGGTAACCTCTTTTATATCGACCAAATGACAGTACTATTTGACATTCATAGAGATATTACTCATCACTATAGAAATTGAGCAAAAATCAACAATAAAAACAAACAGCATATCTTATAAGCATTTTGAGAACTAAATAAATTCTAACATAATCTTTAATTAAATAGTCGTCATCTCAGCCCATTGCTGCCCACTGCTGAGCATAGGCCTCTTCCAAAGCTTTCCAACAAAACCCAGAAATTTTCACCAGGACGTCGGTCCATCTATATAGTATAGGTAGGTGGTCGTCCCACACTGCGCTTTCCAGTACGTGGCCTCCAGTCCAGGATCTTTCGGCCCCAATGACCGTCCAATCTTCGTGCTATGTGGCCGGCCCATTGCCAGTTCAGTTTGCGAATCTGGTGGGTTATGTCAGCAACTTTGGTTCTTCTACGGATCTCCTCATTTCTGATTCGATCACGTAGAGAAATGCCGAGCATAGCCCTCTCCATATGATAGCTCTCTGCGCGACATTGAGCCTTCTAAAAAGATCTTTTGTGAAGCACCACGTCTTAGCGCCGTAAGTCATCACAGGTAACACACATTGGTTGTACGTACACCTTTGTCTTGAGACACTGAGGTATTTTGGACGAGAACACGTTGTGCAGTTTCCCGAATGCTGCCTAGCCGATTTGCATCCGCCTACTGCCCTCTCTCTCTAAAGTGGATTTTCCTAAACGGATTGACTGTCCGAGGTAGATATATTCGTCCACAATTTCGAGAGTAAAGTTCCCAACAGTTTGTACGGTGGGTGCAACATGGGCATTAAACATAAGTTTTGTTTTATCCATGTTCATTCTAAGACCCACTTGTTGGGAAACTTTATCGAGGTCACCGAGCATTTGTCCTAGATCTTCCAGCGGCTCAGCCATGACTACGATGACATCAGCAAATCAAAGGTGAGTGATGTATTTTGCCTTACCAATAATATTGATACCAAGTCCTTGCCATTCCAGCAGCTCGAAAGAATCCTCCAGAGCAGCAGTAAACAGTTTCGGAGATATGACATCTCCCTGTCGTACTGTAAGGGAGTCCCCTTTGGAGTAATCGCACGAAGGAAGTCTCCTTCGTGCGATTTTCCTGTACTCGGACTGACATGATGGCGCTGTTGTACAAACACTTTAACACTTCAATGTACCGATAATCTACACGGCATTGCTGTGGGGATCTAAGAACCGCCCAAATTTCGACGGAATCGAAGACTTTTTCATAGTCCACGAACGCTGAGCATAGTGGCCGATTATACTCCTCCGTCTTCTGTATAATATGCCGCAGCGTATGTATGTGCTCTATGGTACTAAAGGCTTTTCGGAAACTGGCTTGTTCGGAAGGCTGGAAGTCATCAAGCCTGCGTTCCAGACGATTCGTGATGACTCTAGAGAACAGCTTGTTGACATGGTTTTGCAGTGTTATGGGCCGGTAGTTCTTCAGTAAGGTTTTGTCACCTTTTTTGAAGAACAAGACCACAACACCCCTGTTCCATGCTTCTGGCGTTTTGCGGTCGAGCGGGGAGAAATAAAAGAGCTTCTGAAGGACTTTTAGTACCGGTGTTCTCTGTAGTGATTCCATCCTCACCCGGTGTCTTGTTTTTCTTAAGTAGTTTGAGAGCCATTCTAACCTCGTACAGGCTGATGTCCAGGATGCCTTCGGTATAGTGTCGGGTTAGCTTGGCTCTGGGGTCTGTCGCCACAATAGCTGGCTCAGCACAGACAGAGGTATATAACTGCCCATAGAACCTCTCTATCTCCCGTAGCACCTCTGACTTTTTTGACGTCACGCGTCCATCTTCAGTCTTCAGCTTTGTCAGTTGGCTTTGCCCAATAAACGCGTCTCTTGCGAGCACTTTGGAGCCTTTGTTCCGCTTAATTGTCTTCTTAATGCGCTGGGTATTAAAAGAGCGTAAATCATGTCACAGATACTTCCTAATCTGTCTATTCAGCTGCCTATATTCTTGAAAAAATAATTAGTTTATGTATTGTCGAATAGTCAAAATATACTACCGAATTTCTACTTTACCGAACAGTAATAGAAATTCATTTATTCAAGTAGTTTTGAATAAAATAAAAAAAAAAAAAATTTTCACCACATTTAATTTTATTGTTTATAAATATTCCTTAAGTGTTTAAAATGGTATTTAAATAATAATAAAATATTCTAAATTACTTTCTATATGACTCAGCTTCATCCGAAGTTTTCAGCGTCAAAGAACGTCGACTAGCCATGAGGGTAAGGTCGGATAGTTTTTGAGGTCTTTTTTACGGTGGGTTTTTAAAAACTTGGACCGTACCGTATGAATAGTTTCAGTTTACAGCCTGCTATTTATATCTTCCACTGATGAACAGCTGTCCAGCCATTGAAAGCGATTCGACAGTTCAAGCTGAAAGCTCTCGGGGTTTTGGATATGTGCCTTCGATGGTCGGAGCGTAGACTTCACCAGACGCGTTCTTTCCAGTTTGATGTCTATATTCAATGTGCCTCTAACGATTCGGTGATCACTTCCGGTTCTAATCCTGTTGATCATAGAGACGTTGTTGAAATGACGTCTCCTAGTGGTCATGATGTAGTTCAGCCGTTCGGACCCAACCAGGTCCATTTTCTGTGCGGCGACTTTCGGAAGAAAGAATTCTTCATAAAATGTCCTTCTTTCTCCATAAAGTCAGCTAGCATCTGTCCCCTGGGATTCCGATGCTCATATCCAAATCGTCCCACTTTCAGCTCACCATCGCTTCTACGGCCCAGCTTTGCATTGAAGTCTCCCATTACAACAGTGAAATGTGTTTTGGAACTATGTTTGGCCCTACTAATGTCCTCATACATAGCTTCAACTTCAACATCTGGGTGTGTCAAAGATGAGGCGTATACCTGGACTATCTTAAGCGAATATCGCTTGGATATTCTAAGTAATAGACACGCTACCCTATTTGACACACTTCCGATGGACACAATGTTGTCAATGAGAGACTTGTGGACGATAAGCCCAACACCACCTTGGGACTTCTGTTCACCCTCCCGGTTGTAGAACAAGTGGCCAGACTGTAGGAACACCGTATCCTCTCCCTCTCTTCGAATCTCCGATAGACCTATAACGTCCCAGCGCATTGTTCATTTGTTCTTCCAGCTCAACTAGCTTCCCGTTCAGTCTCAAAGTGCGTACGTTATGTGTTACCACGGCCAGGTCTCTTTGTCGCCTCTTACGACTTCCTGAGACGAAGAAGGGGTGGTGACATTTGTTTTCTTACGCAATATTTTAATGCAATTACAGGCTTGTTCATGATCTAAAATTTCTAAAAAAAATTGGGGAGTAAGAGGAGAGGCTAAGGTGACGAATTACCAAAAAAGATTTTTTTGTGCAATGGCTCTTACACGTTTATTCGATGGGACCATCGATATATTGTCTCAGTTCTGACTGAAGTAAGTTGCTTAAGCACTTGTGTTACCGATATCAGAAGCAATAGTGGTGTATGCAGCCAGATGTATTTTTTGTCAAGTCGGGATTTTGGAACTTTTTGAGTGAACAACAGGATTCTTTCGTAGAAAGCGGGACTTTGTAATATAAACGTTATCAAAAGTTTTTGAATATTTATATTTTGATTTTAGTTCAAGTTGCGATTATGTGACAATATATAATAAAATTATCCATAGAAATGGTTTTCCCAGTACGCTGCACGTACGGTCGAGTTATTCCCGAAAAAAAATCGGGATGTCTGGCAACCCTGGTAGTATATAATTAGATATATTATTTCTCTCATACAAATTTGGCCAGATTCAAGGAGAAGCCCAACATTATGTATTAATGTCCTTTTTTTTCATATCTGACTGTGTTAAAGTTCTGTTCGACGCCGACCGCGTGGTCGATCGATACTCGTGTGTTTGGAATCAACGGATTTCATAGAAGCTAATGCTACTTCATCATCCTCATCATCATCATAATCAGCCCATTCCTGTCCACTGCTAGACATAGGCCTCACCAAAGGCACGCCACTTCTCTCTATTCTCAATGCAACTTGAGATCCGCTTAACCATCAGCCGCGGCGGTGCGCGGCGCCGTGTGTTAATCGCCTTAGGGTTGAGAGCCCGCCCCGCAAGTCGGGTGATTTTATTTTATTTTATTTCTATTTTATTTTATTAGGACAACCAACAAGACATACACCACAAAAAACTGATGCCTAAAACTATTTGGTACTTATGCTAAGTGCTGACTTAATTATAGGTTGCCACGGCATGCAAATGTGTTACAACACTATAAAAAGAATAAATAACTATTTACGCCGACGAGAAAGAAGCAATTATGTTTCGTTTAAATTTATGCTTACTATCCGAGAAAATGTCTATAGATTCACTTTTTAGTGCATTGTATTGGCGTTGGATTCTACTCATAGTTGCGTGGTGACCAAGATTGGTCTTACTTCTCCTTAATGAGAACGGGACGTATCTGCTGACGCGAGCCATTTTGAGAGGAACATTAATTTGCAGTGATTCCAGAAGCGATGAGCAGTCCTCTTCTCCATTGACAATAGCAAATAAGAACATGCAATCCAATTAAAGTCGCCGCTCCCGCAAACTGTTCATTTTAAAATGCTCGAGTCGCTTCTCGTATGAAGGAAGAACTTTAGCCTTATGCGCTTGGAAGGTAATATGCCATAAAAAACGCTTCTGGATGCGTTCAAGGCGTTTGATGTGAACGTCGTAATGTGGGGACCAAACTTGGCTGCAGTATTCTAGGCCTGATCGAACCAATGATTGATACAACAGAATTTTGCTAGTTTTTTTTTAATTCCTTCGTGTTGCGTAATATAAATCCGAGCATTTGGAACCCTCTACGGGCAATATAATCTATATGTTCATGGAAACGAACGTTCATGGGTGATGATGACTAGGCTACTTCAAGCCATCATCGTAGTCCGTTAAGAAAAAAATATAAATTTATCCATGAAAAATGTTATAATATGTTTGATTCACAACCACAGTAATTGTTAATGTGTTTATTTTCAGACGAGAAAGGAAATGAAATCTCTATCCAAACTAGGCATCGTCACAAAAAATGCATACGACAAAATGTTTACCTCAGAACTTGATGATACTGATATTTTTGGTGCAGAAAATTCAGGATCTGGCTTTGAAGTAGATATTATTAAGGCTGAAGATGAAGAGATAATTAGACTGACAGGTGACGATGTTGGGATGATTAAAGTATTGTATGAAAATGATGATGATGATAAAACTGACTTTTTAGAAGATTGGGATATTTTGGAAGATAATGATGAGGCTAATAGACAATCAGGTGGGGAAGTTGAGATGTCAAAAGAAATTTATGAGGATGAAAATGATGTCAAAGATAGACGTTTGATTAAGGAAGTTAAGAGTGATGATGACTTTGAAGAATATATTGGGACAGGTATGATTCTTTCTTACTTATTATTATAATTATGTTTTACTTTATGTAATAAAATAATGTTCTATCGATATTGTCAAAAATTTTAGAAAAAATCCTTAATAGAAGATTGATTGGACTGGACTCAAATAATGTGCTTGCGCCAAACCAGTCTGGGTTCAGGGCTAATAAATCAACAGAAGACGCAGTTCTACAAGTCACAGGTACTATCATCAACAGTGATAGGAATAGGTAGTGCAATTTTGCGGAATTTCACGACGAAATCTTAATATGGACAATGGACATACCATACTAGTATTGTTAAGGATTAGTCATGTTCAATAATTTACATTGGATTATTGTTATATTTAAACGTAAATTAAATTTTTACAGTACTTATTTCACGTATTACATTCTAATACAATAATGAAGAGTTTATTTTGGGATCAAAAGGGCATTACATATTGGAATATTTCATTAATTTTCGATTCCGTTACAGAAGATGATTGAAGCAATCGTATAAAATTCGTAGCAAATATGAACAACTGACCCTGAATAAATATTTGAAACCAAGAATTGTTCTCTAAATTCACTAAATTCCGCAGGTCATCTCCAATATGATAAGAGTATGGATAAGCCATACTCTTATCATATTGGAGATGACTGACCCTAAATTACACTACATATTCCTATCACTGATCATCAATAACACTAACTGTAAGCAATCCTCACTTGGTATTTTAATCTATCTTACAAGCGTTTGACACGGTCTCTGTCCCCATACTTATTACCAATCTGGATAACCTTGGTGTTCTTGGTATAGTCCTCGATACCTTTAAGAGCCCCCTCAGTGGACGTCGTCATTGCATCCAAATAGGTAATCACATAAGTCAGGACGAGTCAATCACATAAGGGGTGCCCCAAGGAAGTGTCCTGGGCCCCACTCTGGTCCTTATATATGTCAACGACTTATGCCAATTGCAACTGTCAAACAGCAAAATTGTAGCATACGCTGATGATACGGTAATTATCACCAATGGCAAGAATTGGAATGAAACTCACACGAGTGCAGAACTAGCATTGAAAATAGTTAGATTCATAAGTCTAGAATAGAGATAGTCAAACACCACTACATTCATATAGCCCCCCTTCTCTATTACAATGTAAATAAAGAGTTAAATATTTATGCCCTCAACTATAAATATAGTTGTGAATTGTAAAACACGTCTTGCTGAATGGCTACTAAATCTAAATATACTAATATCCTTTTGTATGTAAAATCTAAACCGATTAAGTGAGACGCTTGAAATTTGACATGCAGGTACTCAGTTGTAACAGGATATTGCAAAATTTCCACGGAAACGGGAGTTAGCGAGAATAAACTTTTGTATGAAAAAATCTAAACCCGTGTATATAATTAATAATGTGTTTTATTGTGTGACAGATGCCATCAAGGAAGAAGTTACCGAACATCCAGACCCCGAAGAAGAAAATACAAAACGTAGTACCGAAGAGGAGCACTTCGTCATAACTCGTATGAGTCTAGACGAGATGAATGAAGCCAGGGAAAAGGACAGGAACTCGAAGGTTTTCAAACGGTACCCGTACAAATGTATGAAGTGTATAGTTGGGTACCGCCAACAGGCTAATTACGAGAAACATGTACAGGAAAACCACGAATTGGTAAGTTTATTTTTGAAGTGTAAACTTCTTTAGCGGCCCTGAGCACTTTTTGTATGGGTAAAAACATCCAAACTCGCGTCAGGATCACGTGATGCTGATCGAAAAAGCGTAAGATCGTTCAGGCGGCGCAGGGCGCTTGCGCGAATGTCCGTGTGTGTTTATAAAGGCGTCCGACTGATTTCAACCGTAGAGGCCGATCTCAATTGAGATCAGTCAAGTGCGCAGGACCAATTAAAGTGCACAAGTGTGCGCGCAAACACAAGTGCACTCTCTGTTCCCTCACTCTCATAGTTCGGTGAGACGGCAATCCGGCGCAGGACCACAGGCTTAACGTGCTTTCCGAGGCACGGGCGTGCAACCGCCAATTTCCTCGCTCCGGGCTGAGTTATTTCTGTACAGAAAAACTCACACAAATTTTGCCCGACCCCGGACTCGAACCGGGGACCTCTTGGTCCTAACGCAGCGCTTGCTACCAAAAGACCATCGAGGCCGTGTGTGTTTATGTACACCGTGGCACGCGTATCCAAGGATGGTGACAGCTGATGGCTTGACTGTTGTGTAGTAACCACACTGTTGTGTATCCGTTCGTATATGTTTGTTCGTCTATTTAAATTATGGAAATTGAACAAAATGCAAATAATAACAGTATTTTTTACTTAATCACAACGTAAAAACGTGTTCGAAGTGAAAACTTTCAAGTTTTTACTTCTGCCGGCACTCCCGGAGCGCTATTTTTTTTCTAACTGACTACGATAATGGCTTGGAGTAGCTTCGTCATCATCACCGGACATGCGGGGGAGCGGATGGCTCTAACTAAGCGGTTTAGATATCTTCACTACATAGTATTAAACTTAACAATGCCAGCGCCGTGTTCAGCTATGATCGGTGCGCAAATTTGACTGTTGGGGCATTCCATACCAAGCGGACAGGTAAAAAATGTTGATGCTTCAGATTTCAGTAATATTTTACTATGTTATACCTATATAGGTCCTCAATATAGAAAATCAATATTTTTTCTCTGTGATATACACCGTGAAATTTTAGTGGTTGTTTTCCCGTGGCAGAACGATTTGCCTTTAGTAATACTATCGATTCATGCAAAAAATTCCTCGAAATAAAATTTTTTTTTTTTCAAATTTTCAAAATAATAATTTTCCAACTCGAAAACGAGAGAAGCTATCGTTATTTTATAAGATGTGACGTAATCAGGTACTGCTTGCCGCATGAAATCGATGCTTAAAGCTGAAGAAGCTCGACACCCTAAGTCATAAAGCGGTTCGAACGTGCTTTCGAGTTTCGGTTAAACCTTACGTAAAACCGGTATTTATTGATTTTAACAAAAAAGAACTGCACACATCTTTTGTACTACTAATATAGAATTATTTCACTGCGGGAAAACAACCACTAAAATTTCACGGTGTATAGTTATCGATTTAGAGGCTAATGAAGTTTCGACTCTACAGCAGAATTGCACTATTTGTAGTCCCAAAAAACAATATACAAATGTAAAAAAATTAACTTAATGCATGGCTTTTATAGATTAGTTATTGAGCTTTCTTGTGACATTTTTAGAAAGTGTTTTTTTTTATTTTTTACGAAAAAATATGGGTTTTTATTTTTTAGCCTCGATTTTGTCAAACTTGGACCACTTTATTTTTTTTAATTTTTTCTCCAAAAATAACTCATAGTATGCAGATAATATTTGTAGTCCCAAAAAACAATATACAAATGTAAAAAATAATAACTTAATGCATGAATTTTATAGATTAGTTATTGAGCTTTTTTGTGACATTTTTAGAAAGTGGTTTTTTTTATTTTTTTACGAAAAAATATGGGTTTTTATTTTATAGCCTCGATTTTCTCAAACTTGGACCACTTTATTTTTTTTAATTTTTTCTCCAAAAATAACTAATCCTTGCTAATTCTCATAATGGGCCCGGAGGTAGTTTAAGAGCTAGACCAGTTACAAGGCCGGAGCGCAGCGGTAGGCGCCATGCCGCGCCTGCCGCCCCTTAGTAACAGTTAACAACACAGCCGCGCTCTGGCCTAGTAACTGGTCTAGCTCCGAAACTATTCCCGGGCCCATTATAAGATTTGGCATGGATTATCTACATACTATAAGGTATTTTTGGAAAAAAAAATAAAGTGGTACAAGTTTGAGAAAATCGAGGTTAAATAATAAAAATCAATTTTTTTTCTTAAAAAAATTAAAAAATCCACTTCCTAAAAATGTCACAAGAAAGCTCAATAACTAAACTATAAAATTCATGCATTAAGTTTAATTTTTTTACATTTTAAATATTGTTTTTTGGGACTTTAAATAGTGCATTTCGGCTGTAGAGTCCAAACTTCATTAGCCTCTAAATCGATAACTATATATCACAGAGAAAAAATATTGATTTTCTATATTGAGGAACCATATAGGTATAACATAGTAAAATATTATTGAAATCTGAAGCATCGACATTTTTTACCTGTCCGCTTGGCATGGAATGCCCCTGTTATCATATCTTAATAATTTTTGTATAAGCTTGGATTTATGCTCTGTTGTTGTAGGTACCAAATAAATCAATAAATAAATTATTATCACGTCTGGTTTCAGAAGCACGAAGGTACACTAAGATTGCACAAGTGTACGATCTGTGAGGTTCGCTTCGCCCTCCGGGAATCCTTAGACGCTCACTACGAGAGCCACTTCAACCGGTACCATTGTCATTCGTGCGAATATTCGCGACACAAGCTGTCGAGCGTGATCGCGCACGCGGTTAATGCGCACGCCGACAGATCGGCGCTGGTGTGCGACGTGTGCGACAAGGTGTTAGAGTAAGTATAGATTTAGTGAGAGTGAGTGACGGTGAGTTAGAGTGAGAGTGAGAGTGAGTTAGAGATTGAGAGTGAGTGAGTAAGTTAAATAGATTTATTTGAAATGTGTAGTGCTCGGGAAAATGATAGACAAAACTATGTAAGTAAGTTAGTTAGCGAGAGTGAGTTAGTCAATGAGAGTGAGTGAGTGAGATAGTGAGTTAGAGAGTGAGTGTGTGAGTGAAATAGTAAGAGTGAGTGAGTGACTGAGTGAGTTAGTAAATGAGAGATTGAATTAGCGAGCTACCCAATGAAAGTAAGTCATATAAAGAAATAATTTAGTATTGTTTAAAGCTAGAGCATAAAAAAAGCATCTCTCAGACGCTCACTACGAGAGCCACTTCAACCGGTACCATTGTCATTCGTGTGGAATATTCGCGACACAAGCTGTCGAGCGTGATCACGCACGCGGTTAATGCGCACGCCGACAGATCGGCGCTGGTGTGCGACGTGAGCGACAAGGTGTTTGAGTGAGTATAGAGATAGTGAGAGTGAGTGACGGTGAGTTAGAGTGAGTTAGTTAGTTAGTGAGAGTGAGAGAGTTAGTAAAAGTGAGAGTGAATGAGTTAGTTAGTTAGTGAGAGTGAGAGAGTTAGTAAAAGTGAGAGTGAATGAGTTAGTTAGTTAGTGAGAGTGTGAGAGTTAATAAAAGTGAGAGTGAGTAACTGTAAGTGAGTCACAGTGAGTGACTTACTAAATGAGAGAGTGAATTAGTGAGCGAGCTATCTAATGAGAGTAAGTCATGAAGAAGTAATTTAGTTTTGTTGAAGCTAAGAGGTTAAAAAAGGGTTGAGCATCTCTCAGACGGAAAAAAATATATTTTCAAAGAATAATTTGCATGATTCGATAGTACATATTACTAAAAGGAAATCGATCTGCCACGGGAAAACAACCACTTAAATTTCACTGTTTATTTATACATTTGCATAAAATGTTCTCTTATTTACAATTTGACGGCGACACAGTGTGTGGTTACAGCAGTATGAAGGCGTTGCGCTACCACAAAGCGCAGCACAAGGAAAGGCTGAAATGCGACATCTGTGGGAAGACGGCTAGCAACAAAGACAACCTGAAGGTCCACATGACGTAAGCATGCTTTTATTTTGACTGGTTTTCCGTCCAATACTTTGTAAAACATTTCTCCCTTATTGTGCAGTTTAACGGTGAAGGAAAACATCGTGAGGAAACCTGAACACCTACGTAGAAGTTCTAAGGTTGTGTAGTCGACCAACCCGCACTTGGCCAGCGTAGTTGACTAAGGTCTTAGTGCCCGCTGGCGGCGTTGTGGTAGTTGGGGTATGCTAGGAACCATGATGCTGCTAAGGTGATGAGGGTCGCCGAGGAGTTTAGTGGGTGCACCCCTGGGGATTTCACTTTAGCCCAGGAGCAGCTGGCGGTGTTCCATCTCAGCGCCTGCACCTCCATACACCACTTTGGGTAAACCCCTGCCCAACGTGACGGTACATCAAGCAGTCTCCGCGATTTAAAAAAAGTATTATCGCCCTAGTTTAGGGTACGACCGTGCTCCAGCAGTGGGGAGGTATATGGGCTGACGATGTGATCTTGTGGTTTACTTAAACGTTTGTCTGCACCTTTTTTTCCTAAGTGACTTACTATGATGACGGGGCTACTCCAAGCCATCATCATAATGGTGACTTGGAGTAGCCTCGTCATCATCACCGGACTTGCGGGGGAGCGGATGGCTCTCACTTCTATAGCGATAGCTTGGAATAGCCCCGTCATCATCACTGGACTTGCAGGGGAGCGGATCGCTCTCACCCCTACGATGATGGCTTGGAGTAGCCTCGTCATCATCAGCGGACTTGCGGGGAAGCGAATAGCTCTTAACCCTACGATAATGGCTTAGAGTAGCCTCGTCATCATCAGCGGAATTGCGGGGGAGCGGATGGCTCTCACTTCTAATTTGTCTGCACGTTTCAGCATTCACACCGACGAGCGCGTGCAGTGTCCGGAGTGCGGGCGCCGGGTCCGCCGCAACTACCTCGCCAAGCACGCCCGCACGCACGCCCGCACGCACGCTCCCCCCCCTCGCGACCACCCCACCTACTGTGCCGAGTGCGGGCTGCAGTTCCGTACTCGCGCGATCTACCTGCGACATCTTACCTATGCCCGCGCTCACGCCGCCGTGCATCAAAGGTAGGTATTTTTTAAAAATTGTAATGAGGACATCCTGTCTTGTCATGGTATTGGCCCTGTCAAGACTTGAAGTTAAAAATTGTCTACAAAGAAGTTGAAAATTATGCTAGGTGACTCCTTAGATGTACCATTTAAGTGAATGTTGAGTTACTTTCTTTTGTTTTTATCGACTCCAGTCCAAGTCATCCGAGGCGATAGTATCCTCCCTCCCCCCCTTTTTCCTTTTCCCGTCATATATTCCCCCCTTTATTCCCAATTCCTAATCCATTCCAATTCCAATCCAAGGTCTGCCGTGCCTATGGATGCATGGCTAAGAGAGAGCTTAGTCGCAAGCGTGCCACATTGCCCTGGGACCAGGTGACCCCAGATGAAGGCTAACCTTCTTCCGGTATGCGGGGCTCTATCGGAAGACAACATTTTAATTCCCTTGCTACTCGTGGGAACGCAATGAATTTGTCTAAGGAATTTACAAATAAAAATGGCGGCGACGTGGTCCGCAACCCGTCACGTCACGTTTCCCGCAGAGGTGAACAGTGGAACGCTGAGAGCCGGTTTGCTACGTTGAATGTGAGGAGGAATAGATAGTCATATTGATGAAGTGTGCCAGATGATGCATCAAAGACATTTGCACGTGTTATGCGTGACTGAGACGAAGCGGAAAGGTTGTGGCACTACGAATGAAGGACCCTACACTGCATACTGGTCTGGTACCCAGTGCCAATCGAGGCTGCCAGGGAGTTGGTGTACTCCTTTCCGCTAGAATGGATGAATGTGTGGTTGAGTATGAAAGTGTGAGCCCTAGACTTCACTGGATTAGGCTTAAAGTCGGACTTTTGTGGATCTTTATCCTCGGTGTCTATGCTATGGTATCTAGGTTCTAGTGGATCCGCTAAAGCCAAAAAAGATAACCAGGATTTCTGGGAGAGTGTGAGAGACACCTTAGCAAAATGTAAAAGTAATGAAATAATTATTATGTTAGGAGATTTGAATGCGTGGGCAGGTGTAAAGCGTGATGGGTATGAAAGTGTCCTTGGTACGTATAGTGACGAGAGAACTAACGATAATGGGAGATGTTTGCTAGAGATATGTCTGGAGTGGAATCTACGCGTGACGAAAACAATGTTTGCTCACAAAAAGATCCACATGTATACAAGAGAAGAAGGAAGTTCTAGAAGTATGATCGATTTCATTATTGCTGATGAAAGGATAAGACAGAAACTCGTAAACACCCGAGCGTACCGTGGTATCTCCATTGATACAGATCACTTCCTGGTTGTATCCCGTGTGAGTGGTCTATTCAATGGCTGGCGGCATCGGGTTAAAGAACCAACGAGTGTTCTGGAAAGAATAAAAGTTGAAAACCTACAAGAAGAGGAAGTGAAAGGAAAATATTGTGAAAGGTTGAAAGAAAGGTTCAAAAATCTGAATGAGATATGTGAGATAGATGATTTGTGGACGTTATTTAAAGAGGGTGTGGTAAATGTTGCCACAGAAGTATGTGGGAAATCTAAAAGGAGAAATGGAAAGAGTGATAGAAAGGTATGGATGGATAAAAGCGTACAAGATGTTGTAAATAGAAAGAAGAAGGCTTGGCAGGACTGGTTAGCAATCAAAGCTAATCACCGAATGCAAAAAGCGACGAATGATGAATTGAGTAAAGCAAGAAAGGAATATAAACGTTTGAAAGAGTTAGTTAAAGAAACTGTGGGAAGAAAGAAAGAAGAACGAAATGATGATTTCGACAGAAGACTTTCTGAACGTTTCCAGACAAACATTAAAGTTTTCTGGAAATCCATACTGGCGGCCCGAGGCAAAACAGCAGAGTCGGTGCTGACTAAAATCAGAAACATGGATGGAAGTCTTGCAAAAGGAGAAGCATGTGTGTTAAAGAGATGGAAGGAATATTTTGAAAGTCTTTTTCGAAAGGGAGAAGGTGCAGGTACAGGTGCCTGTATCTCATCAAGAGAACGAGAATGAAAGTGCAGAGGATGATGGTATTAGCATGGATGAAATTATAGATGGGTTGAAAAGAATGAAGCTAGGTAAAGCTGCGGGATTTGACAGAGTTTCCGTAGAGATGCTGAGGGCTGGAAATGGAGTGGTGGCTACTCAGCTGCACCGCCTTTGTTGGGCTAGTGGCCAAATACCAGAAGATTGGTGCAAGGCCATGATTGTACCGTTGTGCAAGGGAAAAGGGTCGCAGCAAGAGTGCAAAAATTACCGCGGAATCAGCCTTCTAAGTGTTGTCGGAAAATTGTATGCGAAAGTATTAATTGAAAGGGTAGTGAAAGTAACGAATGTAAAGATTTGGGATGCACAAGGGGGATTTCGAAAGGGCATGGGATGTATGGATCAAGTCTTTTCTTTGCGGTTCATAGCTGAAAATTTTCTGGCTAAAAGCCAAAAAGTCTATTGCGCTTTCGTGGATTTGGAAAAGGCTTATTAGTGGTGGCTTATTATAAAGTGGTGAGGCATGAGTTATGGTCGGCATTATCTTTGTTTGGGGTGGGCAGTAATTTGATACGAGCACTAAAGTCTCTTTATGAGGACTCTAGTGCTTGTGTCAGAATCAATGGGACATGCACTGATTGGTTTAACATCGAAAAAGGTGTTAGACAGGGATGAGTAGCGTCACCATGGCTGTTCAACCTATTCTTAGATAGTTGCTTGACTAGTCTGAGAGAGTGTGAGAATGAATGAGCCAATCGTCCAGTGTCTCCTTTACGCTGATGATCAAGTCCTTCTTGCTTCATCGGCTGAGGAGTTGCAGGATATGATGACTGTTCTATAAGAATCTTTAAAAGGGAAAGGAATTAATGTGAATGTCAGTAAGACGAAAGTCATGGTTTTTGAAAAAGGTGATGATATGACAATTTGCGATGTTATGATTGGAAGTGAAAAAGTAGAACAAGTGAAAGAATTTGTATATTTGGGATCCAAGCTCACAAAAGATGGTAAGTGTGATAGCGATATTGAAAGGAGAGTGAATGCTGGTAACGCGGGGAACGGAGCGCTGCACACCTTTATGAACGTCAGAAAGTGTCCAAAAAGGCACGTCTGGCGGTTCATAGAGGAGTGTTGATCCCGACACTAATGTACGGAAGCGAAAGTTGGGTATGGCAGAAGAAGCACGAAAGTAGGATAAATGCAGTGGAGATGCGAGTACTTAGAAGTATGCTAGGAGTGAAATTGAGTGATAGAATAAGAAACGAAATAATAAGAGAACGTTGTGTGAAAGAAGATGTTGTGACTAAGGTTGAGAAAGGTATGCTTAGATGGTTTGGTCATATTGAGAGGATGAGTGAAAGACAATTAACGAAGACTATATTATAATAATAATAATAATAACCTCTCTCCGCTTGCCTTAGTTGGCCGGTAGGAGTGGACCCCACGGTAGCCGCAGGACTCTCACCTCTGCCTTGCCTTAGCCGGCCGGCCAGAGTGGGGCGTCAGAGCTACATGCTCGCAGGGTGGAAGTGAAAGATGCATAAGTCGCGAGTTGGCACAGTGGCGTTACGCCACTGGGTATAAAGCGGTGTACACCTCTCGGCACTCACAATAATGTTGCCCCCGTCGCTCCAGCCTCGTGCCTAGTGTGTGCGACCAATGGCAGTTCCAATGGCCCATGACAGTGAGTGGCGAGTCACCACCTGCCCATTTTATTCGTATTTTTAAACATAGATTGAGTCCTTCCCATAGTCCCTGTTACCCTGTCCACTAGCACTTCAACCCAATAGTCCAGATTCTTTGTTTTTCCACTCCACTCCATAGTCCTGCACTGACCGGGGGTTGTCCTTGGCTGCATTTTATAGTGTATACAGGGATAATCGTCGGCTGGTGCCACATTACATATTAAGATCATACAAGTCATTAAAGGGCCTCTACGTGTTGGCTTTGGCCCCACGCACGCCTCCCAAAAATCCGGGACTCTGTAGTCCCGTGAATATGGAAATGACTGATAATAATAATAATATATGTCGGAATAATTACGACGCCAGCGCCACCTGAAGGCAGTGAGTGGAAGCTACGGCACGCAAGCGCCACCCGGTGGCGCTAGACGGAGTCTACGTTAGGGCGGGCGGTCGTGCGCAGCGGCTCAGTTATCTCCGGACGACCGCACGGTGCAAATCGTAGAAACTGTCGCGTATCGTTATACTTCCGTTCAGTGTAATTAGTGTCGGGTGTGATTGTGTTCATTGTTCTGTAAATCGATCTAATGGAAATAGTGACCAAGAATAAATCTAGTGCTTTGATATCACGCTACTTTTATTTGCACGATACCTACATTCGCCCACACTATGTCGTTAAATACTTCTGATCCGACATCAGAAGTGGGATCGAATCGTGCAAATGATAGTCGCGGCGATGAAAGTCAGTGGCGGGTACTTTTAGAATTGCAAAATCAACAAATGCGCGAACTGATTCATGCATTGAAGTCTCCAAATGTGAATAATAGTGTAGTGCTGCCTGATTTCAACCCCGATAAGCAAGATTCTAATGCGAAATCATGGTGCGCGACCGCGGATTTGTGTTTTGCCGATAATTCACTAAGCGGCGGTGAACTTGTTGTTGTGATCAGCAAAGCATTGAAGGGGGCAGCGTCAACATGGCTATCGCAGATTGTATACCAAGGTATGACATGGGAGGAGTTCAAGGTTCTTTTCACGGCCAGATTTGTTACTACAGAGACTTTGGCGGGTACTTTCGTAAATCTTAACGGCAGTAAGCCCAACGAAAAAGAGGCCCTTTCCGCCTATGCGAGTCGGTTGATGGCATCGCTAACTAATAGATGGAAGGATGCAGATAAGGAGCAGATCGCAGTAGCATCTGTATTAGCGCATATTTCGTAGTTCGACTCGCGATTACAACGCTTAGCGTTTACTACCGACATTTCTTTAAGAGATAAATTGCAGAAAGAGCTATACGCTTTCTCATATCTGAAGCGCCAGATCCATACTCCTGGTCAATCGTCTAGTGAGCCCGATGTGAAGCGAGCTAAGATGACCTCGCTAAAATGCTATAGTTGCGGAAAAATGGGTCACAGACGTTCCGAATGTAGGAGCAAGCCTGTAGATATGAGAGGAAGACCTGCGACCATGCATCATCGAGTCAAGCAACCCAGCAGTCAGCAGCGAAGCCTTTCATGTGCTTCAAATGTGGGAAGCCAGGACACATCGCGAGCCGGTGCAGCAGCGGCGGCCATCAGGTCGATGGCAGCGGCGGCGGCAGCGGCGGCGGCGGCGGCGGTGCATCCCGGAACGAGTGACGAGTGGATGTTGCTTTGTAAGCAAACTACATGATCATGTGAGTCTTTTTCATACTGTTGCGATTTTATTTGAGAGTCAGTATAGCCTGTTTCAATGCAAACATTTTCATAATAGTTTCGTTTAAAGTAATGTTTTTTTTTTGTAAATTAAAAGTAGTCACATTAAAAGTGTGAAAGATTATGTGAAATGCCTAGCTATCTATTTTGTACTTGATGCCACTAAGTGCTTAAGTTATTAGACCTCAAGCAACTTGTGGTTGTGTGGCTACCGGCAGCCTAGAAAAACAGGAAGTGTGAATCTGGGTGTATGTGCGTGTGAGCATGTGTGCTAGTTAAAATAAGTAAAAAAAAAACTCGATTCAATTGAAGGTTTGGCTGTATGATTTTAATTAATCAAAGCCTTTAAACCGTTATTTCCTACTAGAAAAAAGAATTAAAAAAATATTTTCCCGTCAATGTCAGTGCAATTAAAAGCTCAGGGAATAATTTTAGTTTCTCGAACACGTAGATTGATTGTTAAGTTTACTTTAATTAAGCTAGGTAATTGAACGGTGATTCTCAAACACTTTACCAGTCAGTTGTCTACTGTGGGAAATCTTTGTTTCAGTTACCTTGCCTTGTACTCCAGGCATCTGTGAACACAGTTTGGAATTGAGATTGAGCTGCAGTACGACAGGCGGCTACGGAGCAACAAATTCCTTATACCAGGAATGCAAGATAGATGCTGAGAGGAAAATCAGGTGCATTGTTTTTATGTTTAGACTTTAGACATCCTTTAAGATTGATTTACCTAGGAATTGTGATTCTGTACTGCATCGCAGTATGTGATGCTCACTGAACACAATGTTTGTCCTTGAAAATGAGGAAAGGAATCACACCAAGTTGGACCCTAAGTATAGAGGCCCTTTTAAAGTAATTGAGTATTTGGTTTTGGTTTTCCCCATCCAAATGTGGATAGATAATTTTTATAATCATTTAAGTCTAGTAGAACGATAGGTTCCCAAAGATTTGGACAATGCTAATGCTTATGACTTTGTTCATGTTGATTGTTGGTTTATTTAATGACACATGTTGATGGTACGGGTAACCTATGGATTGAGTTACCTTTAGTTGAAATGGCCGATGGACTGAGCCATGAGAGTATCCGATGGACTGGATACTAGGTGTGTTCGATGGACTGAACACTGAGAGAACCGACGGACTGGTTCTAGGCCGACGGACTGGTCGGAGTGTGTGTGTGTCTAGACTTGTGTTATTAATTAATTGGATATGCTGAGTAATGCCTTAGTTGCAGATTTGAACTTGGGAACTTGTCGGTCAATCGTTCAAATGTTCAGTAAAGTAAAATTTTGTAAGCAGAAGCTATTTGTTAACTTTTGGCTGGGATGGCCGAACGGTTTACTCTTTTGGTTTCATTTTTATCGTGAGTTATTGGATAGTGATAGGTAAAGAGGATTTCCAGAAGGTCATGTACCAGTCGAAGTTGAAGTAGAGATACATCGTGAGCCTAACGTTGATGAGTAATGTGTAAACAATAAATTGGTGATGTTATGAGAGCTCGAGTGTAAACTTAAACGGCCAGTAGCTATTTCGTAGTCGTAGCCCGCTAGAAATCGGTGTCTTTTGGGGAAACTCAAGTAGTCCGTGGGTGCGCGATGCGCGTTTGGCTCTGGTGGAACGAGACCGTAGTGTGTAGTCAGTGGGTGATGCACACGTGCGTGGATATTGAAGCGCGTATGAGAGACTTTGGAGGCTCTATCGGCTATGGTGCCGTGGCGTTGGAGTGGTCACTTGAGATTTGTGAGGCTACACAGTTGATTTATAGTGAGAATTAATTTGTACAGCGAATGGTACGTGACTCTGGCTACTCGAAAATATTTTGTTTTCTTTTGTTACAATTGAAATTAATTTTGTTTGATATGAAATGTAATCTAGTGTGTTCAAACCATGTAATGATTTGATGAAAATGGAAGTAAATAATTTTAAAAGCTTCCCCTATTTTAAAGTCATTAAATTCAAAGCGTAAATACAAGTAGACGCCCATGACAGGATTAGACGTATTCCGGAGGGTCAAGTACCAATTGAAGTTGCTGAAGATTAGTCTGAGTCGGAGTAGATTGTCTACTCTTTTTGTTTTAAGCAAGGTTGCACTCTAGTCCTAGACCGGGTCAAAGTTGACCGTATGTGTTGACCGCACCAGGTGTGTCGCTGTAGCCGTAGTTCAGTTGAAATCGGTATGTAAGCTTAGTGATGTTTAGGGATCGTAAGAATTAGTTCTTGCGATTCTCATAGTCTCTTTTGTAGTACACCGTGAGCACGCGGTATTGCAGTGAACACTGGCGGGGGTCGGGTCTTATGGGATATTAAGACCGTAGAGTCGGAGATGACTCGGCGATCCTGGTAGATGGAGTCGCATAAGGATGGTTTCCTGGGCTTGTAGAGCCGTATTGGTCTGGATGGATTGAGCCTGTGCTTAGATGGAGATTTAAGAGTGTGTTATGATATGCGTGCAATTGTTACTTGATTCTGTCCGGACCATCTATAATCACTGAATTGTTTGGATAAAATTTCATAGTGTTAGTAAATACAGTTTACAAAAAAAGATGTGTTAATTATGTTCTAGTACTTAGTACTGATGACTTTCTAGAAAATCTAGAAACTGAATGTTTTTGTGTTAGGTCAGGATAGACCGAACGGTAAATACTGTGCTTGGTTTTCTATTGTTTCAGACTAACACACGAGGACGTGTGCAAGCAGGATGGCCGTGTCGGAATAATTACGACGCCAGCGCCACCTGAAGGCAGTGAGTGGAAGCTACGGCACGCAAGCGCCACCCGGTGGCGCTAGACGGAAGTCTACGTTAGGGCGGGCGGTCGTGCGCAGCGGCTCAGTTATCTCCGGACGACCGCACGGTGCAAATCGTAGAAACTGTCGCGTATCGTTATACTTCCGTTCAGTGTAATTAGTGTCGGGTGTGATTGTGTTCATTGTTCTGTAAATCGATCTAATGGAAATAGTGACCAAGAATAAATCTAGTGCTTTGATATCACGCTACTTTTATTTGCACGATACCTACATTCGCCCACACTATGTCGTTAAATACTTCTGATCCGACATATATATTTATTAGACCAAACAGTCATTACAGAGTAAATTGCTTAATATAATATGCGCTTTTAACAATTTTAAACAATGTTAGCTGCCGGTGCTTATAAGGGGGTAAACCTGTGCTATAAGAACCGGCTTCCTTCCATTGAGACAGTTTGTTATTATTACATAGTACTATCTAATTACAATGTATTTTAATAAAAGATGTAATTAATTTTAACTTTTTAACAAATCATGAATACATTATCATTTTGGAATTTACATTAACATTTTAGCATTTTAGAATTTAAACAACATAATGTGCTTTAGAGGTATTAGTAAGTATTTCAATGTATTGTGTATGTGGTGTGTAATGTAGTAGTGTATGGTGTAGTGGTGTGTGTGTATGTTGTGTAATGTGAATATTTGTTAGCCCGTGTGTGTGAGTAAACATGTGTGTGAGTCTTTAGTATTTTTTTTTTCTTTACATAACAGGAAAACATCATCACTTCATTATCTTAATTAGATTTTCAGTATCTTCATACGACAGTTTTAATAGCCATTCCGTCAAAATCTTTTTACACTGGAATCTGTTTTTGGATTGTATATTTAGTTTACTATTTATTTTATTGAACAAATAACTACCCAGGAAATAATAAAAACGCTGGCTAAAAGAGCTCCTACAGGTTTTGCTGCTAGGCACTCTGTAGTTTCGCGTAGAGCGTGTTTTGGAGGTAGATGACAAATTCTCCAATACCTTGCTCTCTGAATGCTGTCTCAAGACAGTTTGAAGGACAAATAGTTGCCGTACAGTAAGTACTTCGCAAAATTCATAGAGCTCCTTTGTAGGAAATCTGAAATCCTTGCCAGTTGCTACCTTCAATACTGCTCTTTGAGCTCGTTCAAGCTTTAGCATGTTACCCTTAACAGCACCACCCCAGGATGTAATGCAATAGCCTATTAGAGACTGGCATAAAGCAAAGTAGGCAGTCCTCAAAACCCGAGGCTCCGCAACATGCCTCAATTGTTTGAAAATGAACATTAGTTTGCGTATTCTACCTGTCAAAATGTCTAAATGGGGGATAAAAGAGAGTCTTTCGTCCAGTATGATACCCAAATATTTAATAGAAGTTACTCTCTCTATAATTGGACAGCGACAGGTGTCAAGATATTGTGGATGATTATGGACAGCAATTCTAAATTTAGATGAATGGCTAAACTCTGGAGACTTCCGGATATTATTATATAGAGAGGGTGTAATTGGAGATGTCGACAGGGGAAGACCAAGAAAGACCTTTCATGACCAAATAGGTCAAATCTTAAAGAAAGGTCAAATCAAAAGTACTCGTAATCGACGAGCGTACATGAAGAGGTTGATGAATGTGGATGAAGCGAAAGTGGTGTGCCAGGACCGTAGCACATGGCAGGAAGTGATCTCTGCCTACCCCTCTGGGAAAAAGGCGTGATTTTATGTATGTATGTATGTATGTATGTATAAGGTTGATGTATGTAAGACTTAATAATTAATGGGTATGTTCCCACTTACCCGCCACCGCGCCTACTGCGCCGAGTGCGGGCTGCAGTTCCGTACTCGCGCGCTCTACCGGCGACATCTTACCTATGCCCGCCCGCACGCCGCCGCGCCTCAAAGGTACTGCAAGACTTAAAGCTGATTTTTTAAATTTTAGGTGTAATTGAAGGTTACTTCTTGGACGCGCAATTTAAATGAGAGTTGAGTTGCTTTTTTTTTTTGTTTTTGAGCAACTCAAGTTATGCTAGTGTCGTTTGTGCGAATATTCGTGTCACAAGTTCCCGAGCATTGACAAAGGCCCTAGTTTAGGAAAGGCCCATCCCATGCCCCAGTAATGGGGACGTATATGGGCTGATGATAATAATGAAGCTGCCGAGCATGATACTTTTTCTGTTTTTGAGTGAGTGAGTTTATAAGTGAGTGAGAGTGAGTTAGTAAGTGGGTGAGAGTGAGTTAGTAAGTGGGTGAGAGTGAGTTAGTAAGTGACTGTCAAGGGAGTCTGTTTCTTATCCGAAAATCGTTTGTCCGAAAATCAAAATCCCTAATACGTTTGCTATAATCATCAAAATCCATAATGTTCGAATGTACGAAATTTCATAATCCCTAATTGTCTTTAATTCTAATCATTTTGTGTCATAATATCGAGTTCTATAATAATCAAATCTCCTAAAATTATTTGCTATAAAGTTAAATGCCCGAAGTGTTACATAGTATTATGTTCGTTACTACGAATGGAGCTTTATCATAATATTATTAGTCCGAATTATGAATGATTATTTATAATTTTGTTTTATTCAAAAAATGTTTGGCCAAAAAATTTTATAAATGACTTACTTTTTGACCAAATGATCAACAGTAAAATTTTCATTTTACAAATAATTATTTTGCAAAATGAATATTTAACAACTGAGTTATCATACCAAACTACTATTGGTCTAAAAAGTTTGATAAAATGTTTTATTTGACAAATGTTTCTTTTATTAATCGATCTGATAATAGATATGGTACGGGTCAAATTAAAACACAATATTTGGAAAATCATTATTTTGATAAATTTGGTTAGGTAAGGTTAGAATTTTGGTTAGGTTAGGTTAGAACTGGTGACCATAAAACGCGCGGCCCGAGCGAGCGAGCGAAGCGAGCGTGCCGCGGCAGCGGCCGGCGAAGCGCCAGAAAATATTTACTATTGTTTAATTTCTATGTAACAGTGGATACACAAATAAAAATAAATATATTTATATATACCGATATTCGTCACACATAATAAGTCAGTTTTTGTAAGATGGTACTGTTGTTAAATGTCTCGTTTGCCAAATTAATATTTAGGATTTGTAACAAATAATAGAATAGCATTGTGTATTTCACATATTATGGATTGTACTATTTATAGCAAACCATTTTAGGACCTTTAGTACTTTTGGACTTATAACGTTTATGGAAAAGCCTTTTATGTCTTTTAAACTTTATAGATTGTGATATTTATGGCAAAAGATTTTAGGGTAAATAATATTTAGGGATTTCGATTTTAGAGCAAGTGATATTATGATAAATGTAATTAGGGATAATGATCATTCGGACAAATGATGATTCGGACATAAAACATTATGAGATGTAAAATTATGGATAAAAATTTTATGAGATGAAATAGAGAACCGACTGTGAAGACCTGAAGTTGAAAAATTGTCTACAAAGAAGTTGAAAATTATGCTAGGTGACTCCTTAGAGTTCTGCTAGTGTCGAATGTGCTTATATTCGCTACGGCCCAAGTTTATGGTAGGCCCGTGCCCCAGCAATGGGGACGTAAATGGGCTGATGATAATGATAAAGCTGTCGAGCATTATACTTTTTCTGTTTTTGAGTGAGTGAGTACGCAAGTGAGTAAGTTAGTAAGTGAGTGAGAGTGAGATATTAAGTGACTGCGAGCAGCGGCCTCACAGGGGAACGCACGCATATGATGTTGGCTTGGAGTAACCTCGTCATCATCACTGGACTTGCGGGGGAGCTCTCTTAATATGACTTTAGCTACATCTTTAGTTAATTAAAAATGTCTACCTTATCGTATCGTTTGTTCGCAGGTTTGAATGTTCGCAATGTGATGCGAAGTATACGGACAAAGCCTCGCTGGCGAGGCATGTATCAGCGAAGCACCTCAAGATATTCCCATTCAAATGCCACATTTGCGATAAGGTGAGATGACTGTCTCGTCGGTCTATTGGTAGCAAGCGCTGCGTAAGGACTGAACGGTCCCCGGTTCGAGTTGGCCCTACCCGGGGTCGGGCAAAATTTGTGTAAGGTTTTCTGTAAAGAAATTACTCAGCCCGGAGTTAGGGAGTTGGCGGTTGCACGGTTGCCTTGGAAAGCACGTTAAGCCGGTGGTCCTGCGCCCAATCTCTTAACACGAATGCCTGAGAAGCTATTGTTATTTTAAGAGTTACTGTTATCAAGTACTGATTGCCACATGAAATTGATAATTAAAGCTAAAGAAGCTCTACTCCCTAAGTACCTAATAAAACGGTTCGAGCGTGCTTTCAAGTTTCGTTTATCCCATACGTAAAAGCGGTATTAATTGATTTTAATAAAAAACAGCACAAATCTATTTTGTAAATTTAAAATTTTTAAGTGCTAAAGCTTGCATTAGCTGTTCTAGTATTTTGAAAAACGGAAAAAATTCAACTGACTCGAACACCCCTCTTTCTAGGACTGGCGCCCAGACGTGCATTACCATCACACCAGACCAGCAGCTATGAATTGAAGCCGTCGAATTTTTCCCGTATATGACCCGTTAAGTCACCGCTGGCGCCATCTACTATCAGTGATACACACTGACAGCCGTAGACATCTCATTGCAGAAATGTAAACTACAGAAAATGATGACACACTGGCAATTAATGTAAATTTAAAATTTTTAAGTGCTAAAGCTTGCACTAGCTGAACTAATATTTAGAAAAACGGAAAAATTCAACTGCCTCACCGCGGCCCGGGGGTTCGAACACCCGGCCTTCCGGGAATCGCGCCCAGACGTGCATTACCATCACAACAGACCAGCAGCTATTATTTGAAGCCGTCGAATTTTTCCCGTATATGACCTGTTAGCCACAGGTGGCGCCATCTACTATCAGTGATACACACTGACAGCCGTAGACATCTCATTGCAGAAATGTAAACTACAGAAAATGATGACACACTGGCAATTAATGTAAATTTAAAATTTTTAAGTGCTAAAGCTTGCACTAGCTGAACTAATATTTAGAACAACGGAAAAATTCAACTGCCTCACCGCGGACCGGGGATTCGAACACCCGTCCTACTAGGAATCGCGCCTAGACTTGCATTACCATCACACCAGACCAGCAGCTATTAATTGAAGCCGTCGAATTTTCCCGTATATGACCTGTTAAGCCACAGGTGGTGCCATCTACTATCAGTGATACACACTGACAGCCGTAGACATCTCATTGCAGAAATGTAAACTACAGAAAATGATGACACACTGGCAATTAATGTAAATTTAAAATTTTTAAGTGCTAAAGCTTGCACTAGCTGAACTAATATTTAGAAAAACGGAAAAAATTCAACTGCCTCACCGCGGCCCGGGGATTCGAACACCCGTCCTTCCGGGAATCGCGCCCAGACGTGCATTACCATCACACCAGACCAGCAGCTATTAATTGAAGCCGTCGAATTTTTCCCGTATATGACCTGTTAGCCACAGGTGGCGCCATCTACTATCAGTGATACACACTGACAGCCGTAGACATCTCATTGCAGAAATGTAAACTACAGAAAATGATGACACACTGGCAATTAATGTAAATTTAAAATTTTGTATCACTGATAGTAGATGGCGCCACCTGTGGCTAACAGGTCATATACGGGAAAAATTCGACGGCTTCAATTAATAGCTGCTGGTCTGGTGTGATGGTAATGCACGTCTGGGCGCGATTCCCGGAAGGACGGGTGTTCGAATCCCCGGGCCGCGGTGAGGCAGTTGAATTTTTTCCGTTTTTCTAAATATTAGTTCAGCTAGTGCAAGCTTTAGCACTTAAAAATTTTAAATTTACATTAATTGCCAGTGTGTCATCATTTTCTGTAGTTTACATTTCTGCAATGAGATGTCTACGGCTGTCAGTGTGTATCACTGATAGTAGATGGCGCCACCTGTGGCTAACAGGTCATATACGGGAAAAATTCGACGGCTTCAATTAATAGCTGCTGGTCTGGTGTGATGGTAATGCACGTCTGGGCGCGATTCCCGGAAGGACGGGTGTTCGAATCCCCGGGCCGCGGTGAGGCAGTTGAATTTTTCCGTTTTTCTAAATATTAGTTCAGCTAGTGCAAGCTTTAGCACTTAAAAATTTTAAATTTACATTAATTGCCAGTGTGTCATCATTTTCTGTAGTTTACATTTCTGCAATGAGATGTCTACGGCTGTCAGTGTGTATCACTGATAGTAGATGGCGCCACCTGTGGCTAACAGGTCATATACGGGAAAAATTCGACGGCTTCAATTAATAGCTGCTGGTCTGGTGTGATGGTAATGCACGTCTGGGCGCGATTCCCGGAAGGACGGGTGTTCGAATCCCCGGGCCGCGGTGAGGCAGTTGAATTTTTTCCGTTTTTCTAAATATTAGTTCAGCTAGTGCAAGCTTTAGCACTTAAAAATTTTAAATTTACATTAATTGCCAGTGTGTCATCATTTTCTGTAGTTTACATTTCTGCAATGAGATGTCTACGGCTGTCAGTGTGTATCACTGATAGTAGATGGCGCCACCTGTGGCTAACAGGTCATATACGGGAAAAATTCGACGGCTTCAATTAATAGCTGCTGGTCTGGTGTGATGGTAATGCACGTCTGGGCGCGATTCCCGGAAGGACGGGTGTTCGAATCCCCGGGCCGCGGTGAGGCAGTTGAATTTTTTCCGTTTTTCTAAATATTAGTTCAGCTAGTGCAAGCTTTAGCACTTAAAAATTTTAAATTTACATTAATTGCCAGTGTGTCATCATTTTCTGTAGTTTACATTTCTGCAATGAGATGTCTACGGCTGTCAGTGTGTATCACTGATAGTAGATGGCGCCACCTGTGGCTAACAGGTCATATACGGGAAAAATTCGACGGCTTCAATTAATAGCTGCTGGTCTGGTGTGATGGTAATGCACGTCTGGGCGCGATTCCCGGAAGGACGGGTGTTCGAATCCCCGGGCCGCGGTGAGGCAGTTGAATTTTTTCCGTTTTTCTAAATATTAGTTCAGCTAGTGCAAGCTTTAGCACTTAAAAATTTTAAATTTACATTAATTGCCAGTGTGTCATCATTTTCTGTAGTTTACATTTCTGCAATGAGATGTCTACGGCTGTCAGTGTGTATCACTGATAGTAGATGGCGCCACCTGTGGCTAACAGGTCATATACGGGAAAAATTCGACGGCTTCAATACATAGCTGCTGGTCTGGTGTGACGGTAATGCACGTCTGGGCGCGATTCCCGGAAGGACGGGTGTTCGAATCCCCGGGCCGCGGTGAGGCAGTTGATTTTTTTCCGTTTTTCTAAATACAAATCTATTTTATTACTAAGATTGAATCATTTCACTGCTGGAAAACAACCACTTAAATTTCACGGTGTATGTTTATTAACACTTACAGGGTTTTGTGAGGGAAGACCGGATGAAGATGCATGTATTGGAGCGACACGAAGGAGTATCGAGGCCGAGGGACAAACTCTGCGTTTTCTGCGGGAAGGGATTCAAAGTGAGTTATATTTGAAGAACATTTAACCTTAGTTAGTGAGTTATATTTGAAGAACATTTAACCTTAGTTAGTGAGTTATATTTGAAGAACATTTAACCTTAGTTAGTGAGTTATATTTGGAGAACATTTAACCTTAGTTAGTGAGTTATATTTGAAGAACATTTAACCATAGTTAGTGAGTTATATTTGAAGAACATTTAACCTTAGTTAGTGAGTTATATTTGAAGAACATTTAACCTTAGTTAGTGAGTTATATTTGGAGAACATTTAACCTTAGTTAGCGAGTTATATTTGAGGTACATAATAAATTTGGAGAAAGTACCCATCCGCCAATAAAAGCTATCGTTTTGGGCTTACCAAACAGCGCCACTGTTGAGTGACGTCCTAAAATGTCCATTTAAATAATAATTTATCTATTAAAACGTAAACCTATTGGCCAAGCAACAGTGTTACTTCGCCAACAAAGGGTGAACGCAACAGACAGACAAACAGACAAGTTACTATTCAATTTATTTGTAATGCTTTCCCATATCTATAGTATTAGTAAGAATACAGACAGACAATTTCTTACAATTTCGACATAAGCAACAATTTAGCGTCTACAAATGTACCAGGATACCACATCCCTAAGAGAAACGAGAGAGTGCACAATATTAAAAATTAAAATAGAAGCAGTAGTTTTGTTGTTAAATAAGGACAGACAACCACATATATTTTATCAATAAGGATTTAAGGATAAGGATTTTTGATATAAGTAGGATTTAACGTCTGCATGTACTAGGACAATATACCTCTCAAGCGGTGGAGCAGGTTTTGTAGTGACTTTCCCATATTTGAAATGAAACGGCATGAGCAGATGTGGTAACCATTTGGTGGTGATGACCATTTGCGAAATTGACGATCTGCGTCAAAACCCCTTGATGGTTTTGAGCACGTGTGAATTTGTATATGAAAATTAACATCCGGCTGCCCTCGCTGGTCATGACTAAAACAAATGTAGTTGGTTTTAGTCGTGTTCAGCGTTAGAGGTTTGAGATTAACTACTTTGCAACCTTAGTTAATCCTTGTTCAGTACTGTTCTGCACAAGTTCCCATTTCGCCCTAAGAACACAATAGCCGTATCGTCCGCATATGAAAAGATCTGTCCTCCGCAGCTCCGTAGATTGCACAAAAATCATCTATATATATTAAAAACAGCGTTGGGCCGAGGACAGATCCTCGAGGTACACCATAAGATACGTCTTTTTCCTCGCTATTGTAGGTGTTAATTTCAACTATTTGTTTTCTCTCGAGCAAGTAGTCTGTGAAAAGTGCTAGAGCAGTGTCTCTTGTACTAATAGATTCCAGCTTTTGTACAAGTTTGGGAACAGAGATGGTGTCAAAGGCTTTTTTGAGATCTAGGAAAACAACCAAACATTTATTTCAGCTATCTATTCGCCGATTGCTTGAAAAAGCGCGTGATCGCGGAAGCGGCCCTAACGATTTCGCTGAAATTTGATATGTGGGGGTTTTCGGGGACGAAAAATCGATCTAGCTCAGTCTAATGTCTGGGGGATATACCCAAAGCGAAGCGAGGGCGGGTCACAAGTTAAGGTATATTATATTAGTGAGTATTTGGCGTCTCCATTATACGAAGGGCGTTCAATGTATTCTCGGTATAGGCATGAAACGCGAATAATTCTGAATAAAATTTATTTTTCATTATAGTCCCCTGACATCTCAATGCACTTATTTGTTCGGGAAAGTTACTTTTCAATTTCCGATGCGCGATGTTCGATTTTTCAATCAGTCATTTTAGTTGTCTTTCCGCAATGATATCTCGAATACTAATGGTGACAATTTCATGAAATTTTGTATTTATACCCTCAAAGAGTGTATTTAACTAATGATATAATTTAATCACCCTCAGCATTGGTATATCACCTCGATACCGAGAATACATTGAACGCCCTCGTACTAGAACAACATATCCCTCAAGCGCTAAACCATAGATGATAGATAGACAGTGTTACCTTTTATAGTAGTAATGATCTAGCGTCTGCATTGTACTAGAACATCACAAGCCTCAAGAGGCACAGCAGAGTGCACACGGGCGAGCGTCCGTACGCCTGCAGCCACTGCCCCGCGTCGTTCAGCCAGAACTCCACCCGGCGCGCGCACGAGCGGACGTGCGTACAGCGGAGCCAGAGCCGGTCTGCACGCGCGCGGCCGCGGGGAGCGAGGTCGAGGCGGGCGAGGGGCGGGGGTTCGGCTACGGTTAGGGCGCAGTCCGATGGGCCAAAGAGCTAGTCGCTAAAATATATCTAATATTACAAATTTGAAGCCTGACTTTTATTTACTTCAGACACAACTTCAGAACTTTAACCTTTAATATTCGGAGTATACAACGCAACTTTCAAGCATTTTTAGTCACACTGGCACGTGCAAATACTCATTTTGATATAATTGTCCTGACTGAATGTTGGCTAAGTCCTAATACCCTTATTCCGCAATTACCCGGTTATGAATCTTTCCGAACACATAAATATATTAATAAAAGTGGAGGAGTCGTGGTGTATGTCAAGGCTATATGGAATGCAAGCGTAACGGAACCTCCCTGTATGGATTGTAACTGCCTGCAGATTGACATGGGTAATAGTGTATCAATAATGGCCATATACAGATCTCCTTCCGTCTCTAATACGAATAACTTCCTGGAATCGTTGGATGTCGTCTTAAGGTCATTAAGCAATAAAAAATCTAATATTAACAGGCGATATTAACCTTGACCTCTGTTCCAATCCCCTTGGTGACCAATGTGCTTCTTACATGACCCTTTTGGCTGAACATCAGCTGCTTGCTGCTATTACTTCTCCAACTAGGCAATTCGCATGTCTAGACCACGTTTTTGTAAAAACCCCCCAACACTGCCGTGGTTTTGTTTGCCCAACTGATATTACGGACCACTACATCTGTCTGTTAGGCCTAGCTTTGAATCATGAAAAACCCATTATTAAACGTAGTTATAGCAAAATAGACTATGATAGTGTCGCTAAAGATATTTGTTCGAAAGACTGGTCTGAGATTATTAACTTGCAAGATGTAAATGAAGCGGCAAAACTTTTCGACTCTACTATTGCCTCATTTATAAATAAGTACTCTAAAGAAGTAGTTATTCCCCGCTCAAAAGTACACTTTAAAACCCTGGATTACTCCAGGCCTTATAGACACAGGGACCGACTCTCACTTACAGGCCAGGCAAAATCCACAAAATAACGTTATTCAGATAACATATAAACGCTATCGGAATTATCTTAGTAATCTCCTCCAAAAACTGAAAGCTCAGTACGAAAATCAACTACTTCAGTCCCACCAAAAAGACCCGAAAAAACTATGGAATTCAATAAAAAGTATATGTCAACTTAATAAATCACACAAAAGCCCCATAGAACTTTTACAATCACACCCCAATCCGTCGGCCTCACTTAATGAATGCAACAATTATTTTGCTAACGATGGAGAGAAACTTGCCAAGAAAACACTAGAGAAACTTAACCAGACCCAAGAATCTCTGGCAAACAAGTTTAAAGCCAAGAAATCCGCCTTAGACTCTTTGTTTATGTATCCTACAGACGAGGACGAAGTTTATAAGCTTATCTGTGACCTTAAAGTAAATAGTTCCCTGGGATAGATAAATGTCACCCAATGTTGATTAAAAAGCAAGACTAGGTCTTATTACTCCATTAGCACATATCTTTAACTTGAGCCTTGCACAAGGAACATTTCCCGAATGCTGGAAACTAGCCATAGTCACCCCAATACACAAAGGGGGTGACAAAGCTAGCCCCTCTAATTATAGGCCTATCTCCCTGCTCACCATTTTCTCCAAGTTTCTGGAGAAATTAGTAAACAGAAGGTTAGTCGACTGTCTTGACGAACACAGTCTAATCCCAGACAGACAGTATGGTTTTCGCCGTGGCAAATCGACTGAGGATGCGGTCCTAAAACTTACTAGTATCATCTCCTCTGCCCTAGACTCAAACCGCTGTTGCATGGCCGTCTTTATCGATTTAGCCAAGGCGTTTGATACTGTATCAATTCCCATACTTCTAAAGAAACTGGATCATCTCGGCATCAGAGGTACTGTTATGAACTGGTTCACCAACTATTTAAACGACAGGAAGCAGTGTGTACGTGTAGACAGCAATTTCAGCGACCAACAATATGTCAGATTTGGAGTCCCTCAGGGAAGCATACTTGGACCTACGCTTTTCCTTATATACCTAGCTGACCTCCCAGAAATTATAAAAGATAACGGCGAAATACTTTGTTATGCTGACGACACAGTCCTGATTTACGAGGGAGAGAATTGGGATAGTGTCTTCGCAAAGGCGGAACACGGTCTACTTCAGGTAGCCGATTGGTTAGATGTCAATTTACTCACCTTAAACTGCAGCAAGACCAATTACATAACATTCCACAAAACTAGCTCAAGTAAAGCCCCTTATCAAATCAGCCCATCATTCACTCCTGTAAAACATCCCAATCTTGTAATTGTCAGCCCCTTGATCGCATTGAAACCTTTAAGTATTTAGGACAGACTTTCTTTCAAACAACATATCAGTTGCCTATCAGGAAGGATCCGCAAAACACTCTACTTAATTAAAGCACTCAGACGATCTGCACCCAAAGACACACTAATGATGGTGTACAAGGCTATTTGTCAGTCTCTTCTGCTGTACTCCATACGTGTCTGGGGTGGGGCTGCTAAATCCTCTTTCCTAGAAATCGAAAGAGGGCAACGCTCAATCCTTTAAGTTATGTGGAAGAGACCTTTAAGATTTCGTACCGACCAGTTGTATAAAGATAGCAAAATTTTGAGGGTTAGGCAACTGTTCATGATGAGAGTAGTCCAATATATGCATAAAAAGTAATTAACTTACCTGACTATGATCAGCTACTCCAGCGTCGAGTTTTCAAGATTCCTGTCCCCACAGTCCAAACCACCTTTGCCAAGAGACAAGCACTCTCCCTTCACCCACGCATTTACAACAACATAAGCCGTAAAATTAATCTTAAAAATATCTCCACTCATGAAGCGAAAACAAAGACAGAATCTTTTCTAATGACTTTAGACTACGACCTAACAGAAGAAATTGTGATATAATTTTTCTACCCTGCAATTGAACTAATTCTCTTATCTCAGACCTCAGTCACACACCACAAGCCGTATTACGCCTATTATATCATACCTCCCCACAAGCTCACCATCCCACCCCCTCCCATAAATTTTCATACGACTCGCCACATCACCCATCCACACACGCACACACACACATACACACGCACGCGCACATACACACACACACACACGCACACACACACACACTCGCACACAAAATGCTCAAACTTTCTTCTTAAAATTTTATATGTTACAAAATTACTTATATATCTTTGTTCTATGTTACAATGGTTCTCTATTTCATCTCATAAAATTTTTATCCATAATTTTACATCTCATAATGTTTTATGTCCGAATCATCATTTGCCCGAATGATCATTATCCCTAACTACATTTATCATAATATCACTTGCCCTAAAATCGAAATCCCTAAATATTGTTTACCCTAAAATCTTTTGCCATAAATATCACAATCTATAAAGTTTAAAAGACATAAAAGGCTTTTCCATAAACGTCATAAGTCCGAAAGTACTAAAGGTCCTAAAATGTTTTGCTATAAATATTACAATCCATAATATGTGAAATGCACAATGCTTTTCTATAATTTGTTACAAATCCTAAATATTCATTTGGCAAACGAGACATTTAACAACAGTACCATCTTACAAAAACTGACTTATTATGTGTGACGAACATCGGTATATATGAATATATTTATTTTTATTTGTGTATCCACTGTTACATAGAAATTAAACAGTAGTAAATATTTTCTGGCGCTTCGCCGGCCGCTGCCGCGGCACGCTCGCTTTGCTCGCTCGGCTCGCGCGTTTTATGGTCACCAGTTCTAACCTAACCTAACCAAAATTCTAACCTTACCTAACCAAATTTATCAAAATAATGATTTTCCAAATATTGTGTTTTAATTTGACCCGTACCATATCTATTATCAGATCGATTAATAAAAGAAACATTTGCCAAATAAAACATTTTATCAAACTTTTTAAACCAATAGTAGTTTGGTATGATAACTCTTATAGTTTGGTATGATAACGTTGTTAAATATTCATTTTGCAAAATAATTATTTGTAAAATGAAAATTTAACTGTTGATAATTTGGTCAAAAAGTCAGTCATTTATAAATGATGATTTGACGAAACCATTTTTTGGCCAAACATTTTTTGAATTAAACATTATAAATAATCATTCATAATTCGGACTAATAATATTATGATAAAGCTCCATTCGTCGTAACGAACATTATACTATGTAACACTTCGGGCATTTAACTTTATAGCAAGTAATTTTAGGACATTTGATTATTATAGAAATCGATATTATGACAAAAATGATTAGAATTAAAGACAATTAGGGATTATGAAATTTCGTACATTCGAACATTATGGATTTTGATGATTATAGCAAACGTGTTAGGGATTTTGATTTTCGGACAAACGATTTTCGGATAAGAAACAGACTCCCATGTTACAATATTATGTGCTAACCTAAAATGTATCTTAACCGTGCGTCCAAACCAATAACTCATGTTATAATTATAAAAGATTGGTCGCCGCGATACAAGCTTGTGCTTAGTGCAGCGACCGCATGATTTTTCGTGTAATAGTTTTAAGTTTTTTGGGAAATAAAGTATTATTATTATTATTATTTAACTGTGGTAATATTTTCTTAACATTTAGCTGGTATATAGTAAAATTACGGGCACTTCGACAAGCAAGGCTACTTAACAGGGTTGTTTAAAAATTTATGGGTGGGTGGTACTATACGGTTCATCTTATAGAAATCGACTTACTATTCTGCAAGTGTTCAGTATAGCTTTTTCTGCATTGTAATGATGTATGAGCTTTCAGGTAGACCTAAAAGCTTTATGCTGTGGTGAAGGTGTTTTGGAATGACACCCGTACTGGAGAGTACCAGCGGCACTATATATACTTTGTCCAGATCCCAGATGCGAAGTACTTCTTCTTTAGTTTCGAATATTTGTTAATTTTTTTTTTTATTTATTATTTTCCCAACATTTTAAGAGATTCAGTGGTTTTGTAGTGCAGTCATTGAAGCATTTTAGGTCCGAATTTTTTACTGTAAACCGATTGGCATGAATTTTTGGATATAGGTCCAATACCACCATTTACCATTACCCTTAATATCAAAAGTGAAAATGATTTGGACCCCGCAACCACCCTGGCGGTGGTTGCTGACCCTTCTCGGCGGTGGATGGTTTTTTTTCATCATTTCGAAAAACTTTTCAAAAATCATTTGAAAAGTTTTTCGAAAAATTGTTTACAAAAAAACCGCCTTCAAAACCCGACTCACAAAAATTACAAAATAATATAATACGAACATTAATCTGGGTATGAATTTGATATGTTGTTGAAGGCGGTGCCGTTTATATTTCATGCAGTTTTTCTCAAAATTTTAATTGGCACCGCCTTCAACAACATATCAAATTCATACCCAGATTAATGTTCGTATTATATTATTTTGTAATTTTTTGTGAGTCGGGTTTACGAAGGCGGTTTTTTTTTTGTAAACATTTTTTTTATCCTTTTTAGTGTTACATTTTTTTACACCCTATTAGTTCAGCTCACCTATAATTCTACTGATATTATAACTAGTAGTATCAATATGTACACAGATTTGAAAGAATTATCCCTTTACTCCCAACTATTAAGGAGTTGACCTTCCATCATCAGCTCAGCATCATAACATTATGATTGCCAGAAGCAAATGCCAATATAGCTTCAGAAAAAATGTAAAACGCGGTACATGTGCTTATAAAATTTGAGGGTTGCCCTCGATTTCTCCTGGATCCCATCATCAGATCCTAGACTGGTCACCCTATTAGTTCAGCTCACCTATAATGCTACTGATATTATAACTAGTAGTCTTAATATGTATACAGTATTGAAAGAATTATCCTTTTACTCCTAAGTATTAAGAAGTTGACCTTCCATCATCAGCTCAGCATCATAAGATTATGATTTCCAGAAGCAAATGCCAATATAACTTCAGATAATATGCAAAACGCGGTACATGTCCCTATAAAATTTGAGGGTTGCCCTCGATTTCTCCTGGATCCCATCATCAGATCCGGGACTGGTGAAAATGGGACCACCTCGGAAGTAAACTGTATCGAACCAAAAAAAAATTTTTGAAATCCGTCTATAATTGACGAAAATATCGGTGAACATACATTAAAAAAAAAAAAAAAAATATTATACATACAGACGAATTGAGAACCTCCTCCTTTTTTTGAAGTCGGTTAAAAATACAATAACTTTCAAGTAATTGGCCATTGAAAATTTGCTATTTTTGCACGTTTTTCATCGGTTTTTAGCAAATATCCCCCAAAATATACGATCTATCGAAATTTTTTCTAACCAAACTTGGAACAGGTAGAAAAATAAACAATTTGGATATTTATAAAGTATTCTAAGTGCAATATTAAGCTAGATATTAAAGATCAAAGTCGTTTTTCACTTTGTTTGAACTTTTATCGATGTGGTCAATGCCATCTAGCGGCGAGGAAATGCATTTTATGCGTTCTAATAAAAAAGGGTTTTGTAGTCCATAAAATAAGCTTTCAAATGAGTACTATTTAAAGTCTTTTGCACCTAAAATAAGTGAGCTGTATTGCAAATAAGCGAAGCATCTAAGGATTTTTCTCCGAAATCAATGGGTTTCATAAGTGTCATTTCCACCCAAATTCAAATTGATCGTATTCCATATAGAAATATCATAACAATAAACATTTTGATAGATTGTATTAGTTTGGATACTTGGACACATTTTGTTCAAAAAAGTCTCGATAGAGAAAATAATAAAAATTTCAATTTTTTTAAAATCCCTCCGTTCTTTCATAGTATCTCAAAAATTACGACAGATACGTATAAAAGTGTAGATGTAAAAAAATTGTATTTTTTAACAAACAATTTAGTTTTTTTTGTTTTTCTATCGAACAAAAATTGACGGAGATATGATTGTTTAAAGAGTGCAATCACAGCCTCTCTGAAGCCCTTTAACCCTTCCCCGTTTGCATAAAGTGTTTTTGCTATATATTGCAAATACAGGATGCTGTAGCTCTTTGATTACCTTTACAATGGGTAAAATACCAAATTGTGGTAGCAAAAAATTTAAGGAGTTATAGTCCAAAAACGTATCATATATTTTTCTACTTAGTTTTCTTTTTCTACTGAACATTTTCGGGGTGTGAATATTTGGAGCAACGTGAAAGTACGCAGTATACAGGGTGTAACAGGAGGGGTGGATCATCGTAAGTCAATCGATGGGGGACTTCAATACCTATCGATATAACCCCCATGTATGTTCAGCGATTTTCAATAGTTCCAAAGTTATTGAGATTTTTGTGAAATTTTTGTAAGAAGCCGGAATTCAGTATTAAAGTCTTCACTGTAGCTTAACTACTGGACCATCTTGCATGATTTTTTTCTAGAAGTAGTTCAATAGTGGGTCTTTATAATTACGATACAAAGGACAATGGGCATTTTGGGCTAAAATAAAAATCGCGTGGCAGTCTCAAATTTCAATTGCATATTCGTGTCATAAATAAAAACTTATTATATGGCAGTTACTTCGAGTCATGGTTAGATATAGAAATATAGAGTGATGAAGATTGTTATATTTCATTAACGTATTATTACATAACTATTTTATTTTGATAATTGTGTAAAAGCAAACAGCGGTTTTATTTTAATAGCAACAAAAAATCTAAAGAAACCTACTACAATGATCCCTCCAATAAAGGACATTAATGGACAGTGGGCAGTAAATAATAAGCAAAAAGCTAAACGATTTGCTCTGCATTTGGAACAAATATTTAAACCCAACGAAATAACTACCAGTATCACTTTAAGTCCAAAATCTCATAATGACCTAGAAATAAGACTAGTTACTCCAAGAGAAGTCTGTAATGAGATCAAACGACTGAGTAAAAGAAAACGCCTGGGTATGACCTTATTACTGGGGAAGTACTTCAAAACCTTCCACGTAAAGCCATCGTTAAACTGACCACGCTTATAAATGCAGCATTTAGATTAAAACACGTTCCTGATATGTGGAAAGTAGCCGAAGTCATTATGATTCTGAAACCAGGAAAACCACCCCATGAAGCAACTTCTTACCGACCAATTTCACTTTTGCCGGTCATGTCCAAGCTTTTCGAAAAACTATTTTTAAGGCGATTAAACTTGATCATTGAAGAAAGAAAGTTAATTCCCGACTATCAATTCGGTTTTCGAGAAAAACATTCTACTATAGACCAAGTACATAGGATTACCAACATCATTGAAAAGGCCCTAGAAGAAAAGAAAGTTTGTAGTACAGTCTTTTTGGATGTCGCGCAGGCTTTTGACAAAGTGTGGCATGAAGGCCTTATTACAAAACTTAGAAACTTGCTTCCGAACCAATTTTCGGACTTAGTAAAGTCTTATCTAACTGACAGAATGTTCAGAGTGAGACAAGAAGATACTTACTCAGACCTTATGTCAATTAAGGCTGGAGTGCCACAGGGAAGTGTATTGGGCCCGGTCCTGTACTTATTATACACTTGTGACATACCAGAACTGGAAGATAACACTATTGCGACTTTTGCAGATGACACGGCTATTATGGCTATAGGAATTACCCACCAGGAAGCTGTAACAAAGGTTCAATCCGCTATAACTACTGTCTTTAATTGGACACAGAAATGGCGCATTAAACTGAATGAATCAAAATCAGTCCACATAGATTTTACGAATAAAAAAACGAATTATCAACCGGTTTACATTAATAATCATATTGTACCTTACGAAAATACAGCCAAATATCTTGGCATGACACTAGACGCAAAGCTTCGCTGGAAGGCTCATGTCAAGAAAAAACGGGACGAATTAGAATTTCGGTATAAAAAGATGTATTGGCTGCTTGGGAGACATTCCTCGTTGTCAGTTGAGAACAAAATTATTTTATATAAACAAGTCCTCATGCCTGTGTGGACCTATGGTATTCAGCTATGGGGCTGTACCAAAAATAGTAATATGCAGATCATCCAACGTTTCCAGAATAAAGTACTCAGAGGTGTCGTTGATGCACCCTGGTACGTCAGAAATGAAGACCTACATCGGGACCTTAAAGGAGACTTTGTCAAGATATTATTAAGAAATTCGCCGAAGCTCATGAACATCGGCTTCATCATCACGGGAATGAGCAGGCTATCCAGCTCCTGGACAACACCCACACAATGAGGAGACTCAAAAGGACAAAACCTTTTGAGTTAGTGTGCGCTAGTAGCCATGTTAAAGGAAGAGGGCGCTAGTAGCCATGTTAAAGGAAGAGGGCGCTAGTAGCCATGTTAAAAAGTCTCCGTACATTTTTTTAAAATTAAAATAGTAAAAGTGCAGCATACCTTATAAATAATTCATAATTTTAAAGAAATACGTTTAATATATTCAGAATAGTGTTATCTCCACAAAATGCAGTGTATTTACAAGTGAAATAAGTTAAACAAATTTGCCACCGGCAACCACAATATACGATCAAATACAAAACATTGATTGAAAGAAATCTACGAAATATACAAAGAAGACACTATTAATACCGGCGAACCTATCTTGTGAACCCTAATACAAGGTACAGAAATTCATTAGACAACAATAACCTAAAAAATAACTTGAAGTGAATCATTATTACCATATCTCATATCAACAATTTGATTACAACGCCATCTACCTTATTACCATTACAATTTAACAACGCTTAAAAGCATCTAAGTTACAGTACGGTCCACTGCTAAGAAGATTTCCCATTCCCCGCTAGATGGCGCTACATTAAAACCGCCATCTGTTGAGCTAGTATTAAACTAAAACGATAGTCCGATAATCATCTTGGTCACTTCCGAAACCCAATAATTAACCAAGATACCACAAGATGGCGACTATTTGCGCAGGATGCTTAAGTAAACTCCCTAGGAGAGAATTTCTGACTTGCTGTTTATGCAAATCCAGGTACGATTTAGAGTGCGCTAATGTGTCTAGTGTAAGATTTAACGGCACGATGGACCAGGAGCGTAAAAGTAATTGGAAATGCCACCTATGTCGCAGTAAGGCACCAAAAACGGATAACTCTAAAACGCCAGCACGACCACAATCTCACTTTACCACTTCAAAACCCCAACCAGCTAGCTCATCAAGCACAGAGATAAATAATATCACACAAAGGAAAAAGACAGCACTATACACTCCTGACATTTCATCTGACTCAGAATATGACCAAAGTTTTATGGGAGACACAGTAATTACTGAAGGCCCCGATTCCAAACGACAACTCTGCATAAAAACACTTATTCTTAACCAGCTGGAACAAATCCTTGACAAAAAACTTGAGAAAAATAAACAAAACTTACTGTCTGAATTAAAAACTATGCTAATCGATGATATTACAGCTAAAATTACAAACCAAATAAGGCCTAACATGGATATATTAACCAACGAACAACAATATTTGAAAAACGAAATTAAAACGATAAGTGGGAATATTGAAAAACTACAGAATGAAAATCGAAGACTACAGCAAGAAATTTACAGTATTCAGAAAAGCTTTCAACCTAATAAAAACGAGGAAAAAACATGGGCCAACCGATTTGAAAATAGCAGGAAGGTTGTTTTATACGGCTTGAAGGAAAACCGCTGGGAAACAGAAAAAGAACTTATTGAGCGAGTAATATATGCTTTCCAAGACATACTGAATGTGGATATTGGTGAATATATAGAAAATCTGAATAGAATTGGCAAAAAAGGATACACAAGACCCCTGGTAATCGAGTTGTTGAGCAAGAAAGCTGTAAGATACATACTCCAATGTAGGCAATATTCTAAAAATACAGGCCTTGCAGTAACAGAATACCTGGACGAAAATGAACGTCTAGTCCGAAAAAACCTAAGACAAGTGCTTAAGGAGGCTCGCAGTCAAGGTAAACACGCTGTACTAAGAAACAACAGGTTGATCATAAATGGAAAAGAATATAAGAATATGATATGTAATGACCAGACAAACGAGACTACACAACTTCAAAATAGTGAGATAAAAGAAGCAATTCAGCCGTCTGTATCTCAAAATAATATTTCTCAACTGAGTACCAACGACCCAGCCACCCCTGTAAACCAGACATTTCGTAAATATGCAAAATGTTAACATTGTTTTTCAAAATATGCAGAGCCTATTCAATAAAAGGGATATACTAGAAGCTTTCCTACAGGAATACGACGATTATCCTGTTCTTTGCGTATCAGAAACTTGGCTGACGTCATCTAAAGCAGATGTGATCCACTTTCAAGGCTTTCATATGGCAACATCTTTTAACCGTGATAAATATATTGGCGGCGGTGTGTGTATAATTGTTAAAGACAATATAGAATACCGGGAACAAATTGATATAAAATCTATATCTGTAGAGTATATAATAGAAATGTGTGCAATTGAGTTGTTAAAGTTAGACACTTTATTAATTATTTTATATTGGAATAGTAGAGAGGCAGATATTTTTTATAAACAGTTAAAAGTTCTACTAGAGTATATAGCAAAGAAATATGTCAAGAAAAAGGTAATTTTTTTATAGGCGGTGGTAATTAAAGGTGGTGGTGGTGGCGGTGGTAAAAGGTAATTTTTTTATAGGTGTAGGTATATTTTTTTATTTAAAATTATAGGCGGTGATTTTAATTTAAATGTCTTAAGTAATTCCAAACAGTCCAAAGAGCTTATAAATTTAATGCTGGAATATAATTTTAAACAACACATAAAGAAACCTACTCGTATTGCAAAAAATAGCTCTACTTGTATTGATTTAGTGTTTTCAAACTTTACTGATAACATAACTACATCTGTAATAGATTTTGGATTCTCCGACCATCATTGTATAGCGTTAACTTTAAAGACCCCGTTGGATAATGAAAAAAATAAATCCCCTTGGTATGTCACAAATCGAATATTCAATAAGAAAAATATTACAAAATTTAAGCAGCATTTACAACAAATCGATTGGATTAACGTTATTTCCGAAAATAAAAATGTTAACGATAATTATAATTCTCTTCACAATACCCTACGTGAATTATTAGACTGCCATATACCTAAAAAAAGATTAAAACTAATATTAAAAAATAATAAATTGTGGCTAACGCGTGGCATAAAAATATCTTGTAGAAACAAACGTTTGTTAAAGATTCATTCAACGTATTCAAAAAATAAAATACTAATCAACTACTATAAATTATATGAAAAAATTCTAAAAAAAGCTATATTTAAAAGTAAGAAAATTCATTATATACATAAAATAAACAAATCAACAAATAAGATAAAAACCATGCGCCAAGGAATTAAAGAACCCACAAATAAGACTACCAGTAAACTCAAACATAACATACAGGTCAATATTAATAAGAAGTTAACGTCTGATCCTATACTTGTGGCAAATACGTTTAATGAGACATTCGCGACGGCCGGGCAAGCCTCCTGCGCTGCAGGGGCCCAGGCTGCGCCGCGCGGTCGCCCCGTCATACATCCCACTGAAAACTCGATGTTTCTCCAGTCCGTAGATGAACGCGAAGTCCTCTCCATAATTCGATCTCTAAAACCTAAATGTAGCTTTGGAATTGACGAACTTCCAGCTAAACTCATCAAAGAATGTGCTGAAGAGCTGACGTATCCGTTGACCGCCCTTATAAACCAATCTTTTATACAAGGTGCTGTCCCAGACCTTTTAAAAATTGCAGTCATAAAACCTATATACAAAAAGAACTCTAAAACAGACCCTAAAAACTATCGCCCTATATCACTTTTACCGGTAATATCAAAAATTTATGAAAAGGCTATGTTCAAACGTTTATACTCCTTCTGCGAAAAAATAATATCTTTGATGATTCACAAAATGGCTTCCGCAAAAAATCGGTCCACCGTATTAGCTACATACAAATATGTAAATGACATATTGAGCGTTTTAAATGAAAAAAAGCATGCTATAGGCATACTATTTGATATGACGAAAGCATACGAAAAAGTAATATTTGATATTTTATTAAATAAATTATACGGCATTGGCGTTCGGGGTATCGCCCACGAATGGTTTAAATCATTACTGGAGAACCGGAAACAATACGTTCAAATTCAAAATTTCGATTTGATGTCCCGAGAAATCAAAGAAATTAGATCTTGTGTGCGACCAGTAACTGCATCAATACCACAAGGCAGCGTTCTGGGATGTGCACTATTCTTGCTGTACATTAACGACCTTCCAAAAATTCTCAACGAAAAATGTGTAATGTTTGCAGATGATTTCTCACTATTATTATCCTGTAAAAATAATATAAACATAGAAAGAGACAAAAATAATATATTTGACAAAATTGTAAATTGGATGAATGATCATAATCTAGAATTAAATTTAAATAAAACAAAACTAATGCAATTCCGGCCCTGGCAAAAGTCAGAACTAGATATAAATGTCTACTACAATAACACAAAATTAGAATTCGTTCCTTCATTTCCCCTATTAGGTATAGTATTAGATTCAAATATTAACTGGAAATCTCACATAGAAAATGTCAAAACAAAATTGTCCAAATTCATTTATGCATTAAGAGAAATAAAAAAGTCTACAAATTTGAACACAGGTATCACAATGTACTACGCTTATGCATATGCGTGGCTTAGCTATGGTGTCATTGTTTGGGGAAATAGTACCAATTCACAAGATCTATTTATCCTCCAAAAGAAGTGCATACGGATCCTTACTAACATCAAGCAGACAGATAGCTGTAAGCCCCATTTCAAAAAACTAAAATTATTAACATTGCCTTGTATCTACATATTAGAAATTTGTAAATTCATCACAAAAGACCCCATCTTTATACTAAAACAATTGACGCTCCTAGACGTAACATTCCCCGTAACAAAAATGATCTTATTCAAATCCCATCTAACTTATCAATGCATAGCTCTAGACCCTACCCAATGTCAGTGAAAGTGTATAATAAACTACCGAATCATTTAAAAGAAATAGAAGAATATCCTAAATTCATTAAAGAAATTAAGCATTTTCTTATTAAAAATAGCTACTACACAATGAATGAATATTTTGAGGATAAGTTTAAATAGATATTAAATAACACCAAATTCGAGCATTTACTCTATTAAATAATAATTTTGAAATTATTTAAATGTCTGTCCTTCACTCTTCCACTTTGCAATGCCTTTCAAGGTACATATGAATGTTAAATGTTATTATTATGTAGCATGTAAGTCATATGTAATGCAAATATTTTAAATAAATAAAAAATAATTTGTGACAAAAAGTGACGTGTGTGCCACTCATTATGAACAGAAAGTGTCTTCCCCTTAATAGAGACAGAAAAGACATACTTTTAGCAGCTTAAGTTGAACATAAATTACTTATTAGTCTTTTAAGACTAGATTGTAATTTTGATAGCGTATTTATCCCTAAGGAAATACATCATAAGGGAGAAAAAAAAAAATTTAATAGGATAATTCAGAATTACAATAAACCTGCGCCTACGAAAAGTGTCATTTTTTTTTATAGTATAAACTCGTCTGACGGAATCACCTAGCCACGGCACGATACCAAGATGAAATTCGATTACCTGCTGCGTTTTTAGACACTATTATTATAGACGACTAAGTTTTTTATAAAAAAAGCATTTTTTTTTATATTAAACTAACAAGATAACCTCACTCCACCTGATGGTAAGCGGTAGTGAGATCCAAATATGAAGTCGACAGGCACAATACCACCGCTAAGACTCCACTGGTCCGGCGCTTGCCGCAGCAATGGTCCCCCCTGGCTCCGGTTCGTACAGTGCTGATCCCGGAACGCGACCTGACCGAGAGAGGCCAGAGTCACTTGGCGGGTTTTACGCAACTGTATGGTGGTAACAGCAACCGGTCGACAAAACTTCTTTGGACGTTTTTATATTGTACCTTTTGTATGTGATTGTATTTATCATAATAAAATCTTAAAAATATGGTCGGTTTTTTATTTTCTTGTAAACCTTTGAAAATATTAGACTTTTTAATAGTTATAATATACACTTAACAATAGGAATATTATAAAAATAAAACAATTTTTGCATTGAATCATCGAAATATACAAAGACAACAATATTCGATATCTCCTAAACTAACCGGTATATGCTCACGATTTTTTTTTTAAATAGTGTTGTTTAATAGTGCCTCGCAAGAAATACTGATTCCGGAGACTGCCACTCAATTTCAAAAATAGACCAAGCTCCATACATTTTTGCCCATTGTCCTTTTAGTCATAACCCTATATTGGAATAAAAATATAATTATTCACAAAAATTTTACGAATCGAATTGTGTCTACCAACTTTCAAAGCCTCTTGTGAAAAAAGTCCTTGTGTTTTTTTTCAAGAACTTATTTTAAAAACTATTCACATTCATGGATAGTATATCCTGAAAATTTCATACCGCTACTGCCAGAGCATCTGTCAGAGCAAAAAATAAAAACACTGATTTATGGCACCTATGCCATTCGCGTTCATTTTTGGTTTTGATGCTCTGGCAGTAGCGGTATGAAATTTTCAGGGTATACTATCCATGAATGTGAGTAGTTTTTAAAATAAGTTCTAGAATAAAAACACAAGTAATTTTTTTTTCACTAGAGGCTTTGAAAGTTGGTAGACACAATTGGATTCGTAAAACCTTTGTGAAGAATTATTTTTTTATTCCAATATGATAGGGTTATAACTCAAATCGGTTGAACTACTACTGAACTACTTCTGGAAAAAAAAACATGCAAGCAGGTCCAGTAGTTAAGCTACAGTGGAGACTTTTATATTGAATTCCGGCTTTTTACAAAAAATTCACAAAAATCACTTGTAACCATCGAAAATCGCTGAACATACATGGGGGTTATATCGATAGGTATTGAAGATCCCCCATCGATTGACTAACGATGATCCACCCCTCCTGTAACACCCTGTATATACCAGAGCCGCTCTAAGTTGACCGATTTGACACATGTCAGACTGACTGCACTAGTGAGGGACAACGGTAAAATTGCCAAAGCATATTATAAGAAACAGTAATTTTCACTTTATAACTAAGCAAGGTCTAATTAAAACATTTTTTTATTAAAAACATTTATTTACATCCAGAAGATTGAATTGAAGTTTCTCATTTAAATTTTTTAATACACAATACTTATTATATCCATCATCCAATTTTTAAAAATACCTGGTGAGTATTACCCACTGCGTCACTATGAAAACGTGTCAAACGGCATAACCTTTTATATTTGCAAATTATAATAAATATAATGTTAGCAAAAAGGAATATCTTTTTACTAAAATGCAACGTAGGGTAACCAGTATATTGATTGGCACCTAATGCTGATTTTTGTCTTTGGCTTCAAAAATTCAATTGGACTTACGTTAGTTACAGATTTATTTAGCATTAATGGATTTTTAGATACAAACAGATTCCTAAAATGATACTACAATTTGAAAATGTATCCTTATTTATTTAAAAAACCTCAAAATAATAGACAGTCACATAAATGTATAGTCATTGGCACTATGGTGCAGTGATTGACACTGTAACTTAGTACAATCATTGGCACTCACAATGGCATTGCAATTATTAGCTTAGTGCCAACCTAGTTACTACAACTATTTAATTAATGCTTAAATTGAATCAGTCTTATGATGAATTAATGAAAATACTGGATATCTTCATTATTTCATCGTCTGATAATCAAATCATCGACTTGTTGACGGTATAGACTGAGCGTAATCAATAGGTGGTTGTACTCGTATAGAAGTGGTGAGATGAGGTTCCGCGTCATATTCCGCAGTCCAACGATGGCCTGCCGGCGGTGGGTGTGGGGACACTCCCGTCAGCATTGCACCAACGGCTGTCGTTGAGGGACGGGAGTGACCTTGCGTACCGGGTCTCCTGTCGCTCCCCTCATTGAGGCTTGAGGGAGCCCGTGGAGGCCCCGCCGGTGGTGTTGTGCGTGAAGGCTCTGCCAGGTACCACGGTACCACCAGTAGGCGATGAGGTACGCTGCGGAGTTTATTGGGTACACCTCTAGTGGCCCTAGGAATTGCACCTTAGCCCAAGAGCAGCTGCCGGTCATTTCAATCTCAGCACCCTCAGCCGGGTGCCTCAAGCATTCTCCGCGTCAAAAAAATAAAATTAGGAATATAGGATTCAGAAGTATAGCGATTGCCAGGTCTGCCAATGACTGAGCGGTAATATTATATTTTAGTGCAATTATTGGCATAGCAAAAACTGCGTGAACACAAATCTTTTTTTTCGAAAAAGTTAAAAATCATATTCCTAACACATAATATCATGACGTTAAGCTAAAATATCCTTCAAATGGTTACCTGAAATCGTATATAATTCACTTCCAACGCACGCCTCACCAAACATTTTCAGGTTAAAATTGCCGCGATCTTTCACTGTTGATTTAATCCAACAGAAAAACAATTAAGAAATCATTTTAGCTTACAGTTAAGTATTTCCATATGTAAATGTAGAAATTTGCAGCTAAATAGTAGTTTCTTCATATCAAAAAAGTATTTACTAAATTAAATATTCGAAATGAAATGCAAAAGTGCCAATCACTGGGGGGGTGCCAAGAATGGTACAGTTTACCGTGAGCGTCAAGATGGCGGGACCACGTCTGGTATTGAGAAAACGATGCCACCAGGATTTAATACAGAAATAGTACCAATTTATACTTTCGTAGAAAAATTCTACACCCATTCAATTTGAAATTATTCGTAGGAGAAAGTGGTCCCGCCATTATGACGTCAGAATGGCGGGACCACTGTTCAATCAATGAAAAACACAGGATATTACCTTAAACTGAACACACTAAATTTTAATACGATTTAGTACGACTACGTTTAAATCATATTATACCTATAAAACGGTTATTTCCATAAAAAATAAGTATTTATACATTGACATTTGAAACCGCCTACAGAAAAAGTATCTCTCAGTCAGTTATAATTTTTTGGCTCTTATAATTTATTTAGGCGTTTGTTAACATTTTACTTAAGAAGGGTTATTCTAAGTTTCTTTATTTTAATTTTTGTACATGTTGGCTACAAAATAAAAGTGCATTAAAATTTTTAAGCAAATAAACATAAATAACTGAATAACCAGGTATTGAAAAATGATAAATTCAATAATTAAATTAAAAAGCGACAAACCCTGTTTTAACTGACTTCAAAAAAGGAGGAGGTTTTTAACCCTCAAATTTTATAGGCAAATGTACTGCGTTTTACATATTTTCTAAAGTTGAAGGAAGGGATGAAGGATATTGCCTTCAGGTTCATAATGTCCTCTTGTCCGAAATGTCCCTTTTCCCAAAAGGTCCTTTTCCCGAAATGTCCCTTTCCCGTAATGTCCATTTCCCGAAATGTCCATAGAACAGATAGAATAATCGATTGGGTATGTTTGAAATATGAATTAAATAATATGAAATCATAATATCGATATATTTTTTTAAAAATAAATCATCAACGCGTAATAAAAGAATTACAGAAACTTTTCAATATGATTTTTCAAATATAATTATATTAATATGTATATAATTATATTAATATATAATTATATTTATGTTAATATATAATTATATTTTGCGACTTTATTTAAACAATATTTCTTTAATTAAAGGGTTTTTTTTGTTTTGATTAAAGAGGTTTTATTGATTTTTTAGTCGCGAGCGATTATTTTTGGCCCTGGTACAGATCATCGTAATAATATTACTATATTGAATAGTTCCTGTAAAATTTGTTTAGGTCTTGATAATTTGTTATTTTAATAAAAAAAAAAATATCGACAGTATTATTTTATTTTAGTTTATTTACATTTCAAACATACCCAATCGATTATTGTATTTGTTCTATGGTAGGGACATTTCGGGAAAGGGACATTTCGGGAAAAGGACCTATTGGGAAAAGGAACATTTCGGGAAAGGGACTTTTTGAAACGGGGTACATTATGGGAAAAGGACATTATGAACCTGAAGGCATTTGCCTTTTGGCATTTGCTTCTGGCAATAATAATGTTATGATGCTGATCTGATGATGGAAGGTCAACTCTTTAATAAGTAGAAGTAAAAGGATAATTCTTTCAATACTGTATACATATTCAGACTACTAGTTATAATATCAGTAATATTACAGGTGAGCTGAACAAATAGGGTAAAAATAAATGTAACACTAAAAAGTATGAAAAACAACTTTTAAACAAAAATTTTCTACAATCTAATAAGATACTTTATATGAGTAGGTAGTTAATTAAACGGTATTTAATTGTGAGATAAATATAATATGTAGATTGTGATAACAGGAAGTATTTGCGAAAGGATATTTTATAAAAAAATACATATGTATGTAATATAAATAAAATTTATTATTTTTAAACATGACTTCAAATCAGTATGTTGCGTATCATTTCTCAACATACATAAGACAATGTGGAATAATAAATGTTTGACTTTTAGAGATCCGACTTTTCAGGTCATCGTAGCATTCCCACTTTCCAGGAAATCTAATACAGTTAGATTTATAATGTCCTATGCCTTGTTCTGAAATTGGAAGTATGTATTCAATTGCTGATACTAAATGATAATATTTATTGCTTAATTTTAAAGTTCTTGGTATTTCATTCAAATTTATTTTCTCATTGTCACAGAATTCAAAGAATAATATATTCGACAAAGAGTAGGACGTAGTTTTAACACTATTGCATTGTTTGCAAGTTGTAATATTATCTTCTATCATTGTCTCAGCTGATTCGTTGAGAGCAAGCACACCTTTTTTTGTATAATATTCAAGTCAAGAGGCAGAAATCCACATTTTCGTTTGGTGTTATTGAAAACACAAATTTCAGAACATGACTTTATAACTTCTGCGCTGTATATAATATCTGACAAAACATTTTCAACTATATAAGCTATATTACACTCGCAGTGTATTTTCATATTTGAATCATTAGTTTCTGTTCTAAAATGATTCATTAATATTTCGTTTCTTATTTTATAAAATGATTCAATAGAATCTTTTTATCATTAATAAGTCCTTTTATAAATCTAAAATAAATGTTATCAGAATTATTTACTATATTTTTAACTTTACTATTATCTACATATGCAATAGCCAATGCCTGAAATAAAGAGTCAAATGCACATGTATTTGTTGTATATATATTATCATATGATTTTACAATAGACCCATTAGAAATAATTGGAACTTTCGCCTTTCGAATCTTTGGGCCTGCCTTATTTGTATTCCCTTTGCCACGCCAATTCTCAATAAATGAAGGATCATTTGAAAAAATTGAATCGATATCCGTGTTTTGTTTATTTCTTTTTATTTTTTGACTGGAATATTCTTTTTCTTTAGTTTCGTCAACTCGACACATGCATTTGATTGTAAATTGCTGGTGGCTGTTTTAGTTTGTCCTGATATAAATGTATAATGTTGCATTAAAAAATCGTCTATGCGTAACCGATGTGATTTAGTTGTGAGATTGCAAAGATATCTTTTAATACTTTTAAAATAACTTTCCAAGTTTGAAGACGTGGGGATATCATTATTACTATTGTAAATTTTCATCATAATATTTGACCACAACGGAAGTTGATTGATGTATCTTATCAGAGGTTCAATCAGCGACGGCAAATAATATAAATTATCTGTACTATTCAAGTTTTCGTCTTCAAGTTCACCTATTAATTTTTCGGCGCTGATGTGATCCATTAACCACTTTACTCTAGAACTACTCTTATCTTCGTGCAAATATTCTTCTTCAAAAATGTTCACTTCTTTTTTTCATCAGCAATCTCATTTCCAGACTCCATTGTATTATTTTCCAAACTTATTTGTGTTACATCAGCTTCTTCAACAGGTTTAAACAAGCAATCGTTTTTTTTAAATACGGGTAGACTTTTTAAACGCATTCTTGCTTCCTCACTTCTTTTAGCTTTGCCTTGCTCAGATCCAACGAATTTAGCCAAACATAATGTAACTAAATCCTTAACTATATGTTTAGCGGTTTCGTAATCTTTACACAGTTTAACCTCTTTAAGACAGTTGATGTAAAAAAATTTACCCTCGGGTCCGTGGTTTTGAAACAAGAAAGGTTATACAATATTTTGATGAAATGGCTTGTGTCGATCCTAATATAACTCTGTGAGGATGTGGAGTCAGGTGTGTTCAGTAATTTAAATGATTCATCTAAATATTCTTTGGTTGTTTTATATTTTGTAAATGCCCGTACTGAAGCTCCAATAAGCGCTGACGAATCATCACACACTACTTCATTGGGAGGTATATTCTTTTTGACCATGCTTCGAGCCATTTCTGCAATATTATCCATAGTTTGACTCTCGGATACCATTTGCAATATTGGTAAGCTACTTTCATTTTCCAAAGATTGAATCATACATACGTATAAAAATAGATGTTTTGTAGTTATAATATTAGATCGTGGTCCAAATTCTTTTAAAATGCTCCCAGTTGCGTCTAGACTCATGATTACTCTGTTTTTTTTAATATAATCACTATAATAAGACTCTTGAGCAGTTAGCCAGTAATATACTATAAAATGGGGATACACAGAGATGTATTTTATCAGATCGTTGTAAGGTGGTGTTTGCGCCATAATCCATAACCCGATTGTAGGGTTAGAGTCGAAAAAAGAAGACTCCTTACTTTCGTACTTTATTTGGCGCAAGGATTCTTGTTTTGGTAAATGAGTAGGTTCAGTGTCGTATTCTTCCATTAAAGAATCTGCCAGGGAATGATGAACCGATACTGCTGAGTTATGTTTTAATTCTTCGCTTAGATTTTTACGTTTTAGAGGAGACATTTTGACTTTTCTCAGTCGCTTATGAATATGCGTATAAGAAGTATTGTTATGTGTTATTGTGCATCTACAGGTTACAATTTTGTCTGTCGGAAAAAATATACGTATTTCTATATTGGCATTACATTCTTTACAACTACCACAACACTTTATGGATTCATTAGGCTTTATAGTAGTCGTTTTGAAGCGCCAAGTGCATGGTTTTCTTGTAACCTTCCACAATTCTTCACGTAACAATTCAGCCCATGTATGTTTGGGTAAACTCCATTTTTGTGGTATTTACTCGACGGTTTTTTAGGGTCATTTCTTTTCACATATGTAACAATAGGCTGAATTTTTGCCAAGCATAGATATCTAAATAAAAAGTAATATATTCGTGCGATTTTAACGAAGATGTAGAACAACTGCTTATTTCACTTCTGGCGATCTCTTCAATATCTTCAGATAAAGATGTTGGAGAATCACCCTTATAAAAATAGTCATAATTTTGTTTTAATGATATGTACAAACTTTTAGGCGTCATACGTAAATCTAGATCCTTACTGATCTGCATGAACACTTCATCACTACTAGATGGAAATCGACGATTTTCAAAGACATTCTTGTATTTTAGAAACACTGATTTTTGTTGATCTAGAGAAACAGCGGATTTTCTTCCTCTTTTCATGATTTCAAACCAAAGCAGTTTAATAATGTCACTAATATAACTAGTAATGTTATTAGCCACCACACATAAAACATAAACTTATATCGCACACGTTTAATATTTAGTAAATAATACGACTAAGTATTTGTCATTAACATTTTTTAAACTTACCCACTTCAGTGATGATAAAAATAAAAATATGTGTAGGGTAATCGTATCGATACCTTAAATCTCAAATGGCGTAACTGCCAATTTGGTCAAAATGACTTTTTAATGTAGTTTTATTTAGTTTATTTAAATATATAATCCTTATATCGCATGCGCTGCAAAAAGTATTCATTTTAGAAATATACAATGTACTATAATTTTGTAGAACACATTGATATCTACAAAAAATGTGGCAGCATATATCTAACTATTATAGTTAAATCACAATAAGTGTTTTAATTTTCAATATAATTAATTTATATGCCGCCGCTAGGAAAAGCTCTATATTTTGTATTTTTAAACGGTTTTATTTAGCTCACCCCGTTTGTTTTACTTACTTTTGGGTCAAATTTAGTAATTCAAATTTAAGTACCTTCCTGATTTCAGATTGATCTGAAATTTGGTACAAACCTTTAGTTCCGATGACAATGCAATGTAGTAATATCAATAACATTGTAAATCCAAGATGGCCGCCGCTACAAAATGGCGGATTACATAATTTTGCACAACCCCCTCAATATGGGTATCAAATGAAAGGGCTCAACAAGTAAAATACAATGTATTATATAAAAATTGAAATCCAAGATGGCCGCCGCTACAAAATGGCCGATAACCTAGGTTTTATCAATCGCAACAATATGGGTATTAAATGAAAGGGCTCAACAAGTAGAATACGATGATCATGGCCGCCTTTCCAAAATGGCGGCCTAGGTACATATTTTTCTAAAACTCCCAATATGGGTATCAAATGAAAGGGCTTCACTATTAGAATACTGTTATTATATCAAAATTTCAAATTCAAAATGGACGCGGATCCCAACGCAAAATTATTGAGGCACTTAGTTAAATATCTACTAAAAACTAGAAAATAAAAAATCGGTAAAAAAACTTTTAAGATAAACGGTTTTATTTTATTTGCACTGAAAACTAGAAAATAAATAAATAGTTACTACTTACCAATCAGCCTACGAATGTGGTCCCAGTCATTATTATTTCTGATGGTAGTGATAGGTACGACTAAAATAAATACGTGGGGCCCAGCGAACCCCGAGTTATGATCTACCAAAGTATAAAGAATGCTCTGCCATAGGTAGGATTTCAGAGGCCCCACGTTTTTATTTTCTAGTTCGGTAAATATGAGATTAGGTGCAAAGAGTTCTTACTGAAGCCTTTATCTCAAAATTCTAAGAAATTTAATGTATAAAACATTTTCATTGTATTAAAATTGATAAAGTTAAAAATTTTTTTTTGTTTTTTTTTGAGTTGTGTTTTGGTGGTTACGCCATTTGAGATTTAAGGTATCAATATGAATAATAGTTTGTTTTGTTTATTACAAGAATTGTATTTAATGGACAAATTTAAGTTAATAAGCACTCGTTGTTTTTTCCAACTACAAAATATTGTTATACCAAATTTTACGCGGCCCATACGTTTTAGGCGCCTACACAAAATCTAACAACGATTAAATAGCACTAGACTTGAAAGTATACCTTTTCTTCAGGCGCTTTTCTGCTGCAAATACACAGAACACATTTATTTATTGAAATATCAGTTTCAGAGGTTTAATGACGATTAAAACGAAGTCGTACTAAATCGTATTAAAATGTAGTGTGTTCAGTTTGGGATAATATCCTGTGTTTTTCATTGATCGACTAGTGGTCCCGCCATTTTGACGTCATAATGGCGGGACCACTTTCTCTATCGAATAATTTCAAAATCATTGGGTGTAGAATTTTTCTACGAAAGTATAAATTGGTACTATTTCTGTATTAAATCCTGGTGGCATCATTTTCTCAATACCAGACGTGGTCCCGCCATCTTGACGCTCACCAGTTTACCCTATATATGATACGTCTGTTTAAGCCCAGCAAAGTGACAAATGAAACCAAAGCATTAGTTCCAAATTCAAAATATTGAGGCATCATCAATGGTACATAGTGAGCCTAATGTGAGCAGCCTAGCCCGGGGTATATAAGGTACTCGAGAAAAATGTTGATACCGCGATGCAGGATTCAAATATAGAACACTACGTGTATAAGTTTTTAAACAATACTTAGGTACCTTAAAGCGTATCATTCTTGGCGGGCTGGACGTCTGTCACTTGTTTGACACTTTAACCGTAAACAACGTCTGAAAATATTGAGAGCGACTTAGATCGATTACCTTCATTTTTGGTTCAATTTTCCGATATGGAAAGTGTTCGTAGGCGATTTGAAACGGCCATTTTGATTTATACGAACTAGAATTACAAAGACAACCGAAGGCAAAAATAAATAATCGTGAACTCGAATGTTTCGACGAGATGTACAATGCGTGTCAATTAATCGTAAATAAATACAAGACAGATAAATCTCTATACCGGAGCCGCTCTTAGATGACTGATTTGACACTTTTAATGTTATATTTTGCATTTATCCTTGTTAAGAGGAACATATTTAGCGAATCATAAAGAACAACTTTTAAAAATAAGACGTTATTTCCAAATGTCAAATGCACGTAATTATCTAATAATTTATCTTTTATTACCTAAAATAATTGAATTATAAAAAGAAAACGTAAAATGTCCACTCTGTATTACGCTTTTACAAGGTTACGCTGTTTGACACGTTTTCATAGTATAAAGAAAACTCCAACCTCTATGAACACACTTTAATAACCGTATCACAACTTGATTTACAGAGCTAAGATAGTACTGTCCTCTTCGACGAGCAGACACTGACTGGCCGACTGAGCCGAGCAAGTGACTCCTCAAACCGGCCCCCCACCACTCATCCCCGCCTTTTCAAACTTGTTTCGGGGCTGAGTGGTGTTGCCAGGTTAACATCGCAATATTTGTGAATATTTAATTTGAAATCATGACATTCGGCCATCCTACTTCGTGCAGCCTCCCGGCGCACGAACCTCATACTTGAGTCACTTACTCGATTCAGAATGTTAACATAATATCTTAAAAAACTTCTTTACTTAATAAAACGTTGTACGTAACGTATGCAACATTATTTATGTACAATAGTTGCTATTTTACATTCCAAATATTGTTGACATAGGTAATTCACTTAACTAATTAACAATAAAACTCTTATTATTACAACATTTAAGGTAAGTAACATAAATTTGAAATCATGACATTTGGTAAAATCATTTCACAATAAGAATAATAATCACTACAAGAATACCTAGTATCTACATTTTAATTATATAATAAATTTTTGTACATTTTGATTAAAAAAATACAAGTAGAAAGAAAAATTTATAAAATAACTATATCTAAATAACTATTTGCATTAGAAACAACTGGCAAAAAAAAAAAACAATTCCAAATACAGGTATACAAATTATTCTTTGTGTTCATCACTATCTGTACTTAAGCTACTCGGATCACTATCATGTATTTCTAACGCCTTGACATGGATCCACGGTCTCATCCTATCTACAGCTATTACTGAATCATAGTTTTTACCCCTTTTTGGAAAACCTGGAACGTCAGTTACCCTGTAACGATCATTTCCTAGAACCTCTGAAATTCTGAATGGGCCAATAAACTTCGATAACAATTTAGTGCTCTTCCCGTCATTACTGTAATTGTTCCGTGATACTTTTACTAAATCGCCTACCATAAATTTGACCGCTGGAGAGCGATTGGCATCATGTCTATTTTTTTGTTTCATCTGATCCATTGCTATGTTCGAACTAATTTCCTGTCTAATGGACTCGAGGCCAGCGTCATGGCGTTTGTGTTCAATTCTAATTTGTTTGCCAAATCATCACGCATTCTTACACCAAATAATGCTTCTGTTGGTGTCTTTTGAGTAGTAGCATTGATGGTATTATTGATACCCCATTGAACTTTTCCCAGTTTCTTGTCCCAGTCACGTTCATTGCCGTTACAATTTTGAGCTGCTAATGAGTGTAAAATAACTTGGTTGTACCTCTCGGCCTGACCATTAGCCCTGGGACAAGCAACTGCGTTTAGAACGTGTTTTATTCCATGTTCAACACAGAAACCCTCAAAAGCTGCCGATGTAAAAGAAGTACCTCGATCAGATATTATCCTGGCTGGTACTCCAAAATCGTAAAATATGTTTTGGAGTGCTCGAATTGTAGTCTTAGTTTTAGTATCTTTTACTGCTCGAACAAATACGTATTTGGTGTATCCGTCCACTATTGTTAGTATTTGAGTATTTCCGGTTTTGCTTTTAACAAACGGCCCTACATGATCAATGTGGACGGTGTGAAAAGGTACATTTACCTTCTCGATAGGGAATAGGTGACCTGTTTTATGACGTGAGGAACTGTCTTTGTTATATGCACAATCGATGCACGCACTAACGTATTTCTTGACGTATCTTCTAAGTTTTGGAAACCAATATTCTTTTCGAATCCTATCTAAAGTCTTAGAGTAGCCAAGATGACCCACATCATCATGGTTTGCTTTACATATTTGCCATCTAGCATTCCGTGGCACCACAAGACGTACGCCATCGTCTACCCTCCTATAGACTATGCGATTCTTAATCAAATAATTCTTCTTGATTTCCTTACATTCCTCGTCTTCTTCTGGCTTCAGAATTTTAAAAATCCGGGCAACATCAGGGTCTGCCAATTGCAAAGTGAGAAGCCAACTATCTTGCTCTATGTTGTAGATATTCACGCATGCATTATCATCTGTACTTGAGGATAAGATAGCGTTTCTACTTAGAGCGTCGACGTGTGACATTTGTACGCCGGGACGGTACTCAATATCGAAAGTAAACTCAGAAATTTGTAACCACCATCTAGCTATTCGCGGTAACAAATCTCGCTTTGTTAGCGTGGTTCTAAGAGCTGCACAGTCAGTATAAATTTTAAAATGCAAGCCAAGTAAATATACTCTAAATTTTTTTAGCGAAGATACTACAGCCAACGTCTCAAGCTCGTAGGAGTGTAAATATTTTTCTTCAGGTGTAGTTTGCCTACTAAAATACGCAACTGGTTTTAACACCCGATTATCTTTTTGCCACTGCATCAAGATACCTCCTACGCCAAGAGAACTGGCATCTGTGTGCAGCTCTGTCTCGAGAGTGGGGTCATAAAGCGCTAAAATTGGCATACTTGTAAGTTTCTGTTTCAAAAGAGTAAATGCCTCGTCTTGTGCGTGGGACCACTGCCAGATGGAGTCCTTTTTTAATAGACAGGTTAGAGGCCTAGCAATGCTCCCATAGTTTTGTATAAATTTACGATAGTAACCCGTTAAACCTAGGAACTGGCGGACCTCGTGGATATTACAGGGCGTTGTGTATTGCTCTACGGCTTGTATTTTTGCTTTGCTAGGCTGAATACCTTCAGAAGAAACCTTGTAACCGAGATATTCGACTTCAGTGGTAAAAAATCGACACTTCGAGAGTTTCAAAGTTAAGCCATACTCTCTGAATAGTTTCAAAATTTCTTCTAATCTTTTAAACATTTCCTCGATGTCTCTAGAGGGTATCAAAACGTCATCTAGGTAAGCTAGAGCATATTCATATCTCTTGTTACCGAGAATTTTATTGATCATCCTCTGAAAGACGGCCGGAGCATTAGCTAACCCGAAAGGCATCCGTTTGAATTCGTAATGCCCATCAGGCGTTACGAAGCCAGTGAGATGCCGACTGTCCTTGGCCATAGGAACCTGATAATATCCAGAGGCTAGGTCTAATGACGTAAAGAAGGCGTTTCCGCTAAGATTAGAAATTTGATCGTCGATCACTGGAAGCGGAAAACGATCTTTACGGGTCCTGTTGTTGAGGGCTCTAAAATCAACACAAAGCCTCTGCTCACCGGTTTTCTTCTTGACCATAAGAATTGGACTAGAGTAACTGGAATTAGACTCCTGAATGATATTGTTACGCAAAAGTTCGTCAATCGTATCTCTCACCTGTTCACGCTCTGAATGCGACAGGCGATATGGTCGATATATAATAGGCCTATTGTCTAAAAGTTCTATTTGCATTTCTATGTCCTTAACACAACCGATTTCGTTTAATTTCATAGCAAAACAGTCGCGATAGTTTTGTAGTAAATCATATAACCTGTCAAAGTCTACAGTGCTGAGACTCTCTCCTACTTTTATTTCAGCCTTTTGTAGCGGTTCTAATTCAGAAACATCACTCAAAATTCTATTTATTTGGAAAGAGTCTTGTTCCACAAATAAAACTGCCCTTGCTATTAAAAAGTTTTCTTTCAAATATACTGCACGCGTTGTTAAATTAGTTATTATTATATCACCCTTTCCTTTTGTAAGGCGATAAGCACCTCCAAGTAAAGTAAATTCACGTCCGGGCTCCACGTTATAATAGCCATGGATAAATATATCACCGGAATAAGTAGAATCACTAGCATAAACGGGCACAGTATTTGTCTCCGTAACTTTAATAGAATTGGCAACGTATAGCTTAAGAAGCGTTGAATCAATTCCGGAATTAAATGGATTACAAGATGGACTCTTATAAAATAAGAGTTGATTAGTGTTTTTCAAGACTGTTATGAAGGGAAGCTCAGTAAAATTTTGACCTATAATCAGAGATGTTGGCATAAACTCATCGGCAACAACAAGTACCTCAATTGGTGCATCAACGTCGTCAATTTTTATATTCACAAGTGACTTATACATGGGGTAGATCGATGAATTGCCAAAACCTCTCACTACAGGAACTCCGTTGTCGTTTTTGATTAAATGTAAATTACTGGCATCAGAATGACGTATGAGACTACACTCACTACCGAAATCTATGTATGCTTTAAACTCTTTGTCATTAACAAGGATGGTTTTGAAAAACTTATCGTTAGCTTTATTTGAAACGTTAATTTTTAAAGTCCTTTTCTCAGAAGTTTCGTTCCGTATTTGCGGCGACGGTTGGCGAAGTTGTGGCAACTTGCAGTCATCGTTGTCGTGGCCGATCCTACGACAACGCCTGCATTTAATGATCGGATTTGGACATTTATAATGTGGATGCCCTTTTGAGCGACAGTTAAAGCAAGTGACATTATTATTTCTGCTACTCACGGACGTCCAATTTCTAAAACCAGGTCTTTGTCTTTCCTGGGTCTTATCCTGATTCCTATCCTGGTTCCTATCCTGATTCCTATTCAGATTCCTATGCTGGTTAGAGGCTAATGGGCGCTGACAACAAAGAAAGTTTAACAACCCCTCTGGCTCCTTACAGTCAAGGGTTTGTGCACCGCTTTTGATCGATCCGTCACTTATACCGTGTATGATACAATCAACTGCCTTTTTGCCAGTTATTTCGCACCTATTTAACAAACACAGTTTATCATAAAAATAATCACGAAGACTTTCATCACTCTTGGACGTTCGACTTAGCATCTCCTCCAGAAGGCGTCCATAGTTCTCCTCACTTGGAAATGCCTTCTGAAGTTTAGCCTGCCATTCATTCCACGAGTAAACTACGGTAGGAAGAGCTCCAAACCATTTCTTAGCCAACCCAGTTAACTTTTGCAGAGAGAAATGAATGATTTGTTTCTGGTCCCACCCATAAATACTCGCGCATTCGTTGACCTTTTTTAGCCAACTTTCAATAGTTTGAGCTCTGTCCGCAGGATCAAATTCTGGGACAACATTATTTAAATTGTTATTACTAAACGATGAACTCTTACTTGATTCTGCTCTAAAGCTAGTCATAATTTTAATTACGTCATCTGCAGTCAATCCAGTCGCTTTGTCTGCGCGTCTTCCTTGGCACGGCCTCTTCGCTAGAAGATGATGTCGAACGTCTCCTTTTTCTCCTCCCCTTCTTTTTCTTCCGTGGTGGGGTAGTGGAAGGCGTTCCACCTTCGTAATCGCTTTCAGATGGCATGGCTGAAATGCAACAAAATCCTCTGACAAAATATCCACTCAATAACATCAAGCGACATTTATTGTACAAGGTATCGCAACAAAATTAAATTCTCTCCAATAATTTAAACCTAAACTTTGCATCCATACTTTAAAAAGATCTAGCAACCCTAAGTCCACTGAATTTTCGTACACAGATATCATTAACCAAAAATCATCACGTATCAGATCTAAAATTTTATAAATGGATTTTCTATTGAGTCTGGAGTGGATTTAATAATCGTCTCATCTATGTGCACTTAACACAACTAATATCCAGCGAACATACATAGTCTACTCAAGTAATATCCAGTGAAAGTACCTAGTCCACTCGAGTAATATCCAGCGAACATACATAGTCCACTCAAGTAATATCCCGCGAACGTTACATAGTCCACTCAAGTCATATTCAGCGATCATACATACTCTATTCAAGTAATATCCAGCGAACATCATAGTCCACTCAAGTAATATCCAGCGAACATACATAGTCCACTCAAGTCATATCCAGCGAACATACATAGTCCACTCAAGTCATATCCAGCGAACATACATAGTCCACTCAAGTCATATCCAGCGAACATACATAGTCCACTCAAGTCATATCCAGCGAACATACATAGTCCACTCAAGTCATATCCAGCGAACATACATAGTCCACTCAAGTTATATCCAGCGAACATACATAGTCCACTCAAGTCATATCCAGCGAACATACATAGTTCACTCAGTCAAATTTAGTCAGTTCAAAAGTTCACTTAAGTAATAATAACGTCCATAATATGACATATAATAATTATCTTGGACATTATCCTTTACAGATCACAGTATTGTTACCTACATACACTTCTTTATTTATTTTTTTGTTAATTGAGATGGATTAAATAAGTCATTACTCGAAGTGTAGGTCCTCTTTTACCTTATTTATTTCCAGATTGTGAAAACGTCATGTCGACTTTGAATGTGGATATGAGTACGATCAGAAAGTAGCAGGTGCTTTTTGAAGGTGTAAAATGTTGTGTCCGCACGGCCAAAGAGTAGCCTTGGCCACGTACAATGCAATGTAAGTGTAAGGTGTAGTGTCTGCACGGCTAAAGAGTAGCCTTAGCCACGTGCAATGTAATTGTAAAGTGTCGTATCCGCACGGCCAAAGAGTAGCCTTAGCCACGTGCAATGTAAATGTTAGGTATAGTGTCTGCACGGCTAAAGAGTAGCCTTAGCCACGTGCAATGTAAATGTTAGGTATAGTGTCTGCACGGCTAAAGAGTAGCCTTAGCCACGTGCAATGTAAATGTTAGGTATAGTGTCTGCACGGCTAAAGAGTAGCCTTAGCCACGTGCAATGTAAATGTTAGGTATAGTGTCTGCACGGCTAAAGAGTAGCCTTAGCCACGTGCAAAGTAATTGTAAAGTTTCGTATCCGCACGGCCAAAGAGTAGCCTTAGCCACGTGCAATGTAAATGTTAGGTATAGTGTCTGCACGGCTAAAGAGTAGCCTTAGCCACGTGCAATGTAATTGTAAAGTGTCGTATCCGCACGGCCAAAGAGTAGCCTTAGCCACGTGCAATGTAAATGTTAGGTATAGTGTCTGCACGGCTAAAGAGTAGCCTTAGCCACGTGCAATATAAATGTTAGGTATAGTGTCTGCACGGCTAAAGAGTAGCCTTAGCCACGTGCAATGTAAATGTTAGGTATAGTGTCTGCACGGCTAAAGAGTAGCCTTAGCCACGTGCAATGTAAGTGTTAAGTGTCGTGTTCGCAACTTTAAGTCTACAGCAAGCTGTGTTTCCAAATATAATATCTTGTGAGCGTACTTACTTTTTTGGTGTATCCCTCTTCTGAAGTATAAAGAAAACTCCAACCTCTATGAACACACTTTAATAACCGAATCACAACTTGATTAACAGAGCTAAGATAGTTTAGATAGTACTGTTCTCTTCGACGAGCAGAAGCTGACTGGCCGACTGAGCCGAGCAAGTGACTCCTCAAACCGGCCCCCCCACTACTCATCCCCGCCTTTTCAAACTTGTTTCGGGGCTGAGTGGTGTTGCCAGGTTTAGATCTCAATATTTCTGAATATTTAATTTGAAATCATGACAATAGTGACGTAGTGGGTAATACTCACTAGGTACTTTTTTAAAATAGGATGAAGGATTTGATAAGTATTGTAATACAAAAATAAATATATTTTTAAAAAAGAAACTTCAATTTTTTCTTCTGGATGTGAATAAATCTTTTAATAAAAAATTGTTATGCTAGGGTATTTGACTATTTTTTTATTTTGATATAGTTGGATGGACCACTCGAACACAAAGACACTGTTGAAAGTATCACTTTGATATCTGGATAACTCTACGAGATATTACAATTTTAATTGCACATTATTTGGGCGAGCTCAAAAACGCTCCATACAAACGTCGACTGGCGTGTGACGTCACACGCTAGTTTGTTGTCAGTCCGGCGTCTAACTGAACACCTATGTAACGGACATCACGCTCCCTAGGGATCGCTTTGCCGTACATAGTGATAGGAGAAACATGATCGAATAGCGAGCGCGCACCGCGACTGAAAAGCAGGGCCGCACTCTTATCCGGGTTTACCTCGATCCGCCACCTCCGGAACCACTCGCCGAGCGAGTCGAAGGGATCGTTGGAGGGAAAGCAAGATCGGGCTGAACTGCCTGCTCTGTTTTTATAGTCGAGTCCAGCGGCGAGGGGGAGTGACTAATGACGCAGCTGGTCAGTGACGTGACTCGTGCACGTGCAGCTTACAACTCATTCTATAATGAAGGCGAGCGATGACTCCTACCGACAAATATATTTTTTAAAAAGCATTGCTTATTTTTAATTTTTTCTTAACCCCTTCATGCCGTCCGACTAGTCCGATTCATACTCGGTATCTTAAATTTCAGCTACAAGAATTGTATTGCAATTTTAACTGTGCATTTTTTATCAAAACTGTTCACTAAATCGTTAAATCCGAATTTGTCTAATAGTAATGAAACTTCATATGAAGCCAAACCTGGTTCATTCTTTGAAACACACATTGTGCTTTTCTGCACGAAATACAAACGGCTTCAAACACGTATCAAATTCCTACCCAGATAAATTTAAATATTCGTATTTTATTATTTTGAAATGTTGTTTTTAGTGTGTCGGGTTTTCAAGGCGGTTTTATTTTTTTGTTAATTTTTTTCATACTTTTTAGTGATACATTTTTATATTATAACTATTAGTCAGAATATGCATGCAGTTTTAAAAAGAATTATCCTTTTACTCCTAACATTAAGGAGTTGACCGTCCATCATTCATGGATGCCATTTCATGCTATTGTCAGAACTGGACCAAATTGCTGTGGGACCAAACCGAAGCACCAGCTTTCAAAAGAAACAAAAAACATCCAAATCGCTTCACCCAGGCCGAAGTTGTGAGGTAACAAATATAAAAAAAAATGCAGACGAATTGAGAACCTCCTCCTTTTTGAAGAGGTTAAAAACGATTCTGCGTCCCTGCGGGCCGCAACCGCATCAGCAATCCGCGGGCCGTGTGCGGTGCACCAGCCAGGGTTTATTTTGAGAGTGTTTGGCATGGTTTCTATCGGGGTTAGTTTAGACAATATTTACATACACAGTATATGACTAAATCTGACTTTTGCTTCTTTACACAAACGACCCAACACTAGGCTGTTCAGGCTGGATCCCTTTGTCTTTTCGTGATGGGATAAATATTTAAAAAAACACTGAAACTGTCATGTCACTCATGTGTCCGTCAAAGTCAAAATTTATGTAAATGACATTTGATTGTTGATATACCAAACGCTCAATTGTATTTCATTCAAATAATTTATTATTATTTACTGTATATAAAAAATTAAAATGCAGAACTGCTCTGCATGCCTTAGCAGTGACCGTCGTGTGCTCCCTTTGAAGGAGTTAGATAATATCGCGTCGATTATAAAACACATGAATTTGACTGTAAGTAGTTTCCAAAATTCAGAGCTATGTTTAAGGAGAAATGGTTTCGCTTTGTTCTCTGCAGAATTCCAGTACTTTTAAATCTCTAGAATCTTAAAAAATCTGATCATTATATTAGGATTTTAAGTTTTAGTTCATTCTAATAATAATTTTTTTTTCTAAATAAATAAGTTTATCTGATTAGCGTCTGGCTCAATAGGGTATATTGTGCCTGTTGACCTAGAGCTGGACTCACGACCGCTTGCCTGACTGGAGTGATGTCGTCCTCTATCAAATCACAATGTCTTTATTAAATTAAAGGCAATTTACATGCACTTATAAATTATCACATTGGTTATAATATAATTATACCACCGGTTCGGAAAGTCGATTCGACTGAGAAGACTGTGGCAAGAAACTCGTTAGTTACTCTTTAGTAATGTTGATTATAATAAAAAAATTAAAGGTATATTTTAACATTTTCAGCTGAAAATAAAAGATGATTGCATCTGTTGGGAATGTGAAGCGATGCTGTTCCGTTGTAATACATTCAGAATTCAGGTGCAGAAAGCCCAGAGAGTTATGAAAATGATACATAAAAGTCAGGTACAGTTTCACAAATTATTATTCTGACTGTCTCGGTGGAACAGTGGTTAGTGATCCTGGCTGGTGTTCCAAGAGTCGTGGGTTCGATTCCCACTCGGGACAAATATTTGTGTGGCAAACATCAGTGTTTGTCAGTTGTTTCATGTCTGGGTGTGTTATTTAATAGATTTAAGTATGTAAATCCTCTGTTGTTTCTGATATCCGTAACACAAGTGCTACTTACCATGCGATCAGATCAATGTATATGATGTTGTAAGACTGGCTCGGTGGAACAGTGGTAAGTGACCCTGCCTGGCGGTTCCAAGAGTCGTGGGTTCGATTCCCACCCAGGACAATATTTGTGTGATAAACATCAGTGTTTGTTCCGTGTCTGGCTGTGATTGTTTATATAAGTGTATGTATGTATATCAGTCTCCGACGCCCAAAGTACAAGCTCTGCTTAGTTTGGGGTCACATGACCGTGTGTGGAAGCGTCCCCAGATATTTATATTTATATTTATTTATTTATAAAATACTCTTTCAGTCTATTTAAAAAGAACCACAACAAATCTGTTGCATAGTTTGAAAGATTAAAGCATACAAAGGGAAAGTGACTTTGTTCTGTTCTAGGTAGTGATAGTTCAGAAGTTTTACCATGAAAGCATGACACTAACCTGGTCAATATTACATTTATAATAATAAAGTAAAGATCATCATCATCAGCCCATATACGTCCCCACTGCTGGGGCACGGGCCTACCCTAAACTAGGGCGATAAGGCCTTAGTCGACCACGCTGGCCAAGTGCGGGTTGGTCGACTACGCAACCTTAGAATTTCTTCTTAGGTGTGCAGGTTTCCTCACGATGTTTTCCTTCACCGTTAGAGCGTCGAATGATGGAAAGTAAAGATAGTACGATTGATAAGACGAATGTGAATAGTAACTGAATCTACCTTGCTCTAGAAAAATTTAAAAAATTAAGTATCTAAACTTATTTAAGATTTATTTATTGTGTGTGACAAACATAAACCTTAATACTTATACTTTCCTTATTTACTTGACTGGCTTGGTGGAGCAGTGGTTAGTGAACCTGACTGGCGGATTTAAGATTTGTGGGTTCGATTCCCACGCGGGACAAATATTTCGGCTGAGTAATTACATCACAGAAAAACTCCACAAATTTGCCTGACCCTGGACTCGAACCGGGGACTTCTCGGTCCTAATGCAGCCCTTGCTGCACTTGTACCAATAGATGAAGAGGCAATCAACAACCTACACTAGTAGTCTTCATATTGTTCCTTATTAAATACTAGCTTTCCGCCCGCGACTTCGTCCGCGTAGAGACGTTTAACGGGTAAAACATTACTTCCTTATAGCGCAGTCGGTTAAAAAGTAGCCTATAACCTTTCCTAGGCTCTGGACTATATCTGTACCAAATTTCATTTAAATTGGTCCAGTACTCTATGTGTGAAAGCGTAACAGACAGACAGAGTTACTTTCGGATTTATGATAGTAGTAAGGAAGTAAGGATTGTAGGTAGAAGCTGAGATGGAATTTATGTTACATTAAGTATCAAGATAGTTATTCTAAACAAATAAAACAGCTATTCACTTGAGAAAAAATTCGTTTTATATACTTTTATCTCGGTGATTGATGCTTTTGTTTATCTAATTAAATATCACACACAACTTCACATATATTGTCCCAATTCTGCAGCGTTACCATGAGTTTAAAAGTTACGGACTCGATATCGCCTACGTAAATATGTCTATGAAAAACTTGTACAGCGCCCCGGGTGGTTATAGTCCAGTCAAATTAGGTAAAAATCTCGGAATTCAAGATACCCAGCTGTAAGTCTGTAAATACTTAGATATTGACACCCTAAAAGTGTTCTCAAAACCTACATATTGTAGGGTGTACGCAACTATTAAATTTTCAAGGTCAAATGTAACAAATATCAGTTTTATGAACTTTTGAGCGAAACGGGAAGTTTTATCATAAAAGTGTGTAGTTATATACAGGGTGTCCCAAAAAGTAGTGTCAATCGGAAGTCCTGAGATAGAACACCCCGTGGGGCATCCGAAACACCCCTATGTATGTTCCGCGATTTTTTATAGTTTTCGAGTTATGATTATTTTTCTAAAATTTTGAGAACAACTGGCCTAACCGACTAAAAATATTGTAGAGAAAAAAGTATTTGACTTTTTTGAGTAATTCACTTTGCAAATCAATTTTCATGAGTTTTTCTTTAATGCCTAAAATATTTGTTTCCATAACTTATATGGAAAATATCAAAATTATAGTACAAACTGAAAAGTTACGTTCTGTAAATAATGTCTTACAATTTCAACGTTAAATTTAAAATACAGGGTGTCTCACGGAAAATTTCGAATTTAAAAAGGCTATAAAAAGAACGACTCGATAGATTTCAATGATCAAACATTTATTTGAAAGCATAATTCATGACATTATTTGTGAAAAATTATCTCGGTCAAATGTCCACCACAGCTTACTTGGCAGTACCCTATTCGATCAGTCCAATTTTTCAGTACATTTTCAATTGTTTCCGGCCTTATGGCAGCAATGGCAACTTCAATTTCATGTTTCAAGTCATCAATCGTGCTTGGCTTGTTGGCGTAACAAACGTCTTTGACCGCTCCCCAAAGGTAATAATCCAATGGTGTTAAATCGCAGCTTCTTGGAGGCCAATTCACATCACCATTTTTGCTGATTATGCGATTTTCGAAGATTGGGCGCAAAACATCGACCGTAGCATGGGCTGTATGGCACGTAGCCCCGTCCTGTTGAAACCAAATATCGTCCAAATCATACTCTTCCATTTGACCGAAAAACCAATCAGTTAACATAGCGCGGTAGCGCTCGCCGTTGACGGTTACGGCGGCTCCTTCATCATTTTCAAAAAAAAATGGGCCGATGATGCCGCCGGACCAAAATCCGCACCAAACAGTCACTCGTTGTGGATGTATCGGTTTCTCCTCAACGACGTGCGGGTTTTCTGTGCCCCATATACGGCAGTTTTGTTTATTTACATAACCGCCGAGGTGAAAATGAGCCTCGTCGGAAAAGATGATTTTTCGATAAAACTCACCATCTTCGGCCAAACGATCTTCCGCCCAATTTGCGAACCGTAGACGTTTCGGATGATCAATTGGCTTCAGCTGTTGGGCCAACTGAACTTTATATGGCTTCAGGGCAAGATCTTTGCGCAAAATTCGGTGCGTAGTTGACCGAGAAAGGTGCAACTCTTGCGCTCGATGACGAATCGATGTGGATGGCCGTTCACGAACACTTTGTTCCACCGCAGCGATGTTTTCGGTTGACCTTGCTGGAAATGGACGTTTACGTGTTGTTTTATCCAACAGTGATCCAGTTTCGCGCACACGATTCACAAATTGCCGCACATATGCCTCCGATGGCAAATCTTTTTGGCAAATATTTTTTCAAATTTCGCACAGTTTGCGTTGGCGATTCACCACTTTGGAAATAATTTTTTAATATTTCCCAGCTTTCCTCAAGCGAATAGCGACCCATTTCGTAAATGTCAGACTTATTACTAAATATGTGACACTTCTCCGATGACAGTTGACGTCTCCAATGTCAAATTATCGTTAGTTCAAATTCGAAACGCTAGATGGGACACCCGTTATAAGGAGGTAGTTGCATGGCTCCTAAATAACATTAAAAACTGCGCTAGACTCTCAGCTTTCATAATCATTAATAAAAACTGGTACTTAATGGGCTACTTTTGCTGAAATCGGACTACAAAGACAGAGAGGTGGAAAAATCATAAAATTAGCCATTTGAATACGAAGTATTATTTGGACATTTTATTATTCCGAAAGTTAGTCAGTTTGTTAACAAACCTAAATTTAATACAGGAGCACTCAAATGCAAACATTTGGATGATTTTTTTTTGTTTAATTTAAGTTTCATTGCGCTTACACTGTTTTCACATGCAATACCTTTGTTACGACGAACTTGACGAACTTTGCTTTCTTTACGGACTTTAATAAACTTTTACTTATAAACTTTTTACAATAAATAATCAAAAACGATAACTTTTTTTTTTAATAAAGTTCCCATAAATAAATCCCACTTAATAAATTTTTAAGTATCACAAATTAAACTTTCAAGTGGTTATTTCTTAGCATTTCTGGTATAATTTAGATTGTTAACAATCTTATTAACTTTAGAAATAATAAAATGTCCAAATAATACTTCGTCTTCAAATGGCAAATTTTATGATTTTTCCACCTCTCTGTCTTTGTAGTCCGATTTCAGCAAAAGTAGCCCATTAAGTACCAGTTTTTATTAATGATTATGAAAGCTGAGAGTCTAGCGCAGTTTTTAATGTTATTTAGGAGCCATGCAACTACCTCCTTATATTTCAAATTTAACGTTGAAATTGTAAGACATTATTTACAGAACGTAACTTTTCAGTTTGTACCATAATTTTAAATACTTCCATGTGAGTTATGGAGACAAATATTTTAGGCATTAAAGAAAAACTTATGATTATTGATTTTCAAAAAAAAAATACTCAAAAAAGTCAAATACTTTTTTCTCTACAATATTTTTAGTCGGTTAGGTCTCAAAATTTTAGAAAAATAATCATAACTCGAAAACTATAAAAAATCGCGGAACATACATGGGGGGGTTTCGGATGCCCCACGGGGTGTTCTATCTCAGGACTTCCGCTTGACACTACTTTTTGGGACACCCTGTATATTATTCCTCTCATACAATTTTGGCCAGATTCGAGGTCAGTCCAAAATTATGTATTTTACCTTTTTTCATATCTGGCTGTGTTAAAATTCTGTTAGACGCCGACCGCGTGGTCGATCAATACTCGAGTGTTTGGAATCAACGGATTTAATAGAAGCTAATGCTACTTCATCATCATCATCATCATCATCATCAGCCCATTCCTGTCCACTGCTGGACATAGGCCTCTCAAGTGCTGGCCACTTCTCTATATCCTCAATGCTTCTTGAGATCCGCTTAACCACCAACAGCTGCGGTGCGCTGTGACATGTGTTAATCGCCTTAGGGTTGAGAGCCCGCCCCGCAAGTCGGGTGATGATGACAAGGCTACTCCAAGCCATCATCGTACACCGTTAAGAAAAAAAATATAAATTTATCCATGGAAATTGTTATAATCTATTTGATTCACAACCACAGTTATTGTTAATGTGTTTGTTTTCAGACGAGAAAGGAAATGAAATCTCTATCCAAACTAGGCATCGTCACAAAAAATGCATACGACAAAATTTTTACCCCATCATCATCATCATCATCATCATCAGCCCATATTTGTCCACTGCTGGACATAGGCCTCTCCAAATGCACGCCACTTCTTTCTATCCTCGGCCACTTGCATCCAGCCAACCAGCTGTCCTGCGCAGATCGACACTCCACCTGGTCTGAGGGCGTCCTACTCTACGTTTTCCGAGACATCGTACCCACTCCAGAACTCGTTTACCCCAACGGTTGTCGGTCCTACAGCTAAAATGGCCAATCCACTGCCACTTCAGCTTGCTAATCCGGTGAGCTATGTCGATGACTTTGGTTCTCTGACGGATCGCCTCATTACTTAATGATACTGATATTTTTGGTGCAGAAAATTCAGGATCTGGCTTTGAAGTAGATATTATTAAGGCTGAAGATGAAGAGATAATTAGACTGACAGGTGACGACGTTGAGATGATTAAAGTATTGCATGAAGATAATGATGATGGTGACTATAAAATTGACTTTATAGATGATTGGGATATTTTGAAAGATAATGATGAGGCCAATAGACAATCAGGTGGGAAAGTTGAGATGTCAAAAAGAAATTTATAAGGAAGAGAAATATGTCAAAGATAGACGATTGGTCAAGGAAGTTAAGAGTGATGATGACTTTGAAGAATATATTGAGACAGGTATGATTCTTTCTTACTTATTATAATAATTATGTTTTACTGTATGTAATAAAATAATGTGCTATCGATATTGTCAAAAATTTTAGGAAAAATCCTTAATAGAAGATTGATTGGACTGGATTCAAATAATGTGCTTGCGCCGAACCAGTCCGGGTTCAGGGCTAAAACAGAAGACGCAGTTCTACAGGTCACAGGTACTATCATCAACAGTAACAGGAATAGGTAGTGTAATTTTGCGGGACTTCACAACGAAATCTTAATATGGACATACCATACTAGTATTGTTAAGAATTAATCATGTTCAATAATTTACATTGAATTATTGTTATGTAAACGTAAATTAAATTTTAACAGAACTTATTTCACGTATTACATTGTTATAGAAAAACAAGTGCGAGTCGGGCTCGCGCACAAAGGGTTCCGTAGCAGCAAATATAATAAAAATCAACCTATCTCAAAAACTATAAGAGATACTTTGATCAAACCAAAAATCGTTGAAAGAGTTAATTAGCATGCATCGCCTCTATTTTTTTAGAATTTTATACCCCGTAGTTATAAAAATAGAGGGGGGACATACTTTTACGACTTTGAGAGCTGATATCTCAAAAACCGTTCACTTTAAGAAAAATGTTTTTTAGAAAACTTTATATCATTTTAAAAGACCTTTCCATTGATACCCCACACGGGTATGTACATCGAAAAAAATTTCATCCCTCAGTTACATGTATGGGGGCCCCACCCCAATTCTTTTTTTACTATTTAGTGTCATATTTTTGTAGCGGTTCATACAACACATATTCCCATCAAATTTCATCACTGTAGTACTTATAGTTTCCGAGTAAATCGGCTGTGACAGACGGACAGACGGACAGACGGACAGACGGACATGACGAAACTATAAGGGTTCCGTTTTTGCCATTTTGGCTACGGAACCCTAATGAAGAGTTTATTTTGGGATCAAAAGGGCATTACATATTGGAATATTTCATAAATTTTCGATTCCGTTACAATAGATGATTGAAGCAATCGTATAAAATTCGTAGCAAATATGAAAAAACTGACCCGGTTGGTTTGAAAATAAATATTTGAAACCAAGAATTGTTCTCTAAATTCACTAAATTCCGCAGGCGTATCCATACTATTATCATATTGGAGATGACTGACCCTAAATTGCACTACATATTCCTATCACTGATCATCAATAACACTAACTGTAAGCAATCCTCACTTGGTATTTTAATCTATCTTACAAGCGTTTGACACGGTCTCTGTCCCCATACTTATTACCAATCTGGATAACCTTGGTGTTCTTGGTATAGTCCTCGATACATTTAACAGCCCCCTCAGTGGTCGTCGTCATTGCATCCAAATAGGTAATCACATAAGTCGGGACGAGTCAATCACATGATGCCCCAAGGAAGTGTCCTGGGCCCCACTCTAGTCCTTATATATGTCAACGACTTATGCCAATTGCAACTGTCAAACAGCAAAATTGTAGCATACGCTGATGATACGGTAATTATCACCAATGGCAAGAATTGGAATGAAACTCACACGAGTGCAGAACTAGCATTGAAAATAGTGAGATTCATAAGAAAAGAGATAGTCAAACACCACTACATTCATATAGCCCCTCCTCTATTACAATGTAAATAAAGAGTTAAATATTTATCCCCTCAACTATAAATATAGTTGTGAATTGTAAAACACGTCTTGCTGAATGGCTACTGAATCTAAATATACTAATATCCTTTTGTATGTAAAATCTAAACCGATTAAGTGAGACGCTTGAAATTTGACATGCAGGTACCTTAGTAAACTTAGTTGCAACAGGATATTGCAAAATTCCCACGGAAACGGGAGTTAGCGAGAATAAACTTTTGTATGAAAAAATCTAACCCGTGTATATAATTAATAATGTGTTTTATTGTGTGACAGATGCCATCAAGGTAGAAGTTACCGTACATCCAGACCCCGAAGAAGAAAATACAAAACGTAGTACCGAAGAGGAGCACTACGTCATAACTCGTATGAGTCTAGATGAGCTGAATGAAGCCAGGGAAAAGGACAGGAACTCTAGTGCTTTCAAACGGTTACCGTACAAATGTTTGACGTGTATAGTTGGGTACTGCCAACAGGCTAATTACGAGAAACATGTACAGGAAAACCACGAATTGGTAAGTTTATTTTTGATGTGTAAAATTCTTTAGCGGCGCTGAGCACTTTTTGTATGGGTAAAAATATCCAAATTCGCGTCAGGGTCACGTGGTGCTGATCGAAAAAGCGTAAGATCGTTTAGGCGGCGCAGGGATTTCGATCAAGCGAATGTCCGTGTGTGTTTATCTCGGGGTACGGCCAGAATACCAGCGCTGCAGTGGCTTTCGGGCTAATGTGGCATAATTGAGGCCCGTACCTCGTTGACCACTTTATAGTCCTTGTCCATGTGTATTTCTTAGTTTGAGTTTTTGTGTCTTTTGGATTCATGTCTCATTGTATTTGTTATTACTATGTCGTGGTCAATAAATGTTTTTCTTTCTTTCTTTCTTCTTTCTTTCTTTCTTTCTTTCTTTCTTTCTTTATGTACACCGTGGCACGCGTATCCAAGGATGGTGACAGCTGATGGCTTGACTGTTGTGTAGTAACCACACTGTTGTGGTATTCGGTATTATACACCGTAAAATTTTAGTAATTGTTTTTCCGTGGCAGAACGATTTGCCTTTAGTAATACTATCGAATCATGCAAATTACTAGATGAAAAAAAAAATTACAAATTTTCAGAATAATAATTTTCCAACATGAAAACGAGAGAAGCTATCGTCCTTTTATAATATGTGACGTAATCAGGCACTGCTTGCCGCATGAAATCAATGCTTTAAACTAAAGAAGCTCTCTACGCCCTAAGTAATAAAGCGGTTCGAACGTGCTTTCGATTTTCGGTTATACCTTTCGGTAACAGCATTTACTGATTTTAATAAAAAAGAACTGCACAAATCTATTGTGCTACTAAGATAGAAACATTTTACTGCGAAAAAAACCACTAAAATTTCACGGTGTATATGTGAATTATTAATATTATACACCGTGAAATTTTAGTGGTTGTTTTCCCGCAGTAAAATGATTCTATCTTAGTAGTACAATAGATTTGTGCAGTTCTTTTTTGTTAAAATCAATAAATACCGGTTTTACGAAAGGTTTAACCGAAACTCGAAAGCACGTTCGAACCGCTTTATGACTGAGGGTGTCGAGCTTCTTCAGCTTTAAGCATCGATTTCAAGCGGCAAGCAGTACCTGATTACGTCACATCTTATAAAAGAACTATAGCTTCGCTCGTTTTTGAGTTGGAAAATTATTATTTTGAAAATTTAAAAAAAAAAAATTTTTTTTTGAGGAATTAATTGCTTGATTCGATAGTATTACTAAAGACAAATCGTTCTGCAACGGGAAAACAACCACTAAAATTTCACGGTGTAGAAATTGAACAAAATGAAAATAATAATAGTATTTTTTTACTTAATCACAACGTTAATATTCATGTTTTCATTTCTGCCGGCACTCCCGGAGTGCAATTTTTCTAACTGACTACGATAATGGCTTGGAGTAGCTTCGGCATCATCACCGGACATGCGGGAGCGGATGGCTCTAAGCGGTTTAGATATCTTCACTACATAGTATTAAACGAGTGGCATAAACTGTATGAACTTGACATTTTTCACGACCACCCCAAGGCTTTTAAGAAAAAACTTCTGCATAAATAACGTTTTACTGTTTATAAATATGAAAATCAAATCTGTGTACCTACTAACTACTAAACTAAAATGTTAACTTTAACCATGTTGTGCATATCTGTAATAGATGTAAGCCCTAGAATATTTATAATGCATGCTTAATTTAAGAATGTTTGTGTTTACATTGTTGATGTGCCTTAAAAATAAATAAAATAAAAAAATTAAACTAAACAATGCCAGGGCCGTGTTCAGCTATGATCGGTGCGCAAATTTGACTGTTATCATACCTTAATAATTTTTGTGTAAGCTTGGATTTATGCTCTGTTGCTGTACCAAATAAATCAATAAATAAATTATTATCACGTCTGGTTTCAGAAGCATGAGGGTACACTAAGATTGCACAAGTGTACGATCTTTGAGGTTCGCTTCGCCCTCCGGGAATCCTTAGACGCTCACTACGAGAGCCAGTTCAACCGGTACCATTGTCATTCGTGCGAATATTCGCGACACAAGCTGTCGAGCGTGATCGCGCATGCGGTTAATGCGCACGCCGACAGATCGGCGCTGGTGTGCGACGTGTGCGACAAGGTGTTTAAGTGAGTTTCTTTTATCGTTATTGAGTCAGTTAGTGAGTGAGAGTGAGTGAGTGAGAGAGTTAGTCAGTGAGAGTGAGTTAGAGAGTGAGTGAGTCAGTGACTTAGTCAGTGAGAGTGAGTTAGAGAGTAAGTCAGTGAGAGTGAGTGACGGTAAGTTAGTGACAGTGAGTGACTTACTAAATGAGAGTGTGAATTAGTGAGCGAGCTATCTAATGAGAGTAAGTCATAAATAAATAATTAAGTATTGTTGAAACTACGAGAGCCACTTCAACCGGTACCATTGTCATTCGTGCGAATATTCGCGCCACGCAATTTGAAAATACAATACTACACCATGAAATTTTAGTGTTTTCCCGCAATTTTAATATATCTTATATATAATTCTATCTTAGTGTCACAATAGATTTGTGCAGTTCTTTTTATTAAAACAATAAATGCCGGTTTAACGAAAGGTTAAACCCGAAACTCGAAAGCACGTTCGAACCGCTTTATTACTTAGGGCGTATAGCTTCTTTAGCTTTAAGCACATCTAATAAAATAACGATAGCACTTTTCGTTTTGGAATTGGATTTTTTTCAATAATTTGCATGATTCGATAGTATTACTAAAAGCAAATCGTTCTGCCACGGGAAAACAACCACTAAAATTTCACTGTTTATTAATACATTTGCATAAAGTGTCTACTTATTTACAATTTGACGGCGACACAGTGTGTGGTTGCAGCCGTACGAGGTCGTTGCGCCACCACAAAGAGCAGCACAAAGAGAGGCTGAAATGCGACATCTGTGGGAAGACGACAAGCACCAAAAACAGCCTGAAGGTCCACATGGCGTAAGCATGCTTTTATTTTTAACTAGTTTTCCGTCCAATACTTTGTAAAACATTTCTCCCTTATTGTGCAGTTTAACGGTGAAGGAAAACATCGTGAGGAAACCTGAACACCTACGTAGAAGTTCTAAGGTTGTGTAGTCGACCAACCCGCACTTGGCCAGCGTAGTTGACTAAGGTCTTAGTGCCCGCTGGCGGCGTTGTGGTAGTTGGGGTATGCTAGGAACCATAACGCGAGGAGTTGGCGGAAGGAGCTCGCAAGGTCCTAGTCGCGGCATGGGCTGACAGCCTAGACGAGGAGATGGCAGGGCGTCGCCTGCTGGATACGCTCGGGCCAGTGCTCAACAGCTTCTTCTTATCGAGTCGATGGCAAAATCAAACGAAATCGGCCCAGTATTCGGCCACACGAATCGCGTTATCTGAGGCACCCACCAAGTCGCTCAGTGAGCAGGTTGTCGGACAAGCGTGACATGAGATTAGATAGCACATGGACTGTGGCAGGAAACCGCATACGCAGGCCAGGTCTATTGCGTCATTGAATTCCCATCTGAGCTCAACAGCTGGCTCGAGCGGACGGGCGGCTTCTTGTCGTTCCGTCTGGTGCAGGTGCTGATCCGTCACAAACAACGTCCTTAAGTTCCTTGCTCACTGCTAATTGCTTTTTGGACTACTGACACCTATCTTACTCATAGGGGATTATAATGTCTGAGTTGTGAATAGGTATGTTAACGGTTAGTTAATTGGCCAATTATACTCTTGGTGACCGTACTGTGCTGCATACACCCTGCGCATATGGCAGAATGTCTTTGCATGATGAGGAGGTCGAAGAAATATAGTTGTCTCTGCATGTCATACCACTCCTCTCTATTTAACTTCTCTATGGACCGGCGGAGAATGAGAGTGTTTAAACGTGTGGCTTTACCTTTTTTTTTCTAACTGACATACGATGATGGCTTGAAGTAGCCTCGTCATCATCACCGGACTTGCGGGGGAGCGGATGGCTCTAACTCCTATGGCGATAGCTTGGAGTAGCCCCGTCATCATCACCGGACTTGCGGGGAGCGGATGGCTCTCACTCCTACGAGCTTGGAGTACCCACGTCATCATCACCGGACTTGCGGGGAGCGGATGGCTCTCACCCCTACGACGATGGCTTAGAGTAGCCTCGCCATCATCACCGGACTTGCGGAGAAGCGGATGGCTCTCACCCCTAATTTGTCTGCACGTTTCAGCATTCACACCGACGAGCGCGTGCAGTGTCCGCAGTGCGGGCGCCGGGTCCGCCGCAACTACCTCGCCGCGCACGCGCTGACTCACGCTCCCCCCCCTCCAGACCCCCGCGCTTACTGCGCCGAGTGCGGGCTGCAGTTCCGTACTCGCGCGATCTACCAGCGACATCTTATCAATGCCCGTGCCCACGCCGCCGTGCAACAAAGGTAGGTATTTTTAAAATTGTAATGAAGACAGGATGACCTCACTCCACCTGATGGTATTGGCCCTGTCAACACTTGAAGTTGAAAAATTGTCTACAAAGAAGTTGAAAATTATGCTAGGTTGCTGCTTAGACGTGCCATTTAAATGAGTGTTGAGTTCTTTTTTTTTGAGTGAGTGAGTTAGTGAGTGAATGTTGACTGTGAGTTAATGAGTGAGAGTGAGTAAAGTGAGAGAAAACAAGAGATTGCGCTAGCAGGTGCCTCTTTAGACACAATTTGAGTGAGTGTTGAGTTAGTAAGTGAGTGAGAGTGAGATACACACGTACGCTCCCCCACGCGACCACTGCGCCTACTGCGCCGAGTGCGGGCTGCAGTTCCGTACTCGCGCGATCTACCAGCGACATCTTACCTATGCCCGTGTTCACGCCGCTACGCTTAAAGGTACTGCAAGATTTAATGGTTAAAAAATTTATCGGGTGACTTCTTAGACGCGTAGTTTGAGTGTGTTATGAGTTACTTTTTTTGATTTTTTTAGTGAGTTAGTATGTGAGTGAATGTTAAGTTACTTTCTTTTGCATTTGAGTGATTGAGAGTGAGTTAATGAGTGAGAGTGAGTTAAGTGAGAGAAAACAAGAGATTGCGCTAGCAGGTGCCTCCTTTAACGCAATTTGAGTGAGTGTTAAGTTACTTTTTTTTGTTTTTAAGCACTCAAGTTATGCTAGTATCGATTGTGCTTATATTCACTACGGCTCCAGTTTATGGTAGGCCCTTGCCCCAGCAATGGGGACGTATATGGGCTGATAATAATGATGAAGCTGCCGAGCATGATACTTTTTCTGTTTTTGAGTGAGTGAGTTAGCAAGTGAGTAAGTTAGAAAGTGAGTGAGAGTGAGATATTAAGTGACTGCGAGCAGCGGCCTCACAGGGGAACGCACGCATATGATGTTGGCTTGGAGTAACCTCGTCATCATCACCGGACTTGCGGGGGAGCTCTCTTAATATGACTTTAGCTACATCTTTAGTTAATTAAAAATGTCTACCTTATCGAATCGTTCGTTCGCAGGTTTGAATGTTCGCATTGTGATGCGAAGTACACCGACAAAACCACGCTGGCGAGGCATGTAGCAGCGAAGCACCTCAAGATATACCGATTCAAATGCCACATTTGCGATAAGGTGAGATGACTGCCTCGTTGGTCTATTGGTAGCAAGCGCTGCGTAAGGACCGAGATTGCCCCGGTTCGAGACCGGGGTCGGGAAAAATTTGTGCGAGTTTTTCTGTAAAGAAATTACTCCACTCGGAGTTAGGCAGTTGGCGGTTGCACGGTTGCCTCGGAAAGCACGTTAAGCCGGTCCCGCGCTTGGTCTCTCATCGATCATGTCGGATTGCCGTTGCTCACCGAACTATGAGAGTAAGGCAATACAGAGTGCACTTGTGTTTGCGCGTACACTTGTGCACTATAATATGGCCTGCGCAGTTGGCTGATCTCAATTGAGGTCGGCCGCCATGGCCGAAATCGGTCGGACGCCTTATAAGGTGAGATGATCTCATCATCATTCTCCTGCCCTTGTCCCACGCTAAGTGGTCGGGGTCGGCGCAAAATGTATACTTCTTCCACTCGGGCCTATCATTCGTCAGCTCTGCATCTACTCCTTTCACTGCCATATCATCTCTCACGCAATCCATCCATGTCTTCTTCAACCTTCCTCTACTATTACGTCCATACATACATACATGCACATCACTCTTCTAGTCACATGGCTTTCTTCTCTCCTCGTAACATGCCCGTACCAAGCTAACCTTGCACTTCTTACATTTTCTAAGAAAGGTGCAACTCTGAAAGTTGCCCTTAAACAAAGTCGCTCTCTCTATCCGTATGTCCCTATGTATACTTAAATCTTTTAAACTGCCAACTAATTTTGCTGCTTGTAAAATACTGAAAAAATTCAACTGGCGATCTGCTGGGATTCGAACACCCGTCCTTCTGGGAATCGCGCCCAGACGTGCCTTACCATCACACCAGACCAGCAGCTATGTACTGAAGCCGTCGAATTTTTGTCGCATATTAACTGTTAAGCCACGGTTCCCATCCGGGACAAATATTTGTGTGACTAACATCGGTGTTTATTCCGTGTCTGGGTGTTTCTGGTGCTTATTAAACATATTTAGGTATATTTGTGTATCTACTGTTGATTCTGATATCTGTAATACAAGTACTTAAGCTACTTACCATGGGATCAGATAAAGATGACAGATGTGTGTGAAAAGAGGAACTAAACCTCTTGGTCCGAGCCGCCAGCGCCTGCATTGTATGTGGATGGCAGCGCTGTCCAGCACGTGTCGTTCGGGAGTGGAAAGGGGAGGGAGGGACTAGTTGAATAGCTTTTCATAGCATTCCTCATTACAGAGACGGTAAAAAATACTTAGACCGGCAATGTCTCTACGTAATTGCAGAGGCTCTAGGGTATATGTACACTGTGAAATTTTAGTGGTTGTTTTCCCGTAGCAGAACGATTTGCCTTTAGTAGCACTATTGAATAATGGTGTAATTTCTTGAAGAAATTTTTTTTTTTTAATTTTTCAAAAATATAAATTTCAACACCAAAGCCTGAGAAGCTATCGTTCTTTTAAGAGATGTGACGTTATCATGTACTGATTACCACAGGAAATTGATGATTAAAGCTAAAAAAGCTCTAATCCCTAAGTCTACACTAATATTATAAAGAGGAAAGATTTGTATTTTTGTATGTTTGTAATGAATAAACTCAAAAACTACTCGATCGTTTGCAATAATTTTTTCACCATTAGAAAGCTGCATTATTCAGAAGTAACATGGGCTATATAATATTACGCCAGGTCCTATAGTTGTGGAGCAGTAACCGAAAATGTTTCAAAAAGGGGGAAAGTATCGTTTCTGAGACCTTCCGTGGCGTGCGCTGAGCATATAGTTAAAGTTATACAAAAATGCTCTATGGGTGACTTGTTCATCTTAACATTATCTTTAAAAAAGTCCGCGAGAGCATATGTCTACCTTTTATAGTTTACCCATAACAATCGTTTTAATGATTTAGATGTTTGCTCCAAAGTAATGTCATTTTGGCGACGGGATTTCGAAGTAAATGGTTTAATAATAAAACGTAAAACTATGTAAAAAATCTTAAGACCCCCGTGCGAAGCCGGGACGGGCCGCTAGTACGAGCGTGCTTTCGAATTTCGTTCATTCCTTACGTAAAAGCGGTATTTATTGATTTTAATAAAAAAAACAGCACAAATCTATTGTATTACTAAGATTAAATCATTTCACTGCTGGAAAACAACCACATAAATTTCACAGTATGTTTATTAACACTTACAGGGTTTTGTGAGGGAAGACCGGATGAAGGTACATATATTGGAGCGACACGAAGGAGTATCGATGCCGAGGGACAAACTCTGCGTTTTCTGCGGGAAGGGATTCAAAGTGAGTTATATTTGAAGAACATTTAACCTTAGTTAGTGAGTTATATTTCAGGTACATTATAAAGTTGGAGAGTACCCATCGACCAATAAAGGCTATCGTTTTTGGGCTTACCAAACGGCGCCACTGCTGAGTGAGGTCCTAAAATGTCCATTTCAATAATAATTAATCTATTAAAACGTAAACCTATTGGCCAAGCAACAGTGTTACTCAGTACCATTTTGCAAAGAAAAGGCGAACGCAACAGACAGACAAACAGACAAGTAACTATTCCATTTATTTTTAATGCTTTCCCATATCTATAATATTAGTAAGAATACAGACAGACATATTTTTACAATTTTGACATAAGTCACAATTTTGCGTCTAAAATGTACCAGGATACCACATCCCTCAAGAGGCACGGCAGAATGCACAATATTACCATATTTTAAGATAATTGTACCAAATAAACAGTTTTCTATTCTATTCTATTAAAAATTAAAATAGAATCAGTAGTTTTGTTGCTAAATTAGGACAGACAACCACATATATTTTATCAATAAGGATTCAGACAGAATTATTTTTGATATAAGTAGGATTTAACGTCTGCCTGTGCTAGGACAACATACTTCTCAAGCAGTGGAGCAGGTGCAGTAAAATCGCGACAGACAAGAGTGACTTTCCTATCTTTGAAATGAAACGGCATGAGCAGATGTGGTTCCTTTGATTTGAGCACGTGTGAATTTTTATCAGAAAATTAACATCCAGCTGCCCTCGCTGGTCATGACTAAAACAAATGTGGTTTTAGTGGTGTTCATCGTTAGGAGGTTTGAGATTAACTACTGCACAAGTTACCATTTTGCCCTAAGAACATAAAAGCCGTATCGTCCGCATATGACAAGATCGGTCCTCCGCAGCTCCGTAGATTGCACAAATCATTTATATATATTAAAAACAGCGTTGGGCCGAGGACAGATCCTTGAGGTACACCATAAGATACGTCTTTTTCCTCGCTATTGTAGTTATTACTTTTAACTATTTGTTTTCTCTCGAGCAAGTACTCTGGGAAAAGAGCTAAAGCAGTGTCTCTTATACTAACAGATTCCAACTTTTATACAAGTTTGGGAACAGACATGGTGTCAAAAGCTTTTTGAGATCTAGGAAAACAACCAAACATTTATTCCCGCTATCTATTCGCTGATTGCTTGAAAAAGCATGTGATCTCGGAAACGGCCCTAACGATTTCGCTGAAATTTGATATGTGGGGGTTTTCGGCTAGGTATCTAGCTCAGTCTTATATCTGGGGGATATACCCGAAGCGAAGCGAGGGCGGGTAACTAGTTTAGGTATATTATATTAGTGAGTATTTGGCGTCTCCATTATACTAGAACAATATATCCCTCAAGCAAGACGGTGTTACCTTTTCTAGTAGTAATGATCTAGCGTCTGCATTGTACCAGGACAGCACATGCCTCAAGAGGCACAGCAGAGTGCATACGGGCGAGCGTCCGTACGCCTGCAGCCACTGCCCCGCGGCGTTCAGCCAGAGCTCCTCCCGGCGCACGCACGAGCGGACGTGCGCACAGAGCCGGTCTGCACGCGCACGGACTCGGGGAGCGGGGCCGGGGCGGGCGAGGGACGGGGGTTCGGCTGCGGTTAGGGCGCTGTCCGATGGGCCGTCGAGATAGTCGCTAAAATATAGCTATACATACTAATATTAAAAATTCGCTATCCTAGACTTTTATTTTCCCAACATTTGAAGAGATTCCGTGGTTTTGGTTTGAACGATACCTTTTCTTAGCAGTGGGATGATAAATAAACGAAAAAAAAAATTTTTTTTGATTGAAATCTTGACGACTTTCACATTTATATCATATCATATAGGACAGACAGGCAAACATTCGCAATTATGACATATCACTCAAGCGGTAGAGCAAGTCTTGTAGTATAACCGCAACACAATAGTTACTTACTTACCCTTTTAGATATTATTACTAAAAAACAGACTGACAAAACAGTCAAATTTATGATGAATTACTTGCTCCCTCACAATATGGATTTCGTGCAAATCTCTCAACAAATAACGCAGTTCAAGAATTGATAAATTTTGTTGTTGTTTATTTGGATTCAAATCAAAAAGTCATAGTTATATTTTTGGATCTGGCTAAAGCCTTCGACACGGTTTTTGTCCCGCTTTTACTAAATAAGCTGGAAAGACTTGGTATAAGAGGCATTCAACTTGATGTTTTTAAAGACTATCTGTCAGATCGCTATCAGAGAGTTAAGATTAATGAGTGTTGCAGCGATGACCTCCCAATTACATATGGAGTACCTCAGGGCAGTGTACTGGGGCCTACTTTATTCCTCACCTTTATAAATGGTCTCTGCAATCTCAATCTGCATAACGGAAAAATTATAACTATTGCAGATGATACTGTCTTACTTTTTCGCGCTGATACATGGCCGGAGGTCTTTAATTATGCACAAATGGGATTTAACAAAGTCACCCATTGGTTGAATAAAAATAATCTTTCCTTAAATATTACCAAAACTAAATACATAACTTTTAGAATGAGAAACCATTACCTGCCTGAAGTTGATTTACTTTCTATCAGAGCTCACTGTTGTTCCCACTCTAATAATCCTTGCTCTTGTCCGGACCTATCTAAAACAGACTCAATTAAATATTTAGGAGTAATAATAGACAAGAACCTAAACTTTCAACTACATGTTGACCATCTTACTACTAGAATTCGAAAACTGATATTTATCTTCAAAAATCTTCGACACGTTGCAAAAGGGAAATCATCAGAATGGTTTACATGGCTCTCTGCCAAACACTATTGACTTATTGCATTCCAGTTTGGGGAGGTGCACCCAAGACAACTATGATACACCTAGAAAGGGCCCAGAGGGCAGTTTTGAAAGTAGGGTATTCTTTTCCTTTCCTCTACCCAACCACTGAGCTGTACACACTGTGTGGTGATCTCTCTGTTCGCAAACTTTTTATTTTTAACACAATTCTTTATAGCATACCCATCTTAGCTATGATCCTTCTTTTGAAACTAGGAGAAAAATTTAAATGCGCTAAAAAGAAAAAAATAAACTTTTACACTATAACTTTACTGTCAACTTATAACATTTCAAATTCAACATATTTGACACAATTTATATGTTTTAAAAGCTTGTCGCGAGATTTAAGTACCTACTCGTAATTTTAAAAGCAAGTTTTAAAATACCTGCCTATTAAAAATTTTAAACTAAGAAAGTAAATACGAGTACTTAAATCTCGCGACAAGCTTTTAAAACATATAAATTGTGTCAAATATGTTGAATTTGAAATGTTATAAGTTGACAGTAAAGTTATAGTGTAAAAGTTTATTTTTTTCTTTTAGCGCATTTAAATAAGCTTGTTTTTAAAGATTTTTTACCTTAATTTTAACCGTCAAACGAGCCCAAACTCGATGGGGTTGTGTCGTTTAAGTACTGAGTTCCTTTGGCTGTCTTCCGGCTCCATCATCAGACCTTGGTTACTATCTAGCACCAAAGTACTCATCTAGTCGAATGAAATGAGCCCAAACTCGATGTGGTTATGTTATTTAATTACTGAGTTGCTATGGCTATCTTCCGACTTCATCATCAGATCAGCTCCATGTCATAATAATATTGCATTGTCATCGGATATACACGTGCATGCAAAATTTCAGCTCAATCGGTTGAGGGCAAGTGCCTTAAAATTGAGTTATAAAATTCCACCCGAACACACAAACATACATACATACATACATACATTGCAAGTTAAATAAAAGCTTGTAATATAAAGTAAAGTCTGCACTTCTCAAATCCTTAAAACACAGTTTTCTCACAAATTCTTTTGTTTTCTGGGAAGTTATTTGTATAATAAACTTAATAAAATTTTATTTTTCTACTCACTACCTACACGTGCATGCAAAGTGCTGTTACAACAGTGGTTATTAAACATAGATTACGATGCGGCCGAAGGTTTATTGATAGTGGTATCCTAGTTAAAAATGCGTGCTGGGAATTGTTTGGTTTGTAAATCTATCTATTTGCTGTGTTTCCTGATTATTACAAATAATATGAATTGTTTATTCATTTTAGTCTGAGGGTGGGGGCCTGGCGATCCGTCACACAGGGTTTACCCTAGTATGGACACCAGTCTCTCACACTGGTAACTTAGCTCCTAAGTATTATTAGTTCTTTAATATTATGTACACCTTTGTGAAGAGGAAATAAAGAAATATTATTATTATTATGATATTGGTAAGGATTTAGCGTCTTCAATGTACCAGGACAACATAACCCTCAAGAGGTACAGTAGTCCAGTCAAAATAGACAAAAATAAGTGCTAACTTAGACAAAATTCGCATAGAGCTGAAAATTGCCAGAGACGTTAAATACATCATAATAAACGAAATATCAAAAATCCCCATCAATCCTACTTCTGCAAAAAAATTTATTCAAGGTCAAAAGTATAAAATTAAGGATTTTTCCATTTTTCTCGAAAACAGTAAGTATTATCGTAAAAATAGGTCAAACAAAAGTTGTAGATCATACAATTTTCTACAAAAAATGGTCCAGTCACTTTTTCTTTTTCCGACTCACCATTCGCGAGATATTGTGGTTTTAATCATTAGAAAATTCATATTTTACATAATATGCATTCATCTGTTGATATCGTTTTTGATTGATATATGACCTGGAATAGGTTCACTAGGGTAACCACGTTAAAAACCGCCCAAGTGTGAGAAAAAAAAACATAGGTTTTGTATGAGAACCCACTTTACACGTTGGTTTCATGTTGTTCTAGTATTAGATGTTATAGAGGCAACTGAGATACATCATTCGTTAAAATTTTAACTGTCTAGCACAATCGCATGGGGGCCTGGAAGCGTTTAAAAATACAACTTTTCAACTTTGTGCATCGCTATATCTCTGAAATGGTGAATCTTAGGAACAAAGTGTTAAGACATTTTTATAGATAATTACGTGATAAGTAATTTTGTCATACATACTTTTATGATTAAACTTACCGTTTCGCTCAAAAGTGAATAAAACTGATATTTGTGACATTTGACCTTGATTATTTTTTTTTGCAGACGTGGGATCGATGGGGACTTTTGACAGTTTATTTGTAATTGTGTTTCCAACATTCATGCCAATTTTCAGCTCTATGCGAATTTTTCCTAGGTTAAATGTTTATTTTGACTGGACTAACAGCAGGTTTTGGTGAAATCGCGACAGATTTAGTTACTTTTCCATTTACGTAGGTATTATTACTAAGAATACAGACTGACAAACAGTCACATTTGAGATATTAGTAATGATCTGGCGTCTGCATTGTACCAGGACAGCATATGCCTCAAGCATTCTATATTAGTAATGATCTACCGTTTGCATTGTTGTACCAGGATACCGCAAGCCTCAAGATGCACATTAGAGTGCATACGGGCGAGCGTCCGTACGCCTGCAGCCACTGCCCCGCGTCGTTCAGCCAGAACTCCTCCCGGCGCACGCACGAGCGGACGTGCGCACGGAGCCGGGCTGCGCGCGCGCGGCCGCGGGGAGCGGGGCCGGGGCGGGCGAGGGACGGGGGTTCGGCTGCGGTTAGGGCGCTGGCCGATGGGCCAAAGAGCTAGTCGCTAAAATATATCTAATGTTACAAATTCGAAGCCCAACACCTAGTTTGATTGAAAGATACCTTTTCTCAGGAGTGGGATGACGAAAATTAAATAAAGTAAAAAAAAAAACACATTTTTTTTTATTTGTCTTTATGGGTCGCTCGCGACCACGATTGGTGTAACCCAGTCGAAACGTCGGGCAGTAAGTAGCTATGTAATTTGCTACTCCTAATAACGCGTGTAGACCCATAAAGACAAATATTTAGTGTAATGGAACGCGAAAGTCTAAAATCTTACATTTTTTTTATTGAAATCTATACAGACAATAAAGACTTTTTCATTTATATGATATAATTAAAGATACAAACCGAAAAACATGCACAATTTTGACATTAGTAGAGAGTTGGTTGGCGTCTGCATAGTACCAGGAGACCATATCCCTCAAGAGGTAGAGCAAGTTTTGTAGTTAAATTGCGACAGGCAACGGTTACTTTCCCATTTGATTATTAAAACGAAGTATACAGACAGACAAACATGCACAATTTTGACATTAGCAAGGGGTTTCAAAGGTAAAAGAAAAAAAAAATTTTTTTTGGAGCGACTTATTGATAGACAAGTCAATCATACATTTACATAATATAACTAAAACAGACAGACAGATAAATTGTCACATTTGTGATATTAGTAAGGATCTAGCGTCTGCAATGTACCAGGATATCATAACCCTCAAGAGGCACATTAGGGCGCTGTCCGATGGGCCAAAGAGCTAGTCGCTAAGGAACATTTTTTGATAACTAATGTTACAAAATCAAAGTCGTGTGTTTTTTTTCTCAACCCTTAGACTACCTATGTACTAGATTTGATTTAGTGAAATTAAGTGAAATCGACAGTTTCACTTTCACATTCATAATATTAGTAAAGATGGCGACAGACAAACAAACAATGTTACTTCCTTATCTATCTACATATATTGATTGATACAGACACAGTCATTTTCACATTTTTAAAATATTAATAAGAACAAACTTTCACAATTTTGTCATTAGTAGACAACAACCTGGACAACATTTAAACACTTACTGTTTTACTCGAGCATTTACTGTTTAATTCTCGACTTGTCATATAAAACAACACACCGTCCGTTCATCACAGTTTTAAGGGGTGAGAGCCATCCGCTCCCCCGCAAGTCCGGTGATGATGACGAGGCTTCTCCAAGCCATCATCGTAATTGTCAGTTAGAAAAAAAAATATCGTCACAGCAGCACATTGGCGACTGTTGCAAGGATTCGATATTTAGGATAACCTCAAATCATCTGATGGTAAGCAATCGTGATGTCCACATATGAGGTCAATAGGCACAATAGACCCTATTGAGCCGGTCGCCCTCCCTTGAACCTCTGAACTCCTGAAGAGCCTGGGCGCAGGAAGGGAAAACATGAGCTGGAAAGGCATTCTATGATTTAATGGCGCGGGGTTATTTAATTGAATAAAGCAATTTGTAAAGTACAAATATTATTGTTTAAATAATACTATATCAATTTATGTATGTTTTTAAGAAAATGATCATAATGAAAAATGTTTCCTAAGTCGATTATGTATTTCAGAAAAAGTAAAATGTCAATCATCAGTTGTTTGACGTTTTGTATGTTTATCGAAAAAAAAATCTAAAATATTGGATGGATTATTGTACATAATTCGTATTACGTTATTTACTTTAAAATGGACGGCGATATTTGCCAGACATGCTTAAGCAGAGGTCGCCGGCTAACAGCTCAACACACTTTACGCGAAATGTTTCGTGAAATCAATATTTGGGAGGTTAGTTTTATGTAAACAAAATAACAGTGTTTACTGAAATGGTGACTTTTTTTCATTTCTTAGCGTTGTGGTGTCTACAAAAATGTTAGAACAGGTTTTAAAATATAAGTTTGTGTGTCGTTTCATAAAAATAGTTTTTAGATCTAGGAATTATAATGTAAGTGTTACTCTATTATCTTTTGAGTATCGCTACCCTGAACACGTATATAAAATAACATTAGTATATAAGATGATTAGATGTAAATATGAATTCCACAATAAGTAAGTAAAAGTCTTTAATACAACTCCCATATTTTCCTTTAATATTACAGTTTATCGCGTTCCATTTCATATAAACAATATTTTGTAAACCTGCACCTATGAAGAAATTCTTAGGTTTTGTAGTCAACTAACCCGCACTTGGCCAGCATGCTTGACTAAGGCCTTATCACCCTGGTTTCGGGTAGGCCCGTGCCTCAGCAGTGGTGATGTATATGGGCTGATGATAATGATGATTCTTTCTTTCAGTTGAGTGATCAAGGCGGTGTATGCTGGGAGTGTTACCATATACTATTGAAGTTCACGAAGTTTAAAACACAAGTCCAATATGCTCAGGAATCTATTAATTTAAAGGTATGATATGTCTTAACAATATGACTATTATTATTATATGGCATTCCTATGGTCCATGTAGTTTTTTAAGAACTGGCAAGTCTTAGCCTTGGATTGAGAGCCGTGAATCGGTTAAGAATAAATTATAATAATTTGGATGACCTCACGATGACAAGTTCGTAATTTAATAAAGTTAATATAATAAAAGAAATGATTCCATTTCTTTTGAAAAAATATTATTTCTTTTTTATTTGGAATTTCATATTAATAATTATGATTTTCAAACAAACCATTTTCATTTTCCAGGTACAAGATGTGAAATCATTAAGCTGTCTCTCTCTATTCACAAAGACATGTTATGATTACCAGTTCTGTCACAGTTCAGATCCACTCACAGGTGAACGCAAACCAAAAACTCAAATTGTAAAAAAGGAATGTATTAAAGAGCAGATTTCTAGCAAGAATCAAAGACTAGAACAGAATGTTGATAATAAACCCAAATTCACGGAGGTGCCAGTTCTGGGTTGCATTGACTTATATGAAGCAAGTGATCATCAAAATGACATCTATGATAATGGTGATGAATTGACAAACTTAACAGATGATGAAAAGCCCCTATTAGATACAGATAATGTATCTAGTATGACTATTTATGCCGAGACACTAAAACCGAAAGTAAAATTAAAAACAAAAAACCAGAGACAAAAGAGAATAAAAAAGGTTGTAAAAAAAGAGTATGATGATGAGGAGGAAGTTAAAGAGAAGTTTTATAAGGTTGTGTTTACTGAACAGGAAATGATTAAGAATAGAGAAGAGAAGAGGAACCATCCGAATTTTAAAAAGATACCGTTCAAATGTGATAGTTGTGTACTCGGCTTCACGAGGAAGGAGACCTATGATGTTCATATGGAGAAGAAGCATAGTGAGGTGAGAAATAATTAACTACATAGTATAAAGCAAAGTCGCTTCCCGCATCTGTCTGTCTCTATGTATGCTCAAATCTTTAAAACTACACAACGGATGTTGACGCGGTTTTTTTAAATAGATACCTATTGGAACCTTAGCTAGGGTCCCTAACCACTGTTCCACCGAGCCAATCATTTAATGTATCTACCTTGTATATGTTGTTGTTTAACTGCCTCATTGGCCGATTGGAAGGAAGCACGGTCATGTCGGATTGCTGTCTCACCGAACTATGAGGGTAAAAGAACAGAGAGTGTACTTGTTTGCCCCTGTTGGATACCCTATTTCAAGTCGTGGGTTCGGTAAACTTAGGTTTTAATTCATGTCTGGGTGTGTTATTTAAAATAATATGTTTTTTTGTGTTTGCCACAGTTGTTTCTGATATACGTAACTCAGGTGCTTATTTTGAAATCAGTAGCGGTACCATGAGTTGGCTATCGTAAACTTACGTACGTTAAAAACCTATCGGGTTCTTTTTCCATACGACCGATTTTAGTTCTTAGCGTAACCACCAGGGGCGCTGTACAAGTTTTTCTTAGACATATTTACGTAGGCGAAATCGAGTCCGTAACTTTGAAACTCATGGTAGCGCTACTGGACAATGTATGTGATGTTAATTTATTTACTTACTAGCTGTGCCAGCGACTTCGTTCGCGTTTCCCCCGTTTTTTACACATTTTCCATTGTATCTTTGCTCCTATTGGACGCAGCGTGATGTTATATAGCCTAAAGCCTTCCTCGATAAATGGTCTATACAACGCAAAAGATTTTTTCAAATCGAACCAGTAGTTCCTGAGATTAGCGCGTTCAAACAAACAAACAAACAAACTCTTCAGCTTTATAATATTAGTATAGATTGCCAATATTGATAAAATCATGTCTGCATTTCAGAAAATCGGCAAATTCATGTGCGACGTGTGCCACATCCGTTTCCCGACGAAGAGGCACGTCGAGCGGCACGTCGGCAAGCACTTCGCGCGCTACCGCTGCCGGCTGTGCGCGTACGACACGTCGGAGCAGTGGTCGGCGCGGGGGCACTGCCGCGCCAAGCACCGCGCCGACCGCCCGCGCCGGATCCACTGCGCGCAGTGCGACCGGGTGGCCGAGTGAGTTGGGATGCTTAAAGATGGATGGGAGGTCTCTCATTCGTTCATCCAGTTAGTCACTCATTAATTCATTCGGTCATTGATTCCTTCGGCCGTTCATTCATTCCGTAAATAATTCATTTAGTCATACATTCATTCCTCCGGGAATTCAGTCTTTCATGCAGCCATTCATTCAGTCAGTCATTCATTCGTTCAGTCATGCCAGTAGCCGTCAAATGTTGGCAAGTCTGGCGTTCAGTTATCAATTTATTCTATGGTCGCTGCCAGCTGTGCGCGTACGACACGTCGGAGCAGTGGCCCGCGCCGGATCCACTGCGCGCAGTGCGACCGGGTGGCCGAGTGAGTTGGGATGCTTAAAGATAGATGGGAGGTCACTTTCTCATCAATCCAGTTAGTCATTCGTTCGGTCATTCATACATTCGGTCATTCATTTACTCGGTCTTTAATTCATTCATTCATCTGTCCTCCAGTCAGTTATTCATTCATTCATCGAGTCGTCGATTCATTAATTTATCTAGACTATACATTCAGTCATCCAGTCATTCATTCATTCATTAAAATAAAATAAAGCGCTCGTGAAATACATAATTATAGTGCTCAAAACGTACCCGACGTTTCGAGCTCTTTATGTATTTCACTCTAAATAATATGTCTAGAATAACAATACCGCTTTAACGGTGAAGGAAAACATAAGGAAGGAAATTCTAAGGTTGTGTAGTCGACCAACCCGCACTTGGCCAGCGTGGTCGACTAAGGCCTTATCGCCCTAGTTTAGGGTAGGCCGTGCCCCAGCAGTGGGGACATATATGGGCTGATGATGATGATGATGATGAATGCGAGTTTAATCTAAAACGTAAAAATTGTTTTGGAATCATGTGACTAAATACGTATATTAATAATACATGTAATATATTAACCTAAACTGAATTACACTCAATACGAGTACATCAGACATATTTATTTATTTATTTGTTTATTCAAAATCCACAGCTATTAAAAAAAATACATATAATCTTCTAAATCATAATTGTTATATTACATTTGTTACCATATTTTAGGATATTTGTACCAAATAAACAGTTATTCTATTCTATTCTATTCTAATAGGCGTGACGACTGGGTCAATTATTATTCTATTTAGTCCGTAAGTTAGTTTATACAAAAATATGGGACACGTATTTTTTTGTTTTTCAATTGATTGAAAAATGACAAAATTATAGCTTATCAAACTTCTGGAGTGGGGGCTTGTGACGTCACGGTTACGCAAAAATTGTACTATAACGTGACGTCATACGAAACTTCTAAGCACTATATCTTCATAATTTGTTGTTTGTGAAAGAAAATAAAAAATACGAGTACAATATTTTTAAATAATCTAAATAACGGACTAATTATATTTTTTTTTTCGTCTCGCCTATTGCTTTAATGGTTAATTCGCCTTCAGAACTCCAGAAGAATTGGCAGAGCACGTCAGGACACACCATTCGCTCTATTGCAACGAGTGCGGGGAGAAGTTCAAAGGGAAACACACGCTGAGAACACATTTGACGTGAGTCGTTCGTTCATTTATTACCACTTAGGCTCGGTGGAACAGTGGTTAGTGACCCTGGCTGGCGGTTCCGAGAGTCGTGGGTTCGATACCCTCTCGGGACGAATATTGGCTTGACGGCTTGACCAATTCTCATGAAATTTTATGAGCATATTGTGTAGGTCTGAGAATCGCCCAACATATATTTTTCATATGAGTGATATTTACACCTGAGTGAGTATAAGGATTGTCCACGCGGACGAAGTCGCGGGCACAGCTACTCAAACTCAAACTCAAACTCAAAATATTTATTGCTATTCCATAATGTACAAAAGATGTTCTTAAAAAGTAAGATTCAATTATGGACCCTGTCGGGTACAGCAAATTTATTAGGAGAGAGGAAGGACGTTAAGAAATAGAATTATACATATAATCACCAGTTAGCTTGTTTGTGTGTGAGAGAGTGTGTGTGTAGCTAGTTTATTTATAACTTATACCTTAACATTCCAGCCGCATTCACAGCGTAAAGCGCGAGTTCGTGTGCGACGTGTGCGCGCGCGCGTTCGCCACCAAGTCCCGGCTCGAGACGCACATGGTGTCGCACGACCCATGCCTCGCGCGGCGGCTCGCGTACTGCGACCGGTGCCGCGTGCAGTACAAGAACATCTACGTGTACCGCAGCCACGTGCGCAACAGCGCCAGCCACGCAGAGCGCAAGTGGGTCATTCATTCATTCATTCACCCACTCATTCATTCAGCAACAAATTCATTCAGCCACTCATTCATTCAACAACAAATTCATTCAGTAAATCATTCATTCATTCACTCGTTCATTCAGTAAATCATTCATTCTGTCACTCGTTCATTCGTCATTCATTCTTTAATTATTTCAATCATTCATTGATTCAGCAGTTCATCACTCACTCATTCATATATTAGTTTGTCCGGGAGTAATTTAATGGTTCGCGGATATTCGTTCAATCATTAAGAAATTGTCTCGTTCGATCATACCTTGCAACAATTATGCTTCCGTTCAGTCATTCACTCTCACATGGTGTCGCACGACCCCTGCCTCGCGCGGCGGCTCGCGTACTGCGACCGGTGCCGCGTGCAGTACAAGAACATCTACGTGTACCGCAGCCACGTGCGCAACAGCGCCAGCCACGCCGAGCGCAAGTGGGTTGTTTATTCGTTCATTCATTCGTTTAGTCATTAATCATGTAATTTATTCATTCAGTCATTCACTCATTAGTCACTCGGTCATTCATTCATTTATTCAGTCCTTAATTCGTTCTGTCATTCATTCATTTATTTAGTCCACAATTCGTTCCGTCAGTCATTCATTCAGTTATTCATTCATTCAGCAATTCATTCATTCGGTCATTCATCTACTTATTCACTCATTCATATATTAGTTTGTCCGGGAGTAATTTAATGGTTCGCGGATATTCGTTCAATCATTAAGAAATTGTTTCGTTCGATCATACCTTGCAACAATTATGCTTCCATTCAGTCATTCACTCTCACATGGTGTCGCACGGCCCTTGCCTGGCGCGGCGCCTGGCGTACTGCGACCGGTGCCGCGTGCAATACAAGAACATCTACGTGTACCGCAGCCACGTGCGCAACAGCGCCAGCCACGCCGAGCGCAAGTGGGTCGTTCGTTCGTTCTGTTGTTCATTCAGTCATTCATTCAGTTAATCAATCGTTCATTCAGTCATTGAGACTTTCGCCCCTCATTCTTTCAATAAACCATTTATTCATTCAATCGTTCATTCCGTCATTCATTCATACATTCACTCATTTATTCAGTCATTCAGCCGATCATTCATTCGGCCACTTATTCATTCAGTCAACCATTCAGGAATTTATTCATTCATTCAGCAATTCATCATCAACTTATTCACTTACTCATTTATATATATATAGCCCAGTCATTTAAGCTTAAATTAGGTAAGAATCTCGGAATTCGAGATACCCAGCTGTAAGTCTGTAAATATTTAGATATAGACAAAAGTGGTCTCAAAACCTACATATGGTAGGGTGTACGCAACTATAAAATTTTCAATGTCAAATGTCACAGATATCAGTTTTATGAACTTTTGAGCGGAACGGCAAGTTTTATCATAAAAGTGTGTAGGAGAAAATTGCTTATCATCTAATTATCTATAAAAATTGGCTGTACGTTTTATTCCTAAGATTCACCATTTCAGAGATACAGCGATGCAAATAGTTGAAAAAGTTGTATTTTCAAAAGCTTCCAGACCCCCGTGCATTGTGCTAGACAGTTAAAATTTTCACAACTGATGTATTTCAGTAACCTCTATAACATCTAATACTAGAAAAAGCTTAAAACCAATGTTTAAGTGGGTTCTCATACAAAAACTATGGTTTTTTTTTTCTCACACTTGGCCGGTTTTTAACGTGGTTACCCCAGTAAACCTATTCCAGACGACACCTTTTATCCGTGAAGAACGCGTTGTTTATATGGGCGCCTAGTTAAATAATTGTTTTATGTTGTTTTTAGTACTATATAGTTTATTATTCAGTACATTTAAACTGCTTATTATGGATCAAAAAGTACGAAATAACCAATTATTAGAATTTCTGTTTGAAGTATAACTGAAAAAAAATACATTTTAAAAATGTTAACTGTCCATCTAACTCGATTATGAACGTGAAGATCCATATTAACCAAATTTAATTTAATGAAACGCAGAAATCTTTAATCTTCTGAATACTGAAAACAACACAAAACAATTATTTAACTAGGCTTCCTTATAAACAACGTGTTCTTCATGTATAAAAGGTGTCGTCTGGAATAGGTTTACTGGGGTAACCACGTTAAAAACCGGCCAAGTGTGAGAAAAAAAAAACCATAGTTTTTGTATGAGAACCCACTAAAACATTGGTTTTAAGCTTTTTCTAGTATGAGATGATATAGAGGCTACTAAAATACATCATTCGTGAAAATTTTAACTGTCTAGCACAATAGCACGTGGGCCTGGAAGCTTTTGAAAATACAACTTTTTCAACTATTTGCATCGCTGTATCTCTGAAATGGTGAATCTTAGAAATAAAACGTAAAGACAATTTTTATAGATAATTAGATGATAAGCAATTTTTTCCTACACACTTTTATGATAAAACTTCCCGTTTCGCTCAAAAGTTCATAAAACTGATATTTGTGACATTTGACCTTGAAAATTTAATAGTTGCGTACACCCTACAATATGTAGGTTTTGAGAACACTTTTAGGGTGTCAATATCTAAGTATTTACAGACTTACAGCTGGGTATCTCGAATTCCGAGATTTTTTCCTAATTTGACTGGACTAATATATAAGTTTGTTCGGGAGTAATTAAATGGTTCACAGTTATTCCTTCAATCACTAAGAAATTCATTCGTTCGATCATACCTTGCATCCATTATAATTTCGTACAGTCATTTGTTTCGTTCATTTTGGCGATAATTCATCTGGCCAGTTATTCATACGTTCAATTTGTTGATCATTCACTCTATAGATCATTCAGTAGTTCAGTGTACGTTCTATGGTAATTAGTGCATTTACTTTCTTGCTATGCACTTAAATTCTATTTCAACTTTGTTCATAGATATTCGTGTCCTGATTGCAATAAGAAGTTTGTCTCGAAAATATATTTCACTAAACATTACAACTTCTATCACTTGAAGAAATCGGAGTTTAACTGCGAAATATGCAATAAGGTATGTCATTTATTACCTACTAGCATCCGCCTGCGACTTCGTCCGCGTAGAATAGTAACTTTTGACAGCAATAATTGATCAAAGCGTTGATGACCGAGTGGTTAAGATCGTTGCTTGCCATGCGAGAGGTCGCCAGTTCAAACCCCGCCAGGTACCAATGTGTTTTTCAAATTTGAAATTCATATGTACCATCATTCGACGCTTTAAAGGTGAAGGAAAACATCGTGAGGAAACCTGCACACCTGAGAGATTTTTTACAGTGTGTGAGTGAAGCCATGTCAGAGGCCTACGGGCGGTTTAAACTCTGACACCAAGTTGTTCATCAACCATACGATAAGAAGAAGATTGATCAAAAAAGTCTATAAAATTTGCTTTTTTTAGTGAAATTCCCTTCAAAATTGGTCCGGCCGTTTCAGAGATCAGCAGAAACGAACAGACAGACAATCTTCTAAAAATTGTGTTTTTGTTATTGTATATGGTGTTTAACTGGCGTCCTCTGGCTCTTCTGGCACTGCTCCTAATAAATTTGCTGTGCTCATAATTGAATCTAACTTTTTAAGAACATCTTTTGTACATTATGGAAAAGCAATAAATATTTTGAGTTTGAGTTTGAGTCAGGGGATACCAGTCACAACTATCTGTCCGGTGGTTGGTGAACGGTATACGGGTAAGCGACCCCGGCTCCTCGAGCTACTATCGACTCAGTCCAAATCATCCGAGGCAATAGTATCCTTTCTCCCCTTTTCCTTCCCCCGTCATATATCCTTGCTACTCGTGGGAACGCAATGACCTTGTTAAAACAATGCACAAGGCTGAATGGCGGCGACGTGGTCCACAACCCGTCACGTCACCTTTCCCACAGAGGAGAAAAGTGCATCGCTAGAAGTGATCTCTGCCTACCGCTCTGGAAAAAAGGCGTGATTTTATGTACGTGTGTGTATGTAATATATATTTATTTTTATATCATTTTCAGTTGTTCATATCCGATTGGCGGTTGAAGAATCACAGGCAAAAACATCATGGTCTCTCTCGACAAAGGGACCACCCTTGCAACATTTGCGGGAAGAAATTCTATGTAAGTAAAGAGAGAAACATTATTGACTGGCTTGATGGCGCGTTGGATAGCCCGTGTCTCATAAGCTAAGAGTAGTGGGTTCGATTCCCACTCGGTATAAATATTTTTGTGATAAACATGGTGTTTGTTTTCGTTACTATTTATCTATTGACATGTATTAGAAAACTTAATATACTTATCTTAAAAATGTTATACAACATCATAAGTAGCTTGAGCACTTTGACCGCACTGCACTGCACCGATGTTTCCCGCTCCCGATATATATGTCTCCGCCTCTAGTGTGTCTCTAGCATGCCTCCCGCCTCTAGTGTGTCTCTAGTGTGTCTCTAGCGTGTCTGAAGTATGCCTCTAGTGTGTCTCTTGTGTGTCTCTACTGTGTCTCTAGTGTGTCTCCTGCCTCTAGTGCGCCTCTAGTGTGTCTCCTGCCTCTAGCGGGTCTCCAACGTGTCTCTAGTGTGTCACCCGCCTCTAGTGTGTCTCTAGCGTGTCTCTATTGTGTCTCTAGCGTGTCTCTAGTGTGTCTCTAGCGTGTCTTCCGCCTCTAGTAAGTCTCTAGTGTGTCTCCTGCCTCTAGTGCGCCTCTAGTGTGTCTCCCGCCTCTAGTATGTCTCCCGCCTCTAGTGTGTCTCTAGTGTGTCTCCCGCCTCTAGTGTGTCTGTAGCGTGTCTCCCGCCTCTAGCGTGTTAATCATGGTGGCGCTCCGCAGACGGGCGCGTGCCTCAGGGGCCACCGGCTCACGCACTCTTCGGAGCGCGCGTACATGTGCTCTGTGTGCGGCGACACGTTCAAGCAGCGGCCCGCGCTCTACACGCACGCGCGGCTCGTGCACGGGCCCGGGGGCAGGCCCGGGGGCCGGGGGCGGCGCTGGGGGAGTGAGGAGTGGTGACAAGGAGCGACGGAAATCGTTGCTCAGGTACACTTTTTTTTTCATTGTTTAAAGAATTTATTCCTCACTAGTGGTCCCGGTGAATTTCATACCGCCAATACTGATTCGTTTTCTATATTTTCTCATTGAAACCTTCCCTGGACTACGAAGAACATTTTAAATTCAAAATTACCTAAATTGGTCCGGGCGTTCTCGAGTTTTAGTCAGACTAACGAACAGCAATTCATTTTTATTTATAAGAAGAAGATAAAAATTGTTGACTTGCAATGAGATTCACTTTAAATTTTAGACCATATTTGAGGAGGTTTAGGTCCAAAATAATGAAGTGTGTACATTTGAAATAAAACAAATTTTACTGATTTTTTTGTGCTCAGTGATGTTCACCTTTATAAGATACTAACTTTCCACTCGCTTCTCCGTCCGCGTAGATATGTTCAACGGGTAAAACATTACTTCTTTATAGCGCAGTCGGTTCAAAAACCTATGGCCTTTCTGAGGCTCTGGACTATATTTGTACCAAGTTTCATTTAAATCGGTTCAGTACTCTATGCGTGAAAGCGTAACAGACAGACAGACAGACAGAGTTACCTACTTTCGCATTTATAATATTTTTATATATTTTTTCCCTGTTTTTCCACAGAGTTCCTTATTAACTCATCATTGGAGTCTGCCGCCTTATAATAAAACAAGAATCAATTGTTTCCCAAAATAATTAATGACATTTTATATTTTGACAATGATTTTTGTTACGTTTTATTTAAATCATCTTCAGCCCGTATACGTCCCCACTGCTGGGGCACGGGCCTACCATAAACTAGGGCGATAGGGCCTTAGTCGAAGTATTTTGAAATGAATTATGTTAACGCTATGTCGCATTGGTGTATCTATCTATGTATAATATATCACTGAATTTGGAGAACTGTTTTTAAAAAATCTGTATGAATTATTGAAGCAATAAATACATTTATTTACAAAAGGTTTTTCTTTTCACCATATTTTTCACCATTTAGCGATACGACCTTACCGTAAGGTTGTCATTAGAGTCGGTTTCGTACCAGTAGTGAAATAAAAATACAAACTGCTTAGTATAAAATCATTTTATTCTTGTAAAACGTACATTATCTGGTCAATTCATATTAAAAACTATAATAAATAAAAAATTATTTGTTACAATGTAACATTTGAGAGGGGGAACCTTGACGCCTGCTCTGCGTTTATTTATAAATTCATTATCATCATCATCATCATCATCTTACAGGAATGATAAGTAATCCGAGGTTAAGCCTACCGAATAAATAAGATTTTCGACTTTCGCGTTACATTACACTAAAATTAGTCTTTATGAGTCTTCACGCGACATTAAGTATAGGAGTAGCAAATACATAGCTACTTACTAAACGTCGTCGTCGAAACGTCGGGCAGTAAGTAGCTATGTATTTGATACTCCTAATATCGCGTATAGACCCATAAAGACTAATATTAATCGTATAAATGTATCAAATTAATGCTTTATTTCTACTTTGATAATTTTAACTGGGACTTTATGGTATAACTGATACAGTAGCAAATACGTGCGAATTGCTAAGAAATTTAGCGGTGAGAGTCATCCGCTCCCCCGCAAGTCCGGTGATGATGACGAGGCTACTCCAAGCCATCATCGTATGTCAGTTGGGAAAAAAAAAACAAATTAAGAAATTTGTTTTTTTCCAACTGGCTCAGGACGTTGGCGGATGCACGACAATGCCTCGGAAAGCACGTTAAGCCGGTGGTCCTGCGTCCGATCTCTCATCGGTCATGTCGGATTGCCATCTTACCGAACTATGAGAGTTCCCTATTCCCTTACTCTCATAGTTACTCTATAGTATAGTTAGAGTGCACTTGTGTTTGCGCGCACACTTGTGCACTATAATATGTCCTGCGCAGTTGGCTAATCACTATTGAGATCGGCCGCCATGGCTGATCATATTGTTTAACTCATGGCAGAGTAGGCGTTATCCCCTTGTGTAAAGGCTAAGGCACTTATGGTAAGTCTTATAATAATATTTTACATTCTAAATGTTTCTGATCGTTATTTACTTCTGAGTATTAAAGTCAACATTACTAACTCTTCTTCAAGTCTTGAAATGAGATTGCCATTGCTTCCATCAGTGGATTCAAAGAGATTTTTCTTTTTCTTTGCACCATTTACTAACCGTCGTTCGTCGGTCTAATTATCAAAATGCTTGACCTCCTTTTGAGTGATTTTCTCCTTCTCATAATTCAGTCTCTACTTTCAAGTTAATACATTAAAAATTTTATCAAAATAGCACTAAAATTGAATTCTTTAGCTTTATTTATTACTATCGTCTATCGTCATATATCCTTGCTACTCGTGGGAACGCAATAGGCTAGTTTCCTAAGTCTGATTTTACATAAAATTTCACAATTAACAGTTACATATGGGTAAATCAATAACTTAAGTGAAATCGAAATTAAAATTTCTTACGAAATGAGACAATAATAGGCATTAGAAGTTAGGTGGGAAAGTCCATTTTTAAAGTGCGAAAATTCAATAAAAATTGTATGCCATCTTATAAATTTCAGAATTAGTAGTAGCTTTCACTATGAGAACATATTCGTAAAAGCAATATTTGATATAGCTGCTGAACAAAGCTCTTACGATATGCATACAGTATAAAGAGGGGTGACGTCATAGCTCTGTGCGACATTTGTATGAAGCGTTTTGAGCTCGCCCAAATGATGTGCTATTGAAACTGTAATATCTCCGGGAGTTTTCTAAATATCAAACCATTATTTTAACAGCACCTTTGCAATTGTGTTGTTCATCCATCTATGTAAAAATTAAAAAATAGGAAACTACCCTATTACCTTGTTAAAACAATACACAAGGCAGAATGCCGGCGACGTGATCTACAACCCGTCACGTCACGTTGCCCACAGAGGTGAAAAGTGGATCGCTGGAAGTGATCTCTGCCTACCACTCTGGGAAAAAGGCGTGATTTTATGTATGTATTACTAGTGACCCACACTCGTTTCGTTTCGGTTATATTTTAAGTACATAAAAACCTTCCCACTATCTATTAAAAACATACCCCATCAAAATCCGTTGCGTAGTTTCATAGATTTAAGCATACATACATAGCATACATACATACAGACGCGGGAAGCGACTATGCTTTATACTATGTACTGATAATTTGTATGAATACTTAAAAGTTACAACAAAAAAAATCATTTTTTTTTACACCTGTACCTAACATTAACTCAAAAGGCGTTACGCATTTTGATAATTAGACCGATGCGTTGTAAAATAGTAGGTAAACTTATTAGAATTTAATTAAAAAAACGAATTCATAGATACTCAGTTAGTTGAGTAGCGAGTGTCTTAATTTTGAGTAGGGGTCAATCTTTTAGAACTGCAATCGATCGTAACAGTGCTATGCCAGGACCGTAGCACATGGTAGGAAGTGATCTCTGCCTACCCCTCAGGGAAAAAGGCGTGATTCTATGCATGTATGTATTAGGGGGTCCCTTATATTCTGAAAATTTCCTGTTCCGGTGTCATAATTTTTTTTTAAATCTAGAAATGCATACCCTCTTAAATTTTTGTATATTCGTATGCGAAATTAGATAAATAGACGATTATTGGAGGGTTTTTAAATACCAAGAACCATAGAGCCGACATACACGGACAGCTTCAAGCAGTCAGGACGGACTGCTTCAAGCTGCGGCTGCATATTAAACTACAGATTCTACGTACACACATACACGGAACCGCTCGAGCTGTTAGCAGCACGATGAAATCTCAAGCTGTCGCCAGGCATAAGCTGTTGACTATGACTGCAAGAGCGGACCGTGTTTGTTGATCACTGGCTAACTGCTCGAGCGGTCCGTGTATGTTGATCACTGGCTAACTGCTCGAGCGGTCCGTGTATGTTGATCACTGGCTAACTGCTCGAGCGGTCCGTGTATGTTGATCACTGGCTAACTGCTCGAGCGGTCCGTGTATGTTGATCACTGGCTAACTGCTCGAGCGGTCCGTGTATGTTGATCACTGGCTAACTGCTCGAGCGGTCCGTGTATGTTGATCACTGGCTAACTGCTCGAGCGGTCCGTGTATGTTGATCACTGGCTAACTGCTCGAGCGGTCCGTGTATGTTGATCACTGGCTAACTGCTCGAGCGGTCCGTGTATGTTGATCACTGGCTAACTGCTCGAGCGGTCCGTGTATGTTGATCACTGGCTAACTGCTCGAGCGGTCCGTGTATGTTGATCGCTGGCTAACTGCTCGAGCGGTCCGTGTATGTTGATCGCTGGCTAACTGCTCGAGCGGTCCGTGTATGTTGATCGCTGGCTAGGAGCGGTCCGTGTATGTTGATCGCTGGCTAGGAGCGGTCCGTGTATGTTGATCGCTGGCTAACTGCTCGAGCGGTCCGTGTATGTTGATCGCTGGCTAACTGCTCGAGCGGTCCGTGTATGTTGATCACTGGCTAACTGCTCGAGCGGTCCGTGTATGTTGATCGCTGGCTAACTGCTCGAGCGGTCCGTGTATGGCGGGCCTTAGATACAACAGATAATTTTCAGAATATAAAGGGCACCCTAGTATGTATGTATTTTACATTTGCTGCCTGAACATGGCTGTGATTTCTTCGGTAGTTTTGTTCTTAGTCTCGGGCACTTTAAAGAATATGAACACAATGAAGATCAGTTGCAGGACCGCGAATATGATGAAAATGTACGGGCCGAGGATGCGCTGGAACAAAAAAAAATAGATAGTTTGATTGATAGGTGAGGTTAGTTCTTTAAACACATAGTAATATTTTGGACAATATGGCTTAATAGAAGCCAATTTTGTGCATATCTGTAATAGATGTAAGCACTAGAATAATTATTATGCATGTAAGTATAAGTAATTTAGGAATGTTAAAATAAATCTTTATAGGAAAACTTAGCTCACAATATCAGATCTTAAAATCTACATCACATTTAGAGTTCCGTTTGTGTTAACATTGTTGATGTGCCTTAAATAAATAAAATAAATAAATAAATAAATTGTAACGTAGTACGTTATTTTTCTAATATTTTTACCTATTTAATTTCAATATATTAATTAAATAATAAACCATCAATAATTAAATTGCAATGGATAACAAATATCCTAAGGCTGTCCATAGCTATATTCTTTTGCCTGCGTGCAATTAGTGCACGACAAAGAAATGTCAGTTCAAACTGACATCTGTCTAAAAAGACGTATAAATAGCGGCGCAGACGCCGGGGGCTTCCTCTTTTGCTCCTGATCATCCTTTTGTAATTTAACGCGAAATTACGGCTCCCATTGCCACGTTAACTTCATACGTTCACTTCTTATAAATTCAGTGATACCCCAGATTGGGTGAGTGTGTTGCAATAGGCTAATAGGTTGCATTTCTTAGGTCGTAATTATGCCTTCTTATTGTTTTGTTTTTTGTTCACCTACCGGCATAATTACGTTTTGCAAATCTTTTAGTTTAACTTTTACTTTTGGTTCTGTTTCTAAATTCTATTTTCAAATTAGCTGTTTTCTTAGTGTTCTTTATGTATTTCTTGTTACTGTTACTGTAATGGATTCCCTCACCTCAGCAATTAATTAGTGGGAATGCTGCTCCCACTGGTGGTTGTTCGAGGTGGGTGCTGTCCATTGCGGGGACAAGGATGTGTGCTGAAACCTACCTACCATCATTCCAGGGTTCAAAGTCTGGACTGGACTTTAAGTGCGGGGCACACGTTCAGCGGTACACGGGCTAGTGCAAGCGGGACCACCTACCTTCGCTGCCACCAGCAATCCCATGAGCTTGCCTACACCACGTGCTTGACCGCCTACCACGTGCCTACGCCTTACTGCGTGTCCTGACCCGCGCCGCCTACAACCTCGTGCAGAAGCTGCCTGCGCGACCTACCCTCAACGGCTGCGGACTACCCTACCAGGACAGTAGCTTTCCTAAGCGGTTTGATAATCACAGCTCAATCTCGACCCTCGTCCCTCGCTCTCCGAACTAATTTACCGAGAAGGTCTTTTCTAAAATAAATTTGTACTGTTAATTAATCTTTTTTTATTTCCTCCCCTACCTACATACATTGTTTCAAAATATTACACAACATCACATACATTGATCTGATCCCGTGGTAAGTAGCTTAAGCACTTGTGTTCAGATATCAGGATCAACAGTGGATACACAAATATACTTAAATATATGTAATAACACACCCAGACACGGAACAAACACCGATGTTCTTCACACAAATATTTGTGCCGAGTGGGAATCGAACCCACGACTCTTGGAACCGTAGTTTAGTGAACCTGAGTCACTAAACAGTGTTCCACCGAGCCAGTCATAGTATAAATGCAACCCGAGGTCCGCTCTACCGCCAACCGCGGCAGCGCGCGGTGCAATGTGTTAATCGCCTATGTGTGGGTAAGTTTTTGACTAAGTAGGTAGGAACTCAGCTTACCGAAAGAGGCAGGAAGCTTAAACTGACGATGAAGTTGGCGGTCCAGTTGACTGTTACCGCTACCGCCGACGCCGCCGGCCGCGACGACTGGTTGAACAGCTCTGCAGACACAGAATGAATAGGTATGACGAGAAGGTCAAAATTATATCCAATAATAATCATCATCATCAGCCCATATACGTCCCCACTGCTTGGGCACGGGTCTACCCTAAACTAGGGCGATAAAGACGCGCGTCAACCACGCTGGCCAAGAGCGGGTTGGTCGACTACGCAACCTTAGAATTTCTTTGTAGGTTTCCTCACGATGTTTTCCTTCATCGTACACATCATTTTACACCGTGAAATTTTAGTGGTTGTTTTCCCGGAGTAAAATGATTTTATCTAAGGAGTAAAATTGATTTGTGCTGCATTTTTTTTACATATCAATAAATTCCGGTTTTACGAAAGGGATAACGAAACTCGAAAGCAGGGATGTTATGGATATGAAATTTCGGTTACGGATTGGATACGGATATAGGAATGATTATTATACCGGATACGGTTACGGATACGGATAATAAATCATTTCGGATTATCTGTTAGTTTCGGTTACGGATATTATATTTTAAAGGAATTTTAAAAGTAAAATACAAATTGGTAATAAAGCGCAGCTTGTGTGTCGGCACTCGCAGCGGCCGGCCGATCAAAACAACTTGTCATAACGTGTCTCAATTAGGCTCCGCCCCTATCCGATACTATCCGAAACTTTCATTTCGGATTCGGTTACGGTTACGGATGATTTTTTATATCGGATATCCGATAGTTTCGGTTACGGTTACGGAGCTCCCTAACACCCCTGCTCGAAAGCACGCTCGAACCACTTTATTGCTTAGAGAGCGTATTAACGTCCAACCTAAACTTTTAAGCAATAGTTCAATATCTTGATCATTAGTTGTGAAACAAAATAGCACGGTCCAGTTAGTATGACAGATGTGAGTGAATGAGTGACCGAATGAACGAAACACTCACCAGTGACCAGGAACCAGGGAATGGAGCCGGGCCCGATCGCAAACATGCTCACAAACAGCACCACGAGGCCGATGCACACGGTTACGGTTACGGATGATTTTTTATATCGGATATCCGATTGTTTCGGTTACGGTTACGGAGCTCCCTAACACCCCTGCTCGAAAGCACGCTCGAACCACTTTATTGCTTAGAAAGCGTATTGACGTCCAACCTAAACTTTTAAGCAATAGTTAAATATCTTGATCATTAGTTGTGAAACAAAATAGCACGGTCCAGTTAGTATGACAGATGTGAGTGAATGAGTGACCGAATGAACGAAACACTCACCAGTGACCAGGAACCAGGGAATGGAGCCGGGCCCGATCGCAAACATGCTCACAAACAGCACCACGAGGGCGATGCACACGTACGACACCCACATCACGTGCGTCTGCGACAAAGAAGCACAAAAGTATTGATTAAAAACATCTTTAGAAAAACGGGAAAAATTCAACTGCCTCACCGCGGCCCGGGGACTCGAACACCCGTCCTTCCGGGAGTTCCGGGAATCGCGCCCAGACGTGCATTACCATCACACCAGACCAGCAGCTATTAATTGAAGCCGTCGAATTTTTCCCGTATATGACCTGTTAGCCACAGGTGGCGCCATCTACTATCTGTGATACACACTGACAGCCGTAGACATCTCATTACAGAAATGTAAACTACAGAAAATGATGACATACTGGCAATCTAAGTAAATTTAAAAATTTTAAGTGCTGCAAGCACTTAAAATTTTTAAATTTGTCCTTGCGGCTGCTACGGCACATGCTGAGGCAGAACCTTTTGATCATAAATATATTTGTATGTTTTGTATTAGTTTTGTATTATTATGTTTTTTAATTTATGATCAATAAATGTTTTCTTTCTTTCTTTCTTTCTTTCACTAGCTGTACTAATATTTAGAAAAACGGAAAAAAATCAACTGCCTCACCGTATTAATTAACATCATCATTTCACTACCGCTGGTGACGCCACCCGTGGCTAACGGGTAAAGGTGATGGAAAAATCCGCATTGGTGACGTAATTGCCTGGATAGCTCAGAGGTTAAAGCATCCGATGCGATATCGGAAGGTCCGGTAGTTCATATCCCCGTTCAGGCGGGGTCATGAATGCGATTTTTTTTAAATTTAAAATTTAAATTGAGCTTCAATAGCATAAAAAACAACAAATTAAATTTACCACCATTTTAATTGGAATAAAGTTGGAAAAAGACACATTACCTGTATTCGTAAAGATGGACACTCATTGTGTCAGTAGATAGCATCATTCCAATTTGATTTTGATATCATATTTACATAGAGTTAATAAATATATGATTAATATTGAATAAATATACAAATGATGAAAAAGGTATTATGTACTGTCGACCTCATATTTGGATCTCACTACTGCTTACCATCAGATAGAGTGAGGCTTATTATAAAAAAACCGTGTTAAGTGCATCGAAAACTTAAAAAAACTTTACTTTGGTTCATCTGGTGTCAGCTCATCATGGTACATTTGGATCATCTTGCTCTTGCATCTACGAGTAGACTGATAACTAGACAGCTGACAGGCATGTTTCAATAGCAACCAACAGATGGCGCTGTCAAGTAGATATCTCCATGTACTCACATTCATAATGGCGACGCAAAGAAGCACGGTGGTGATCATCATGCCTCCGAAGCCGGCCAGCAGCAGAGTCTTGCGACCCGCCACCTCCACCAGGAACAGGCTTACGACGGTCATTACCACGTTCATGGCGCCCATGCCTGAAGAGTTAAGGGTAACATACAGGATAGGTTCCAAGAGCAATACTTGAATAAAAATAAAAAAGGCGTCCGACCGATTTCAGCCATGGCGGCCGATCTCAATTGAGATCAGCCAAGTGCGCAGGACATATTATAGTGCACAAGTGTGCGCGCAAACACAAGTGCACTCTCTATTCCCTTACTCTCATTATTCGGTGAGACGGCAATCCGACATGACCGATGAGAGATCGGGCGCAGGACCACCGGCTTAACGTGCTTTCCGAGGCACGGGCGTTCAACCGCCAACTTCCTAACTCCGGGCTGAGTAATTTCATTACAGAAAAACTCACACAAATTTTGCCCGACCCCGGATTCGAACCGGGGACCTCTCGGTCCTAACGCAGCACTTGCTACCAATAGACCAACGAGGCAGTTAATACTTGAATAATGCAATACTTGATATCTCTGCGAACTTAAGTCTATTCTGCGCCGGGTTGCGGGACTCAGCCTGCGCACTCTTTTTTTACACTGCAGCGTAGCACGTGTCCTTTTTTTTTAGGCAGGACAGGGAGCGGGTTGGCTCTTACATAAAAAGCGTAATAAAGTTTTAAAAAAAATCAAGTTCAGCGCCCGACAGGCGACCCAGGCGCCCTGCGCCCGGGTGCACCACATCCCTTGCACCCTCTGGTAAAGACGGCCCTGTCTTCGAATCGTCTTAAAGATTTATTGGTTTATTCCCGCTCGGCCCCACTGGGAATAAGTGGCAGAAAATCATTTTGGTTCGTCTTTTGGCTGTGATCATCTGTGAGCTAAATTTCCAGTTGTTTAATTCATCATTATTTCGGTTCGGCCCATGGCGGCCGAATGGAATTCAGCCAACTGTTTAGGACTTGCACGAGAGTGCAATCAGAGTCGAACAGATATGGTATGCTCATAGTTTGGTAAGACGGACGGCAATCCCACATAAATAATGGTAGATTGGGTGCAGGACCACCGGCTTAACGTGCTTTCTCCGCCAACTTCCTGACTCCGGGCTGAGTAATTTCTTAACAGAAAAATTCTCACAAACTTTGCCTGACTCCGGACTCGAACCGAGGACCTCTCGTTTGCTTATACCGATATCGCGTCGATGTCCGAGTGGTTGAGGTCGTTGCTTAACCCGCAACGTACCACTATGTGTTTCAAATATGAAATTAAGTAATATGTATTCACGATTATTCGTCGCCTTAACGGTCGGCTAAGAAAACATCGGAAGGAAACCTACATACCTACGTAGAAATCCTTAGGTAGGGTACGCACTTGGCACACACACTTTATCGCATTAGTTTAGGGTAGGCCCATGCCCCAGTAGTGGGGACATATTATATGGGCTGATGATGATGAAATTTACTTACCAAGAGTGGCGTACTGCGAATTCTCGCCGAGCTGAGCCTTATCAAAGATGTCTGTGGAGAAGAATATCACCGCCGTGATGCCGGAGAACTGCTGAGCGACGGACACCATGATGGCAATGATGAGAGGCTGCCGCAACTGGCGGTTACGGAACAATTCGCGGAGAGTCACCTTCTTGCTAACTTTGTTCTTCTCTGCTTCCTACGAACGGGGAAGAAGTTATATAATTTTAAACTTTCATGGTTACACACATTAGAACACTGAAAATGTTCGGGATATTTACCATGTTGTACCTAGGTATTGTATTAATGAGCTCCCGATATTTCGGCACTGTTGCAAGCGCCATGTTCACGGGTGAACTGTTTTCAGTTTTCTAATGGGGGAGAAGTTAGTTCCGAGGCGCGGTGATAGATGGCGCTGATTGTAAGTAACGTGTGACATGCCGAAATAGTACCTACCTACCTACTTTATATTAATGGAGTTTAGTTCCGGGTGATAGATGGCGCTGTTTATAAATAACGTATAACATGCAGAATAGTATTTTATATCACTACAAAGAATAGAGCAAAATCCCTTCCTGCGTCTGTCTGTTCCTATGTATGCTTAAATCTTTAAAACAACGCAACAGATTTTAATGGTTTTTTTATGTACAGACAAACAGACATGTGAAGCGACTTCGCTTTATACTATGTAGTAAGATCTATTAAATTAACTTTCTTACGCTGTTAAATACAAAATCCTTTGCCATACCTGATGCATTTCTTCCATTTCACTGTGCACAGCCACATCACCTCGCAGCCAATTCAATGCTGAAAAAAAATCATACTTTTAATATATTTTTCTTTCATTTGGGGTAACTTTTACACTGTTGCGCATTAGTAGATAGATAGAGTAGATGTATGTATTAAATAACTGCATATAATAGCTTAATAATTAATGTGTTGATGGACACAAAGCATTGGCGTCTGTAATTGTTGATGCACATAATGTCTTTATAATAGGAATGCTCTGAAGAGCTATTTCAGCTAGTCCCTCCCTCCCTTTCCACAACCGAACGACACGTTCTTGACAGCACTGCCATCCATATACAGTACAATGTAGGCGCTGGTGGCTCGGACCAAGAGGTTCAGTTCTTTTCTGTCCCGTGTCGTTAAGGTATGGAATACCCTTCCTGCTCATGTTTTCTCTCCCTCCTATGACCCCGGGCTCTTCGGGACGTGAAACGACATTTAAGCAGGCTTTAAGGGTTGGTGAGTGCGACAGGTTCAAATGGTCTATTGTGCCTGTCGACCTCACATGTCGATCTCACTACCGCTTCCCATCAGGTGAAGTGCTGTTATCCTGTTAGCCTTTTCTAAATCAAAAGCATTCCCGTCTGTAACTGTGTTGACGCACATAAAGCATTGCCGTCTGTAACTGTGTTGATGCACATAAAGCATCGCCGTCTGTAACTGTGCTGATGCACACAACGCACCTCTTTGAGCGCGCAACTCCTGGCCGCGGTCCAGCAGCAGGTGTTTAGGCGACTCCGGGCACAGCGGCAGCGTGACGCACTGCACCGCGGCCGGTACCAGGGTCGCTGCTAGCAGGAACGGCCAACCCGAAGCCGTGCCCAGGGCAGACTCCAGCCCGAGCGCTTGCGATATCAAGATTGTGATGGTGATCACTAGTTGGTAGACTGTTCCTATCTGTGGAGAGAAAGAAAATTACGTAGACATACGCGTCCCATTACATTAAAAACTAATGTTACGGATTAAACTCGCGCCGACGTTTCGAGCTTTTTGAAAATACATTAAACCTTAGCCTTGCCTCGTTGTTGCCGCGGCAGTGGTCTCCTCTATCACGTCCCCCTTTCCTCTCTCATATCGATGTTCCGGGAGGGAGGGGTGAATCGGCCTTCAGGGTGAGTGCGACAGGCTCAATACGGTCTATTGTGCCTGTCGACCTCATATTTGGATCTCACTACCGCTTACTCAGCTCTCAGCAGGTAGAGTGAGGTCATCTCGTTAGCTAATTATAAAATAAAAACTGGTTGAAATATTAAGTAGCTATGTACTTGCTAGTCTTTTAATCGCGTGTAGACCCATATGAATTAGTTAATAATGAGAGGAAACTGGTCATGTGAAAGTGTTACTCTCAACGCAATATAAACTTACTCACATAAGGTGATTTAAGGTAGGTAATTATGTAGCTTTGAAGTCTCCGATAAACTGAAACGATATGTGTAATTCGTTCGCTCATACAGCCAAAATTGAGAACGTTATAAGTTCTGACCGTTTGCACTTTTCATACAAAATCAACGGAGTGCTAAGCCGTCACACTACAACACACAGTACATTGAAAAAATATATTGTTTTCGTAATTTAATGTCCAAAAATATAAATTGGTTTTACAAATTTAATCAACGTGCCAATACATTATGTTCCATTGTGAAATTGGGACATAGTAACATTATCCAATGTTAACGACCGTATTGGCTGGAACACGCGATTTGATGATTGCAATATTAATATAACAGGCTAGAAAATCTGAATAACGTTCAGTGTTAGACGGTAAATGCAACATGAGTTGCAACAATCACAAACATTTGGGAAGCCCTATGTCCAGCTGTAGACTGCTTATTTGGCTAATGATGATGGTAATTAACTGCTTGCTAAGAATACTAAGTTAATTTGTCAAATGTATTAATTACCGATCCTCTGAGTGAAACGGGAGATATCTCCGCCAAGTACATGGGGGCCAGACCGGCGTTCAGCCCACTGTTAATACCGATCAGCAATCTGAAACAAAACCACATTTAGAGGTTAATAGGTCTGTTTTGAAAGTAACAGCGTGTTCACACCTAGCGATTTTTGGGCGATTTCGATCGCCGCGAGCTCGCAGCGTGCACGCCGCGATATCGCCGCGATTAAATAATCGCCACAAAATCGCCGCGATCACGCCGCGATATCGCCGCGATTTCGCCGCCGCCGTGAACAGGCACTAATTTCGGCCATGACGACCAATCTTATTTTTTATTAAAGGCAAACAAGATGACCTCACTCTTGATGGTAAGCGGTAGTGAGATCTAGGTAGATCTGCCTGCCGCACTAACCCTGAAGTGCTGCTTAAATGCAGCTTCACCCCGACTGAAGAGCCCGGGATCATAGGAGGGAAGGAAAACATAAGCTGGTAGGACATTCCATGCCTTAATGATACGTGGCAGAAAAGAGGAACTAGGTAAACCTCTTGCTTTGCATTGTATGTGAAAATATATTTCTGTTCCGGGATAAGTAGTTTAAGTACTTCTGTTACGATTATCAGAAACAACACAATATTCGTATGTACATACTTAAATAGATACACCCCACCCAGACATGGGACAAACACTCATGATCATGAGAAATCCCAAATAGCAATCAAACTCATGACTTCGGCGCCAGAGATGGGAGTGCTATGGACAATGAATGGTTGGGACTCTAAATTGAAAAAGAAAGCTTTTTCAAAAAGGAATTATTGACATACAAACATACATACTTAAAATCACGCCTTTCCAAACCTTAAAACCACGAGATTTTTTCAGACATTCGCTTCTTTCACATCCATCAATCTATTCATCCATTAATAACATAGGGCATACCAGTCACAACTATCCGGTGGGTGGTTGGTGAACTGGTAAGTGACCCCGGCTCCTCGAGCTACTATTGACTCAGTCCAAATCATACGAGGCTATATCCTGTATCCTGTATCCTTCCTCCCCTTTCCCTTACCCCGTCATATATCCTTGCTACTTGTGGGAACGCAATGACTTTGTTAAAACAATACACAAGGCAGAATGGCGGCAATGTGGTCCACAACCTGTCACATCATGTTTTCACAGAGGTGAAAAGTGGATAGCTGGAAGTGATCTCTGCCTACTTCTCTGGGAAAAAGGCGTGATTTTATGTAGGTATGTATGTAATAACATAGGTACCTCCCTACGATGAGCATCTCAGCAGAATTCGCAGATTTAGAGAACCCTTCCAGCAGCGCTCCGAAGACCACGAAGATATTGTTCAGTAGCAAACCCATTTTTCTGCCGAATCTGAAACATGAGGTATGACATTGCTTTTATTCAACAATACGTCCTTGTATTATGGTTTATTAATTAGTTAGTGAAGAGACTGAACTTAAGGTGGTAATTTTTTTTTAATAAATATTTCACAACATAACAACAACAACATCGATCAGATACCGTGATAAGTAGCATAAGCACTTGTGTTACGGAAATCAGAAACGACTGTGGATACACAAATATACTTAACACATATATATTTAACTAGTGGTCCCGGCGAATTTCATACCGCCAATACCGATTATTTTTCTATATTTTCTCATTGAAACCTTCCCTGGACTACGACGAACATTTTAAAACCAAAATTACCTAAATCGGTCCGGGCGTTCTCGAGTTTTAGTCAGACTAACGAACAGCAATTCATTTTTATTTATAAGAAGATAACACACCCAGACACGGAACAAACACCGATGTTCGTCACACAAATTTTTGTCCCGAGTGGGAATCAAACTTGGAACCTTAGGTAGTTAACCTGGGTCACTAACCACTGTTCCACCGAGCCAGTCACGCCGCGATATCGCCGATTCGCGGCGGTTACGCCTCATCCAACCTACCCGCTTAGCGCATGCGCCGCATTCTACAGCGCAGGTCCGTTCATGTTGGAAATATGAACGCAGCACGCGGCGAAATCGCGCCGTGATCGCGGCGATCGAAATCGGCCAAAAATCGCTAGGTGTGAACAGGCTGTGAACCGTTCTTGCTTGTTAGGGTTATGACGGGTCGGTAGATTGCGATGGAGGGAGTATACTACAGTAGAGATCGAACATAATCGTCAGGACTTGACGGAGACCACCGGTTCTTATCTATGGTCATTAAGGGGGGTCCGCCGAGTCATCAAAGGGGGTCCTATATGTGGGGTCCATCATAAGGGAGGACCACCCGATGATCCTCGTCATTAAGGAAGGACCATCGGGTAATCAATCCGGCCATGAAATGGGTCATAAAGGTCCGTCGAGTCTCTAAGTGGGGTCCATCAGGTCTCATCCATACCTGTCTGCTACCACCCCAGTGAGAACGCCCCCGATCATGCCCCCCACACAATAGATGGACACCGCGACCGACCACACTCCCGTCATCGTGGGGTTAAGGGGGGTCCCTCTAGTCTCTTAGTGGGGTCCATCGAGTCATTAAAGGGGTCCCTCATGTCTCTAAGTGGGATCCATCGAGTCATTAAGAGGGGACTATTGGGTAATCCATCCGGACATCAAAGGGGTCGTAAACTCGGGCCTCTAAGTGGGGTCCATCGAGTCATTAAAGGGGTCTCTCTGGTCTCTAAGTGGGGTCCATCGAGTTATTAAAGGGGACCCCTCTTCTACGTGGGGCCCATCGAGTCATTCAGAGGGGACCATTGGGTAATCCACCCTTGACATGGAAGGGGTCATAAAGGTCCGTCGAGTCTCTAATTGGGGTCTATCAGGTCTCATCCATACCTGTCTGCTACCACCCCGGTGAGAACGCCCCCGATCATGCCCCCCACACAATAGATGGACACCGCGACCGACCACACGCCAGTCACTGTGGGGTCCAGTCTGGGGTCCACGGAGGTGTTGGTGCCCGACAGCGCGTCTTGTTGCAGCCATTTTGACATCACCTGAAATAGAGTTAAGATTGAAAGATTATAAAACATAGGTAGCTTAATCAAAAAAAAAAGCGTCCGACCGAATTCGGTCATGGCGGCCGATCTCAGTTGAGATCAGCCAAGTGCGCAGGACATATTATAGTGCCTACGTGTGCGCGCAAACACAAGTGCCCTCTCTGTGCCCTTATTCTCATAGTTCGGTGAGACGGCAATCCGACATGACCGATGAGAGATCGGGCGCAGGACCACCGGCTTAACGTGCTTTCCGAGGCACGGGCGTTCAACCGCCAACTTCCTAACTCCGGGCTGAGTAATTTCATTACAGAAAACCTCACACAAATTTTGCCCGACCCCGGATTCGAACCGGGGACCTCTTGGTCCTAACGCAGCGCTTGCTACCAATAGACCAACGAGGCAGTTAGTAGCTTAATCAATGAGGGTTTGAAAAAAAGAAAGATAACATTAATTGGTTATTAATTGATACAGATATGATAAATAGAAACGCAGAAATAGTCATAGACTAAAGGGTGTATGCCTTGAGAATCTAGTGAATTTCTCATAGACGAAAAATCACAATTCATACTCGCAGTCCTACAGTTGACTCGTGATCATGGCGCTTGCAACAGTTATATTTTTTATTTCATAAAATCTTATCTATCCTTACAGGCTAACCCCAATGCGAAATAAGAACTACAAAAAAAAACAAAATGATACATATCCCGGACATATTCAGTTTTATAATGGTAAAGAAAGATGACTTGGTAATGGTAAAGGTGATAACTCACTTTCTGCGGCGCATTGATGACACCAGTGTTGTACCCGTGTTGGAAAGCGGACCAGCATGCTGAGGAGACGACGGCGAACGCCAGTCGCAGGTTCATACCCTGGCGGAAGAAATACAACATCATCAGCTCATATGTAGTAAAATATCAAAATATATAAAAGGAGAAACTGGCTGACTGACATATCAACGCACAGCCTAAACAGCTAAACGTAGACACTTGAAATTTGGAAGGGAGGTAGCTTAGGTACCGTATAGGTGCACTAATGAACGTAAAGTTTCCTTGTAACGCGATATTGCAAAATTCCCACGGGAACGGAAGTTATTGGGACAAAACTTTTGTATGTAAAATCCTGTAGTCCACGCGAACGAATTTATAATGTACATACATATATTTATTTACACCCAAGCACGGATTAAACTCAAATGTCCGGCACTGTTCGTATGATTTCGTCATTTGCTGTAAGTTTTATCATAACACTCTAATTAATCATTAAAAGTTGTGGATTTCGAATAAACTTAAATAAATAAATAACGTTTCAGGTGACCGGGTGCCGGGGACCGCCATCCAAAGAGGAAACTCAGCCAGCCTCTTGGGCACCATGCCTATGGACAGCGATCTATTTTTTATTTACAAGAATGTATTTATTTAGTTAGGTTAGGTTAATTTAATAGCTTGGTACGGGCACAGATAACATAACTATACAGATACCCCATCCCATACATTAAAACGTAGACATCATAACTCGGGCATCTCGCGCGCCATGTCTGATTTCCGTCTTGCACACCAGATGTCGCTAGCGAGAGCGGGCCATTCCCATCCAGTGTAAAAGCATGTCGAAAAAGCACATCAAAAGATGTCGCTGTAAAGGCTCCCAAACAGCTTTACTAGGGTCGCGGAACGACAATACGCGCGCGCGAGTAACCGAACCTCACACAAGAACAGGGTTGCCTCCTTTAAGGAAAACGTCTCGCGCGCAAAATTCAAATGCAAAAGTATTTCATGTAAATCTATTTGCAGAATAAACTATTTCATTTCATTTCATTTCATTTCATTTCAAAGGACTGTCTACTGCGACATAGTGCGAAAGTGTACCAAAACAATATGTTCGTGAAGTTGATATTACTTCGAAGCTGCGTGTCACTTGTACAAAAGGAGTTGTGAGGGCCTTTTTCTATAGAACAATGATTGTTAGGTACATTATTTATTAGAACATTTTAATCAATTACATATTTATTATTTTTAATTATTGTATTCAAACAGCTAAGTTAATTATCAAATATTGAATTAATAAATATTGTTATGTAAATTATTACATAACAATATTTATTAATTCAATATTGATGAGAATTGTTGTCGTTTTAATTTAATAAAAACGTCAATAATAAAATATCAGAGAGCGTGCCCTTAATATTTTAATCTGTGTAGCAGCGCCGTGTGCGCGCGGCAGCCCTCTTGAGTTTTAGAGCGCGCGCGGCCCGGTCGTCGATAGGCTATCATCGCGCGCAAGTACATCGTGTCGCGCGCGCGAGAGGCGGACGAAACTTTAGGCTTTGTTAAAATGGATTTAAATTATAGTTGTTATTTTATGATGCGTAGTGAACCATTGATTTAAATCAAATTGTAATGGTGATTTATGACAATGCAGCAATAGGGTATTTGACAGTGGTTGTAATGCTTGTCATTTTTGGGTCAATCTTGAAATTGGACGTATTTGGTTGATTCCCCTGGCACTTTTTAAAACATAAGAGTTTAAACTTTTACTATCATAAGGCTAAATAACACCTCATTGTGAACATATTTCTCTAATAGGCATCACTGTCACATGTTTAGATAAAAAGATATATGACTTTAAAATTTTGGTGCCAGGGGAATCAATATAAGATGCCAGGGTAATCAAAATAAAAACATTTTGTATAGAATAATCGTTTATTTTAATTAAACTTACCAGTATTTTGGTTCTTTAGAGTCATTATTGATTTTAAAAGAAGTATTATAAAAAACAAAACAACAATATCTATCTTTAAGGAACTATCAATCTACTATAATAAATCAACATAATTATCTAAAAACTATCAAATTATACTTAAAAAGGCCACGGCCCTTAGTTCCCGGCAGCGCCGCTATTCCTGGTCATGGTGGCGACCATGGTTACGACGACGAATCCCCGGGCTACGAGGGGCTACCAACATACACTGACCCTGGCGACGTATTACGGACGCACGCTACGGCTCGACTCGCATCTGGCGCAACTTGAGGTAGAGCTTGAGAAGATTAGGTGGCACTTTCTGTGGTTGGCCGAAAAGTGAGAGAGGACACCATAACCCTAGAATCAGGACACCTACTGTACTTCCACGAAAGAGACTAACATTCTCAAGGTGGCGTCGGTTTTCTCGTCAATAAGTCCCTCTTAACTTAGTGAAAATGTCTAGTGTTTCGAGGGTAGCATGATTAAGCTCACCAAGAGTCTAGATTAGCCTCAAAGTGGTGCAAGTGAACGCACTGACCTCTGACGATGAAGTGGTGAAAATGTTCGATGACATTTCGAAGGCCCTCTACTCTTCCACCAAGATCCCCTACAATACTTGTCAATTTCCTCTAACGTGAGGGACTCTTCTTTATGAACTCTTTCTTTAAGAAGCAGCCTCAAAAGTAGTGGACGTGGCAAAGTCCCGATACTTCAACTAAGAACAAGATCGACTTCATCAGGGCGGTTAGGTGACACATATTCAGAGATGTTTCCGAAATCAACAGTGATCACCGACTTGTTCGAGGCACTCTGAATATCGACTTCAAAGCCAAACGTGTTCGCTTGATGAGGTGTAAACTTCGACCAACTTCGCACCAGAAAATTAAAGGATCTGAAACGTTCTTGTCAAACCTGGCGAACCGAATTGCTGCAGTGGAAACCTCAACTGACATTAACCAGAATTTTGAAAAATCAAATCAAAATATGATGCATGTCCTCAGGGAGAAAAGATCGAGATTTGCGGCATGAGGGGCCGGGGCAGGAAGTCTAAACTTTCCGAGGAGACTTTGAGGCTAATGAGGCAGCGACGTAAAGACCCACCCGCTACTACATTGCAAGCTCGAGCACTCAACCGAGAGATCAATAAACTTATGCCACGCGACCTCCGGTGCTACAATACTCTCTCAATCGAGAAAGCTATTGAACAGAAATGGGGGGTCAAAGGTGTTCTTAAAATCTCTCGAAGGAAGCCAACTGACGAAGCTGACTACAGCGAATGGGGACATTGCTGCTTCAAAGCTGGCAGTCTCGGAGAGTAATCACGCACTATCTTGCGCAAACACTCGGCGAATTCCAACCATCGGAACAGGCTGGATTTCGGAGTGGATACACCACCACATCCACACAATGCGATATAAACAGAAGACCGAAGAGTATAATCAGCCCCTATGTTTAGCATTTGTGGACTATGAGAAAGCCTTTGACTCGGTTGAAATCTGGTCAGTTCTTGAGTCCCTGCAGCGATGCCAAGTTGATTAGCAATACAACCTGGTGATGAAATGTCTCTACCGAGCCGCGACCATATCCGTCCAAGTATTGAATCAGCAAAAGACAAGGGGGGGACGTCATCTCCCCGAAGTTGTTCACAAATGCAATGGAGGATTTGTTCAAGGCACTGTACTGGAAAGGGCGAGGCACCAACATCGTCAGTAGAGACGCTGCAGGACCTATAACGGATGTTGAATGACCTGGCTGACTCTTCTGGGGTGCGTAACCTATAATCATAATATGAGAGTATGATAATGTAAGGAAGCTTTGATTTCCCTGGCATTTTCCCAGGGGAATCAATGCCAGGGGAGTCAAGAAAAGTTAATCTTCTTTCGATTTTGTTTCAATGGATTGATTTTTGCCAATGATTATTATAAAAACAATTAATAGTCCTATATACCCTACTATTAATCCTAGTTAAGAAATTCCTAATGTTCAAAAAGTATTTTTTTTGGTGGTCAGGGTAATCAATGACCTAGTGAAACAAAACCAGGGGAATCAAATTCAAACCTTCATAAATCCGGCTTGGAACCGTCGAGCAGGAAACCTCTCCTCATGATGTTAAGAGCGCGACTAGAGCTACTTACTGATGTGCACGCCTTCGCCGTAGACTTTTATAAAAGCAAGACAGGTGGCATTTAGTGACGCGCCAAGGGAATCAATCGTTGCACTCGGACAAACACAAACCATTTTGTAATCACAAAACAGTGATTGGCACAGACTTGGTGTATTTATTAAATCATTAAATAACTCACCCTTTAACTATTAAATCACAAAAAATCTTAAAATTTTGACTATAAATAGGTAAAATGTTAACGGTTTGTTAAAAAAATGACAAAGGGACAGCCCAAGGGAATCAAATATTAAGGCTTCGAAATTTTTTCAGATGGTTCAAGCTGAAATAAACACCTTTTTTGTTGTGCCCCATTTAATTGACATATTAAAGAAACAGAAAAAAATTCTTAGATTAAAACTCAAACCTTATGGGTAGTTTTTGCCCTCCTACAATGGTGTTTTTGGGTTTCAAGATTGACCCTTTTATAATAATCAGTAAGATTTAAAAAGCAAATCAATATTATTAATGAAATCGAAACTTAAATTTTTGGCGAAATGAGACAGCAAAAGACATTTAAAGTTGTGTGGGCAAGTCCATTTCAAAATTGCGAAAATCATTTAAAATTTCGTTCTCATCTTATAAATAACAGAATTAACAACATCTTTCATTATGAAAACATATCCATAAACGCAACTTTTGATGAAACTTCCGAACAAACTTCCTACGAGCTGCATACAAAGAACTTGTGTGTGACGCCACACGCCAGTGGGGCTACCATGAGTTTAAAACTTACGCGCTCGATATCGCCTACGTAAATATGTCTATGAAAAACTTGTACAGCGCCGCCTGGTGGTTACGCGAAGAACTACAATCGGCCATATGAAAAAACCAACTCGATAGGTTTTTAACGTACGTAAGTTTACGATAGCCAAATCATGGTAGGCCCTCAGGGGCGGTTTGTATGGAGCGTTTTTGAGTTTGCCCAAATAATGTGCAATTAAAATTGTAATATCTCGTCGAGCTATTGAGATATCAAAGTGATACTTTCAACAGTGTCTTTGTGTTCGAGTGGTCATCCAACTATATCAAAATAAAAAAATAGTCAAATACCCTACTCTAGAATGTACTTAAAACGAGAAGATACTTAAAAGTTCACGATAGAAGAAATTCGAGTTATTGTGTTAAATAATATCTATATCTATATACTATAACTATCATGTAAAAATTATAATATAATATTTCTTCTCTGGATGGCTGATTGGCTCGATGGCGTATTGGATAGTGCCCCTGTCTCATGCGTCAAGAGTCGTGGGACTCGTGGGTTCGATTCCCACTCTGGTCAAATATTTGTTAAATCGAACATTGTTGTTTGCGCCGTGTTTGGTGTGCTATTTATATACGTATTTTTAAGTTTATTTGTGATACGACTACTTACCACGGAATGAACACAATGAAAGTGATGTTGTATTATATTTATTTTATTTTAAATATATATTTTTTGAGCATAAACTCGAAAAATATTTAAAAAAGATTTTTATGCCCAATTATTAATAGTCGAATATTTTTATTTGTTGTTTTAGTGCTATTCAAAGCTCTAATGTAAATTTAAACATCTAATTTCTATTTATTTATCTATATAAACGAGGACCCTGTTCAGGCGGGGTGAAGAATGCGATTTTTTTCCAATTTTTAGACTAGATAGTTGAATAGTTTTTGTTGCGTTAGGGAATATTCATTCCTACAATTCGGACAAATGTTACAAAATATTAATCTAAGGAAGAGATTAATCATTCTTGTAGTTGATAGTCAAGTAACTCTTATATTCGTGTCATATATTTTCTTGTTTTAACAAAAGAAATTAAATAATCTAGAATTAAAATTTATTAAATATAAAATATACGCGAACAACGCCATCTAGTTGATGACTGACTGTTGTCATTTTTTGAACTAGATGGCGTTCTACCAAATTAGCACTCACGAAAACTACAATTTTTATTGCAAATTTAAATTTATGAAAATATTTATCTAAAAGGGTTTTAATTTATTTGATTATGTATTATTATATTTTTAAATACTAGCTTATATATTTTTAATGGTTGGATTTATCGTTTTCTGGGATTTGCATAATCATCATCAACGAATGAATACTCGTGTCGCCATCTGTTGTAGTTTTTGGGAATATCATTTTCAATGTATGGGATGAGACCCCATGGTACGGGCATGTTATGAGGAGGAGAAAGCCATGTGACTAGAAGAAGAATATGAATGTCAATGGACGTAAGGGGAAGGCTGAAGTAGATATGGATGGATTGCGTGAGAGATGATATGGGAGTTGAAGGAGTAGACTCAGAGCTGACGGATGACCCCACTTAGCGTGGGTCAAGGGCACGATAATGATGGCGATGGGTAATTAATTTAGTTATTTATATAATCATATGAATAATAGTCCCTGTTCAGAACAAACCAACGACTCTCAGGCAACATGCATTACGTATGACGCAGTACAACGTAGTTCAACGTTACGCCGCTAGATGGCGTTGCGTGTATTTTGCATCTCGCAAGCATTTTGTTTTCCGAATAGGATAAGCCTAGAACAAAATGATTTAGGGGTGGGAGCCATCCGCTCCCCCGCAAGCCCGGTGATGATGACAAGGCTCTTCCAAGCTATCATCGTTAGTCAGTTAGGTAGGAAAAAAAAATGAATGAAAAACAACATTAGACCAAGCTACGTTGTCGTTTCATTTCGATAATAGTAGCTCCCTCAGTACAACAATTCAAACCTCTGGTACCGTTTTGTACTTACTTCCAGCCAATCATTATTTGTATTTGAACTATACGTAGATATTTATCTAGGAAGGCATTATCCTACCTGACATAACGAAACGAGCTAGTATCATTATAACTCCCGTTAATGTTTCATTCACACAATACTAGATGAAGCGTACACATTGTCATGCTACAAATTAAATTACCATTTAATGAGGATTGCCAACATCCGTCCTATAGTTAGATGGGTAAAGGTTATAGATAAAACACGTGCATTTTACTGTGGCAACAAAAAAAACACATACCATTAAATTTGTGACCCTATATCATTAAAAATAAGGTCCTCTACTGTAGAACAAGCTGTTTGAAACTGTTTTTTTTTCCAAAGATGGCGTCATTTCTAACAGATGCTGTTTTTATTACTATTTGTAATTGCCAAGCTTAAGTAATCGGAAGTTAACAGTTTTACAACACTCTTTGTCTATCTGTTATAATAATAACTTTATTGAAATATGTTTTTAATACAAATTATCGATAAACTAAGTTTGTATGTACAATCAGCCAAAATTGTGCTCTACCACCCTAAGGTTGATGATCAGGTAGTTATATATGTTTAATTTAGGCTTGCTAAAATGACGTAGTTTGCCTCAGTTTTAGGACACTTTTAGTACGCGCTACCTGTGAAACGGCCCCGCTTTCGAGCTAGTGAGTACGCGTACTCTCCTAAGTACATACTAGACTATAAGTCATGGAAAATCTAGCTTTGCTAAAATGACGTAGGTCTGGCGGCCCTGGGATCTTACTCTATGAGATTAATTACACGACATGAAACAATAAGGTAAATTTTCCCTGGAAATAAGATTGTATAGTTACATCTCGCAGTCGCAGTCGTGTCAAAAGTGGTAGACCACTTTCTTGGCTGATTGATTGTACATGTTATGTTTCGAAAGTAAATCTGTATGTTGCTTAAGTTACTTTAAATTAATCCTTACTAATATCATAAATGCGAAAGTAACTCTGTCTGTCTGTCTGTCTGTCTGTTACGCTTTCACGCATAGAGTACTGAACCGATTTAAACGAAATTTGGTACAGATATAGTCCAGAGCCTAGGAAAGGGTATAGGCTACTTTTTAACCGACTGCGCTTTAAAGAATTAATGTTTTACCCATTAAACGTCTCTACGCGGACGAAGTCGCTTATTTTTCCATATAATTATACTTTTTCGGTACCAATAAAATTCTCTAGGACTTTACAAAAATCCTGAACTTGACATAAAGTTGTAAAAAAAAAACTTGTTCAGCAGACATGCAATTATGAATACCAGAAAACCGGATTCGAAAAGAGTATGAAAATGTCACAGCAGACATAATATTAAACACCCAAGGTTGTCTGATTATGTCATGCATGTGTTACCAGTTCTTAAGATTGCCAATTTTAGTCATTTGAATAAAAACGCTTGTCTCTACAAGAGTGTTGGCCGTGAGCACTACGTTAAGGAAGGTTTCTCGTTCGAATACTGGTTGTGATCAATATTACTACTTCTTATCGAATGGTTGATGAATAACCTGGTGTCAGAGTTTTTAAACCGCCCGTAGGCCTCTGACATGGTTTCACACGCCGTTGGAAAATCTCTCAGGTTTGCAGGTTTCCTCACGATGTTTTCCTTCACCGATAAAGCGTCGAATGATGGTACATATGAATTTCAAATTTGAAAAACACATTGGTACCTCGCGTGGTTTGAACTGGCGACCTCTCGCATGGCAAGCAACGACCTTAACCACTCGGCCATTGACTACATAGTACGTTTAAAAGAAAGTCGCATTCTCTGTCCCTATCCCTCCCTGGTTGTTTTTAAGTTTTTTAAAGTCTCATTTTCATCAATAGCAAGTTAGTGGCGTAGTGCCTTGGTAGCGCTCCCATGAGTTGACTACTTGGAGTCTTGAAGACTTAACAATACTGTTGGATAGTATCTAAAGCAAAGTTCAAGCAAATTTTGATAAAAAGTCAAATCTTACCTACTGTAAGATCACACATTTTGTTAAAATAACAGCAATTGTCATAGAACTTTTAGCAGTCGTTTAGATCTCCAATATTTTTTTTCTCTTCGTAATCTTTGTATAGGACTTGGCTCTGCTTTTTTAAATTTATGTTTTTGGTGGGTTTACGTTGACTATACTAAACGGTCTAATACTTAATATTTAGGTACGTTCTATCAAGTTTAGTAACCTTGGTATCGTGCCAAACGTAGGTATTAAGGGATATTTATAACTAATGTTTACGATCCTGCTATGGGAAAACTGAAAAACAAAAGCGTTGGTCTATTGGTAGCTCTAAAGACTAGAAGTCTTGGGTTCAAGACCCGAGTCAAAATATTGTGTATAGTTTTTTTTTCTAACTGACTACGATGATGGCTTGGAGTAGCCTCGTCATCGTCACCGGACTTGCGGGCGAGCGGATGGCTCTCACCCCTACGATGATGGCTTGCAGTAGCCTCGTCATCGTCACCAGACTTGCGGGGGAGCGGATGGCTCTCACCCCTAATATTATGTCAAGTGTTGGTTTTACAGGTAATATGAGGGAAACATTCAACAGCTCCGGTACATAGCTGCTAACTTAGTATTTGTAATGTAGAAATGACTGTAAGTAATAAGGCGTCCGACCGATTTCAGCCATGGCGGCCGATCTTAATTGAGATCAGCCAAGTGCGCAGGAAATTACAGTGCACAAGTGTGCGCGCAAAGACAAGTGCACTCTTTATTCCCTTACTCTCATAATTCGGTGAGACGGAAATCCGACATGACCGATGAGAGATCGGGCGCAGGACCACCGGCTTAACGTGTTCTCCGAGGCACGGGCGTTCAGCCCCTGTAACTGTAGAAATCTAACCTATAGAAATGACTGTATTGACTGCGTCACTCGGGAACCACGTTAAGCCGTTGGTCCCGCACCTGACCTCTCTAGTGATGTCAAATTACTCTTTTACTGACTTATAAGTGAAAGAACTAAGTGCACCTGTGTGCACACAAACTTGTGCACTTAATTATGTATGTATTACAGAAAAGAATACATGATACTATATTTATTTATATTAAACATGTTTTTGGGATGTTTCAGACCAACCTTTTCCTTGTTCATGCAATTGCATTGATATCCTTATAAAATCAGGTGAGACTTAATAATATTTTATATTACACAACATCTCCCATCTCCCCTACCTACGGTTCCAAGAGTCGTGGGTTCCATTCCCACCCGGGACAAATATTTGTGTGACGAACAGCGTTGTTTGTTCCGTGTCTGGGTGTGTTATTTATTATATCGAAATATATTTGTGCATCCACTGTTGATTCTGATATCTGTAACACAAGTGCTTAAGCTACTTACCACGGAATCAGATCAATGTACCTATGTAATATTATACACCATGAAATTTTAGTAGTTGTTTTCCCGCAGTAAAATGATTCTAACTTAGAAGTACAAAAGATGTGTGCAGTTATTTTTTTTTAAATTAATAAATGCCGGTTTTACGAAAGGTTTAACCGAAACTCGAAAGCACGTTCGAACCGCTTTATGACTTAGGGTGTCGAGCTTCTTCAGCTTTAAGCATCGATTTCATGCGGCAAGCAGTACTTGATTACGTCACATCTTATAAAAGAACGATAGCTTCTCTCGTTTTCGAGTTGGAAAATTATTATTTTAAAAATTTGAAAAAAAAAAACTTTTTTTGTGGAATTATTTGCATGATTCGATAGTATTACTAAAGGCAAATCGTTGTGCCACGGGAGAACAACCACTAAAATTTCACGGTGTATATTACCAGCTTTCCGCCCGCGACTCCGTCCGCGTAGAGACGTTTAACGGGTAAAACATTAGTTCTTTATAGCACAGTCGTTTAAAAAGCCTATGTTATTTCAGGCTCTGGACTATATCTGTACCAAATTTAATTTAAAACGGTTCAGTACTCTATACGTGAATGCGTAACAGACAGACAGAAGGATTACATGTACTAAAGAGCAAATTAAAATGTAGTAACGTATCAAACTTTTTTCTAACTTTGACGATAAACGAGTTATTATACTTTAAAGCTTTGCATTGTACCACATTATTTTAATATAATTAAAATGTAAAAGCTACTGGATGTCCACTCCAGATAAATAAACAAATATACGGACGGAGCCGCGGGCAAAAGGTAATAGGGTGATTATAAGAAAAGTATAATTTCTATGGCGCATTTTATTTTTAATTATTGCCCTTTAAAACTAACATATTATATAAACACTACCAAAACCTATAAGATGTAAGGGCATTTTGGTAGCATCTTTAATGTATGTTATTTTTGACACGGTAATAATTAAAAATTAAATGCGCCAAAGAAATTAAGCTTTTTCTTATATTTCACCCAAATATTAATAATACAAATAAATAAATAACCTTCTCCTCAGTGAAAGATTTAAAAAGGAATAGTTTTTGTGCCCAGTTTCGACTCGTGCGCATACGAGCGGTCACGCTCTATATATGGCTTGTTGATAAACATTATTAATATTCATGAGATGCGATGAACGGTACACGATTGCCAGGGCTCTATAGACTAGGCGGGACAGACAGACAGACAAGTAGGCTAAGTGTATACCTATAGTTAACGCAAAGAAGCATGCTTCGATAAATAATATAAACAAAGTCGCTTTACACTGTCTATCTGTCTCTATGTATGCTTTGATTTTTAAATTATGCAACGATTTGTGATGCGGTTTTTTTAATTGATAGATAGATTGTTCTTCTTCTTCTTATCGTATGGTTGATGAACAACCTGGTGTCAGAGTTTTTAAAACCTCTGACATGGCTTCACACACCGTTGAAAAATTTCTCAGGTGTGCTGGTTTCCTCACGATGTTTTCCTTCACCGTTAAAGCGTCGAATGATGATACATATGAATTTCAAATTTGAAAAACACATTGGTACCTGGCGGGGTTTGAACTGGCGACCTCTCGCATGGCAAGCAACGACCTTAACCATTCGGCCATCGACGTTTTTTTGTTGTTTTTGATGGATTGTTGAATAAAATAGTCTCAAGACCTAAATTGGCCATCGCTAACCACAGATCGGTAGAAGTGGGGATGCCTTTGCCCAGCAGTAGGACACAGCAAGCTAGATTAAAAAATGGTGGATTCAAGAGAAAGGTAATTTTCAAAGATTCGATGATGGAAGATTAACGAACAAAATATGCATTAAATACATAGAGAAACTTACACTCGCGATTTAACTTAACTTAACTACCTACTTAATATCGCTCCCCGCCAGGAAAATAGTCACAATGCAAAAGTTGTTTCGAGAATACGGATTGATTTTTTTGATAATTTGTACTAGGTAGTACATCAACAATTTTAATAAAATAAAGGGGCAGACATTTGCTTTGACTGGCTTGATAGCGCATTGCTTAGTGTTTCTGTCTCCTGTGCCAAATTATATAGCATATACTGTTCTACCAAGCCAGCCTTACTCGATGTCATTATCATCATCAGCACATATACGTCCCCACTGCTGGGGCACGGGCCAACCCTAAATAAGGACAATAAGGCCTTAGCACGCTGGCCAAGTGCGGGTTGGTCGACTACACAACCTTAGAATTTCTTCTTAGGTGTGCAGATTTCCTCACGATGTTTTCCTTCACGGTTAAAACGTCGAATGATGGTGCATATGAATTTCTAATTTGAAAAACACATTGGTTCCTGGCGGGGTTTGAACTGGCGACCTCTCGCATGGCAAGCAACGACCTTAACCACTCGGCCATCGACGCTTTTTTATCGCACCCCGCCAGGAAAATGGTCACAATGCAAAAGTTATGTCGAAAATACGGAATGATTTTTTTGGTAATTTGTACAGCAAAAATTTAAAAAAAGGTGCATTTTCTTTGACTGGCGCATTGCTTAGTGTTTCTGTCTCCTGTGCCAAATTATGGCATATACCTACTGTTCTACCAAGCCAGCTTTACTCGAACTTAGCCAATTGCACATTAAATACATAAAATATATTTTGTACGCCCAAGGGCAGGACACGCTGATGCTACTTGAATAACTAATAGCCCGGTCAATTTAGACATTCGAAGTTACATAAAGTCCCAACAAGCTGAATTTCAGTGAAATTGTTCAAAATATAATTATAAACAATGTCTAGAAGTTCCCCATCATTCCCTGTAAGGAAACATTTCAAGGTCAAAGGTAAAAAAATTCACTCTCATTTGTTGGTCTAAATTGACCGGACTATTAAGACCTACATAGTTACGTGGACCACAAAATAAATAATTTTTGACTTTTGACTTTTTGCCACTGAGATTCTGGTTGCGTATCATAAATGTTACGTAACATAAGTTTATCAGTTTCGTATTCCGCTCCTGCCTCCAGGAAGGAAAATTACAGCGCAAAAGCTAGTCTATTTTTGTTATTATAAATTTTATGGCCTCCTGTATATTCCTTTACCGACTGACTCGATGGCTTAATGGATAGTGTTCTACTGCGCTAAGAGTCGTGGGTTCGATTCCCAATTGTAGCGATGAACCACATCGTTTATTTAGGGTGGCCATCCGCTCCCCCGCAAGTCCGGTGATGATGTCGAGGCTACTCCATCATCTTAAGTCAGTTAGGAAAAAAAACACTTTGGCTTTGTTTACTTTTTTATGAAGAGGAATGATGGGTTATTCCAACTTGTCCCCTTTGAGGTCCATTACGACTCAAAATAGTCAATCTGTCGAATATTTGTGTTATTTTTTAACTTATAGCCCCATATTCATTTCTACTTGTGACAACTCCTCTTCTAAGGTTCCAAGTAACTTTTTTAAGAAAAACTCTCAGAGACCTAAAGGGTACAAAGTTTAGAGAGGACATATGGGAATAACCCATCATTCCTCTTCATGCAAGTAAGTTAGCCGTCCGCATGAAGTCTTCATTATAGCGCAGTCGGCTAAAAGGTGGTCCTTTTTTCAGTGTCTAGACTGTATGTGTACCAAAAGTCATCTATAACTATAGCAGTAGTTTACTCGTGACAGCACGACAGTAAAAAGAGTTAGTTATTTTTTTTTATTTGTTTTCCTTCTTTTGTTGACATGTTTAAATTTGATTAATGTAATTTGGTTTTTAGTTTTAATTTCATATTTTTTTGATCTCATATTTTGTAAGGTTATTTTATTTTTAACTAGTGGTCCCGGCGAATTTCATACCGCCAATACTGTTTTGATACCATTGAAACCTTCCCTGGACTACGACGAACATTTTAAAACCAAAATTACCTAAACCGGTCCGGGCGTTCGCGAGTTTAAGTCAGACTAACGAACAGCAATTCATTTTTATTTATAAGAAAGAAGATGTAACTTTTATTTGGTATTGTTACATACTTGAGTATTTTTATAGTATTGGTAAGGATTAATATCCATTTATAATCTGTGCCCAGACTTAGTTCATTATTATTCTATAAAATTTGTTATTCAAAGTAACCTAACCTGTTGATCCTTGCCCAAGGTCACAAAATGAAAGTAGACGCTCTGTAAATTACAATTCGCTTATGCTTTCATTAATAACTATGATTTTTGTGCAATTTCATTTGCAAAAAATTTAAATTTTCCTTATGTCTTCTATTCCTAATGATATATTTAATTATGTTTCAAGGCTTAAAATATTATTTAGCAAATACATAAGTAACATAAGTGTTTTTTAAGATTTTAGACTTTCGCGTTCCATTACACTAAATATTAGTCTTTATGGGTCTACAGAGTCTACAGTTTCGACTGGGTAACACCAATCGTGGTCGCGAGCGAAACGTCGGGCAGTAAGTAGCTATGTAATTTGCTACTCCTAATAACGCGTGTAGACCCATAAAGACAAATATTTAGTATAAGTGTTTTTGTTTCATATGGATTGAATTTAATTAATTAAATAAGAAGACAATAATATTTTCAGAGAGTTTCATTCGTTAGGGTAGTAGAGACGACGTTTTGTATGACTTTTCTACTCAAAAGGTAAACATCCGACACCATCAAAAAAATAAATAAAAAAAAGTTGAACACTTTCTTACCGCCATCCTGTCAGGGCAGAGTCCAGTTAATTCGGCGAATCCAAACAAAAAACTCTTGGCGCCCACACAGAAGCTTCAAAAGCTCGCGTATTACACACAATTATTTATAAACTCCGCAAAACACTTTACAACCGCACAATCACAGGTTCAAAAATAATAAGTACGTCACCGTTACGTTTTCATTCATACTTTTTTAGTGTTCCGAAAAAAAGTAAAGTTTAGTTTCCGGGAAACGCGCCCGGCCGCACCGATTCTGAATTCAAAAATGGCTTGGAATTTAAACGCGGTGACGAGGCGTGCGGTGTGTCGCGTGACGTCACATGAAAACCGGTACTTGGGTTTACCATTTGTAGCCGCTGAGTTTCTGTTCAGCGGAAAGTAATGGATTGTCTGGCATTTTGGATAGACTTGACGTTGAATCTCTGAGATTTTAGACTTTTTGTTCCATTACCTACACTAAATATAAGTTTGCTCGCGACCATGTTTGGTGTAACCCAGACGAAACGTCGCGAGCAGTAAATAGCTACGTTTTTGCTACTCCTAATATCGCGTGTCGCGTGTGTGTGTGTAGACCCATAAATACTAATATTACACTACCTATACTTGTCTGTTTAATACATTTTGACTTATATAATTAGTGTTTTATATTATTCTGTAGCGTTGTGTATGTGTGCTGTGGCGTATTTACGCTTTTATAATTAAGTAAGGTAGTTCATGTTACGTGGATCAGACGGTCATTTTAATCACATATTCAGCAATTTGGTAAAACCTGTAGTATATTTTATTTTTATTGATTTACATTTGCTTACATAACTTATTGTACCATTTCCGTATCTCAATTAAAAAAATTACGAAAATAAAAAAAAACTAATTTTTAACGTCACTTAACTACTCTCAGAAACACTTGTGAACTTTAGGAAAACAGTTTTAAGATAGATTTCAAAAAGCATTAAGTAATTAAAAAATAAATAATATTTTTTAAGGAAGCGCAAAAAGCGCTTTAAGACACAATACCAAAGAGGTGTGTGTGGGGGCTCGTCGTGACGTCAGCACAAGTGTGCGTAAAATAACCATTTTAACTTGACCTTCTATCAGCTACCTAGGTATCAGCACTTCTTTGCCATAAGGGTGAGAGCCATTACATCCGCTCCCCGCAAGTCCGGTGATCAAAAAAGCCATCATAGTTGACAGTTCGAAAAAAAAACTTCTATAATTTTCTGTTTTTTTTTTCATAATGAAATATGAATTTAATAGTGACCAGTTCTCTTCCGCGCTTTGTTTCGTTAAAAATCCATAAAAATAATCCGGATCGTATTGAAAAAAGCACGCTCAAATAAAATTTGTAGTTTTAATGTTCTAAGTACACATTCGGACGGACAGACAGAAGCAACTTTGTTTTATAAGTAATAAATGTAGTGTTCATTATTGTATTATTGGTTATGAACTTGTAATACTAGTGTAGTATGACGACTTTTTTTGGTTAGACTTTTAAGTTAAGATATTGAATGATATTTAAGTACTATTGTATGTTTTGGTAAGCGCAAATCTTAGTGTTGCTCGCTAAACTGATTTCGTTAGGTAATTCTTTTTTGTTGTGGTTGTTTTTCAGGGAAAGGTTTGTTTCGTATGACAGAAAAAAAAAATTGCGCGGCCAATTTGGCTGTATGAAGTTCGCCGGGACCACTAGTAAATAAATAAATAGCAAAGGAAATGTTTTAAAAAGCCACAGGTCAAGATAAAATGGAGGAAAGACAGTATGCTCACTTCTTTTAGTCCAATATAAGTTGAACTATGCGAACGCTGTATGTAAGTGTATTTTGTACGATTGTTGAAGAGAAATCCAACGATTTGCGGGTCTACTTTAAATGGAGTATGTGAACATTGTTGGTTTCTTGTTTTGAAACTTTTTAAATTCTTCCAAGGAGCCAAAGTGTCTCACAATACGGTTTTAAATTACAATGAACGACTTAGTGTTTGTTGACTTTACCTACTTAAATAGATTTTGTGTATTCTGTAATCTATTTTGGAAATACTGTGGATTGATTGACCGGCATTTTATGATATTCTTGGATAATGTAGGTATGTCCTATTTATCGAATGTGCCTCGTTGGGTCTAATGGTAGCAAGCGCTGCGTAAGGACCTATATAGAGTTCCCCGGTTCGACTCCGAGGTCGGGCAAAATTTGTGTGAGTTTTTCTATAATGAAATTACTGAGCCCGGAGTTAGCGGTTTAACGCTCGTGCGCCCGATCTCTCATCGGTCATGTCGGATTGCCGTCTCACCGAATTATGGGAGTAAGGTAAGGTAGTAGAGAGTGCACTTGTTTTTGCGCGCACACTTGTGCACTATACATGTCCTGTGCACTTGGCTCTTCTCAGTTGAGATCGGCCGCCATGGCTGATATCGGTCGGACGCCTATACCAGAGCCGCTCTAAGTTGGCCGATTTGACACATGTCAGACTGACTGCACTAGTGAGGGACGACGGTAAAATTGCCGAAGTATATAAGTAACAGTTATTTCCACTTTATAACCAAGCAAGGTCTAATAGGGTATTCGACTGTGGTTGTTATGCTTGCCATTTTAATGAAAATCAGTAAGATTTATGTAAATCAATATTATTAATGAAAACGAAACTTTATTTTTTAGCGAAATGAGACTACAAAAAACAATTTAAAGTTGGGTGGGCACAGAATAAGTCACATCTTTCATTATGAAAACATATCAATAAACGCAACTTTTGATGAACCTACCGAACAAACTTCTTAGGCGCTGCATACAACAAACTAGCGTGTGACGTCACACGCCAGTCGACGTTTGTATGAAGCATTTTTGAGCTCGACCAATTAATGTGCAATTAAAATTGTAATATCTCGTTGAGTTATCCAGATATCAAAGTGATACTTTCAACAGTGTCTTTGTGTTCGAGTGGTCCATCCAACTATATCAAAATAAAAAAATAGTCAAATACCCTATTATAACAATTTTTATTAAAAACATTTATTCACATCCAGAAGATTGAATTGAAGTTTCTTATTTAAAATTATTATTAAAAACAATAATTATTAAATCCTTCATCCTATTTCTAAAAAATACCTAGTGAGTATTACCCATTACGTCACTATGAAAACGTGTCAAACGGCGTAACCTTGTAAAAGCGTAATACAGAGTGGAAATTGTACGTTTTCGTTTTATAATTCAATTATTTTAAGTAATAAAAGACAAATAGTTAGATAATTAGGTGCATTTGACATTTTGAAATAACGTCTTATTTTTAAAAGTTGTTCTTTATGATTCGGTAAATATGTTCCTCTTAACAAGGATAAATGCAAAATATAAAATAAAAAGTGTCAAATCGGCCAACTTAGAGCGGCTTTGGTATAACTAATTTATTATTTATCGAAGATTTATAGGGTAAACTGTACCATTCTTGGCACCCCAGTGATTGGCACTTTTGCCTTTCATTTCAAATATTTAATTTCGTAAATACGTTTTTGATATGAAGAAACTACTATTTAGCGGCAAATTTCTACATTTACATATGGAAATACTTAACTATTCGCTAAAATGACGTCTTAGTTGTTTTTCTGTTGGACTAAATCAACAGTGCAAGTTCGCGGCAATTTTAACGTGAATAAGTTTGGTGAGGCGTGCGTTGGAAGTGAATTATATACGATTTCAGGTAACCATTTGAAGGATATTTTAGCTTAACGTCATGATATTATGTGTTACGAATATGATTTTTAACTTTTTCGAAAAAAAAGATTTGTGTTCACGCAGTTTTTGTTATGCCAATAATTGCACTGAAATATATATTACCGCTCAGTCATTGGCAGACCTGGCAATCGCTATACTTCTGAATCCTATATTCCTAATTTTATTTTTTTGACGCGGAGAATGCTTGAGGCAACCTCACATTGGGCAGGGGTTTACCCAAGGTGGTGTGTGGGACTCCCGGCTGAGGGTGCTGAGATGGAAAAGACCGGCAGCTGCTCTTGGGCTGAGGTGAAATTCTTAGGGCCACTAGAGGACCACTAGAGGCCCAATAAACTCCGCGGTGTACCTCATCGCCTACTGGTGGTGCCGTGGTACCTGGCCTTACGTACAGAGCCTTCACGCACAACTCCACCGGCGGAGCCTCCACGGGCTCCCTCAAGCCTCCCCGGAGAGGAGCGACAAGGGACCCGGTACGCAAGGTCACTCCCGTCCTCAACGACAGCCGTTGGTGCAATGCTGACGGGAGTGTCCCCACAACCACCGCCGGCAGGCCATCGTTGGACTGCGGCATATGACGCCGAACCTCATCTTACCACTTCTATACAACCACCTATTGATTACGCTCTGTCTATACCGTCAACAAGTCGATGATTTGATATTTAGACGATGAAATAATGAAGATATCCAGTATTTTCGTTAATTCATCAGAAGACTGATTCAATTTAAGCATTAATCAAATATTTGTAGTTACTAGGTTGGCACTATGCTAATAATTGCAATGCCATTGTGAGTGCCAATGATTGTACTAAGTTACAGTGTCATTCACTGCACCATAGTGCCAATGACTATATATTTATGTCACTGTCTATTATTGTGAGTTTTTTAAATAAATAAGGATACATTTTTAAATTGTAGTATCATTTTAGGAATCTGTTTGTATCTAAAAATCCATTAATGCTAAATAAATCTGTAACGAACGTTAGTCCAATTGAATTTTTGAAGCCAAAGACAAAAGTCAGCATTAGGTGCCAATCAATATACAGGTTACCCTAGATAGATTTAGCAAAATTACTTTTTTATTAAAAAATAAGTCTCAACTTAAATGACCGGACACTCGAACCCATGATTTCCTATGTATCGGTCCTGTGTGATTGTTTACTATTTATTTACCTACCTGCCAGCCTATATACTGATTTACGGCGATAGTTCTGAGGACGTACAATTTACAATTTTATGAGTTTAATTTCTTGTCAAAAAATTTTTATGCTACGAAAAATGAATTTCATTTGGAAATTAGTAATTACCTATTTCATTTAACCACCTCCTAAACAAGGCAAAGGAATCGCCCTCATACATTTTATTGAATTTTTTATTAATGGCCAAGGCAAAGAACTAAAATAGAGTTTTACGATCATTCAATCCTAATCCTTACTAATAATAAAAATCCTGAACTAAAGTAACTCTGTCTGTTACGCTTTCACGCATAGAGTACTGAACCGATTTAACCGAAATTTGGTACAGATATAGTCCAGAGCATAGTAAAGGATATAGGCTCATAATTTTTCTTTTTGCCCTTAGGCATGTTTTTGAGACTCCAACCTGCGAACAAACAGTCATTGGACACACTAAGTGACAGTTATGGGACACCGTCCAATAACTGACACAATAGTCCGTAATGTCTTAGATTGAAAATATAGTTAACAGATCTAATTGCTATTATAACTAAGGTGCAAAAAATGTAAAAATACAAATATTTGTAAATGTACAGATAATGGACACCGTCCAATAACAGTTTTTATTTAAATTGTCGCATACAATCATTGGACAGATTAAAATGACCTCAAAACATATAACATTAATGAGTTACAAATCAATTAATACTGCAAATTGTCTAATATCTTACCACTCTCCAAACGGCTAAACCAATAACATTCACCACTCTGACAATATTGTAACAAAACACTCGGTGAAACCTTATCAAAAAAATTATTTTTCGCAGAAATTGCCGGCTTCTGAGATAGTCGCCGCGAAATATTTTTTTGACACTTTGTTACTGCCATCTATCTTAAAATTTATGAACTAACACAACCTTGAAAGTTAAGAGATTCTGTCAATAATTATAGATGACGTTACCAGTTTGAAATTATCTTATTTTTGGAGATTTAAAACCGAGTGTCCAATAACTATCCGGTGTCCAACGACTGTCGGTTTACCCTAAATAATTTTTGAGTTCAATTAAGTTTCTAATAGGTATTTTAAGTTCTTTATTTTCTTAAGTTTTCGATTATTGTTTTTTGAGTTTAATTACTTTAATTTTTGGTGATCTTCCATGATTAGACTGATTACTGTTTAGTGCTTATAATTTACTCACTGTTTAGATACATTTATGAATAATTTTATATTTTAAAGTAAAATACATAATTGAAACTAACGTAGGTATAATGTAAGTCAATGGTTTAATGGTGTTTTAATACTTGTTTAACTTATATTTTGCTATATTTATCGATTGTCCAATAACTGATTTTAACTGTCCAATAATTAAAAATTTTGTCCAATGACTATGTTTTTTGTTCACTTTTTTTATAAATCATATATTTTCCAATTATTCACCAGATATCAAAACTTGAAACTATTCATAAGATAGCTCAACTTATCTACTTGCCAACTACACTTGAGAGCATAATTATCGCACAGTTACCTTTTTTCGAATCTAAATCGCATATAAGCGAAAATAAGGTTTATAGTTAAAAAATACTGTATGCTATTTTAAAGTACGGTATGTTCTTGTTAGGTAAACACAATAACGAGTATGTGTAGTCGGATATTCGGCCGTTTTTGACACTTTATCCCAAACTACCCTCTTAAATTTTTTGCACAAGTTAACTGTAGCGGACGTTCAAAGAGGAATTATTGTGTTTATCATTACTGATAGTGCATTATTGTTATTAAACGATAAATTACTACACGATAGTTACCATTACAAGTAAAAAGTCTGACTTAAAAATGGGCACTACACCCGCAGAAGCTGCTCAGGTTATTGCTTTGATTCAAGCAGGGCATAACCAAAGCGACGTTGCTCGGCAACTTAATTTGAGTAGATATACTGTTCGACGCTTATACTAGCGGTACGTGGAGACTGGAGGATACGTCCGACGTCGCGGAGGTGGACGTCATCGTGTGACATCACAGCAGGATGACCGTTTTCTCGTCATGACGTCACTGAGAAATCGACACCTGAATGCATTTCAATTGAGCCAACAACTCCAACGAGCACGTTATGTCAGTGTAAGTCGTTGGAGAGTTCGGAGAAGACTAGCAAGAGGTGGCCTTGCTGCACACAGACCTGCAACTGGTCCAAAACTGACCCCAGCACACCGGCAAGCTAGACTGCGTTTCACTCGAGAAAACCTCAATTGGACATTTGATCAGAGGAGATGTGTTTTATTCTCGGACGAGTGCAGAATCTGTCTACATGGCAACGATGGACGTGGACGGGTGTACAGAAGGCCTGGCGAAAAATTTTCACAGTGCTGTATTAGTGACCTTGTCGCCTACGGTGGTGAATCGTGTATGGTTTGGGGAGGTATTTCCATAGACGGTAAGACAGATCTTCAGGTTATTGTGGGGGCGGATCAACGGCTTGGACAGCGCGGATTGAGTGCTCATGGGTACTTTGAAGATGTGCTGCAGGAACATGTGCTAGCATATGCTGCTTTTATTGGTAAAAACTTTGTACTGATGCACGTTTATGCCAAACCTGCACGTTGCTGCAATAGTGACTCGGTACCTGGAGGAGGTTAATATTCCGTTTATGGACTGGCCTGCTAGAAGTCCTGACCTCAACCCAACAGAACATCTATGTGACGAATTAAAAAGAAGGATTCGGTCAAGATCCACTGCTCCAACAAATCTCCGAGAGCTACAACAGGCTATAAAAGAAGAATGGGAAAACATACCAAATAATTTCATTTTTAAACTGATAAGGTCAATGACAAACCGTATGGGTAGGGCTAGGGGGGGTAATACGAGTTATTAATAAACATTATTTTTTAATTTAGATAATTTTTTTTATTTTTTCTAAGTCCAAATTGCAACATACTCATTATTGAAATTAATGTCGGTTCGGTTAGGGAAAGAAAATATACTGAACAATTATAGTGTTTTTGTATAATTTGGTTACATAATGTTTGGTATAAAACAAGCTTTCTAAAATCATATAAATGTTATTGTAAAAATAACTGGAAAGCGGAAAAAAACATGTTTTTTCAAAAATATTGCTGATGTGCGATATTTATGCTCTCAAGTGTATTTTAGAGTATCTGAGATACTTAAATAGTCGGCGAGAAAGAAAAAAAAACTAGGTTATTTTTGGAGATTTAAAACCGAGTGTCCAATAACTATCCGGTGTCCAACGACTGTCGGTTTACCCTATAATATAATTTTTTTTATTAATTAGAATCAAGGCAAAATTATCGAATGACCGACTAAACAAGTTTGTGGTGACATCCGACAAAGAACTTCGCACCGCATCTAACAGATGGCGCTGACATACCATCTCAACAAGAATATGCAATTAGTATGGAACCTTCATCTCACTTCAAAGTTATTCAAGTATCCAATGAGGGTTTTCGCGTATGAGAAATTCACTAGATGGCAATACGTAGGCGTGAGGTCCAACTGCAACATGATTGGTTATTTTTGACGTGACATTGACAGGCATGTCAATTTTCACCAATCACGTAGCAGTTAGACCTCATAACTACGTCTTGCCATCTAGTGGATTTCTCAAACGCGAAAACCCTCATTGGACCATGGTCCCCGAGCACGATCACCTGGCTCGGCGGAAGATCTTCGCTTTTAGGACTTTCACTCCTAAAAGTTTATTAAGCCGCCACCTAACAAGGCAAAGGAATCATCCTCAATTCTTTTTTTGGCCAAGGAAAAGAAATAAAACCAAACTTTTTGATTGAAAATTTTAAATATATTTCTTTATTAAATAGATTTATTCAGGTATTTATTGAGAGCCGGTATGTACTGCTTCCTGGTAGCTGAGAGGTTCATCTGGCGGAAGTAGCGGCAGCCCGCCGGCGACTCCTCTGGGACTAGCTGGAGCGAGGGGGCGGTCCAGGCCATTAGGAAATTGCTGAGCTGTAAATGAAAAAAACATATTTATTAACTACAGCCACTTCACTGGGGTAGTGATGAGGAATTTTGCTTACACTGAGGTGAGGAGGACTACTACTCATCTTCTTATAAATAAAAAAGAATTGCCGTTCGTTTGTCTGACTAAAACTCGAGAACGCCCCGACCGATATAGGATTTATTTTAATTTTGGTGTTAAAATGTTCGTGATAGTCCAGGGAAGGTTTATAGTATTGGCGGTATGAAATTCGCCGGGACCACTAGTTTAAAATAAAACTAATTCTACGGATTAAGTTTTTAAACATTGGAAAAATTCTCATTCATGCCTGACTGGACGAGGAGTCGAACCCACGATCTTGAGGTTTCACGCCACATGTTCTACCAATTAAACTATCCAGGCGATACGTCTTCGTGTGTATTGTTATTCTAAATAAATTATTTAGAAACCCGACGTTTCGATCTCTTTAGCGCTCGTGGGTACGGGCAAGACTGTGCCACCAAGTAGTCTTGCCCGCGAGTTTAATCCATAGAATTAGTTTTGTTTCAAATGTGTAGTGTTCTCGCAAATAATATACTAGTGTTATAAATCATTTCATGTAGGAAATGGTGTCCTCTACAGCCCATAAACTTCCCAACCGAAGGGCACGGGCCTACAATCGCGATCAGTAGCGGTACCATGAGTTGGCTATCGAAAAATTCCGTACGTTAAAAACCTATCGAGTTTTTTTTTCATACGGCCGATTGTAGTTCTTCGCGTAACCACCAGCCGGCGCTGTACAAGTTTTTCCATAGACATATTTACGTAGGCGATATCGAGCGCGTAAGTTTTAAACTCATGGTAGCCCCGCGCAATCGCCAGTCAAACACGCTGCCCTAAAGCGTGTTGGTCGCCTACACAACCATATAATTCCCTCCCAGGTGTGCAGTTTTTATTCACCGTAAGAGCGTCGCATAAACGTACATGAGAATTTTTAAATTTGAAAGCACATTGGTGTGTGGCGGGATTTGAACTGGCTATCACATCGCATGTCAAGCAACGACCTTAACCTCGGCCATCGTCACTCTGAAAATGGTGTATTGTTTTAGAGGTGAAAGCCCTGCTCCCTTAAAGTCCTGTGATGATGACGAGGCTACTCCAAGCCATCATCTTATGTCAGTTAGGAAAAAAAGAAAAAGTCTATTATTACTCTTTCTTTGGCTCTTCAAGGAGCGATTCTCACTTGCACTTGATCGATTTTTTCTAGCTGGCATTAATGCCATGTTAGCAAACTTAAGTTTGTGCTGCGCAACATTCTAAATGGCGCTGAATGCTAGATACTGAAGATGGCGTTGAGTTGGCGATAAAGTTACTATACAACGCTACAGTCACATGACAGCTGTAAATACACTTGACATCTCTAAAGTCTTCTCATTATTTGCGCGAACATGAAACATTTGATATACAGGGTGTCCCAAAAAGTAGTGTCAAGCGGAAGTCCTGAGATAGAACGCCCTTTGGGGCATCCAAAACACCCCCATGTATGTTCCGCGATTTTTTATAGTTTTCGAGTTATGATTTATTTTCTAAAATTTTGAGAACAACTGACCTAACCGACTAAAAATATTGTAGAGAAAAAAGTATTTAATTTCTTTGAGTAATTCTTTTTGCAAATCAATTTTCATGAGTTTTTCTTTAATGCCTAAAATATTTGTCTCCATAACTTATGTGGAAGTTATCAAAATTATGGTACAAACTGAAAAGTTACGTTCTGTAAATAATGTCTTACAATTTCGACGTTAAATTTTAAATATTAAGAGGTAGCTGCATGGCCCCTAAGTTACTTCAAAAACTGCGCCAGACTCTCAGCTTTCATAATCATTAATGAAAACCGGTACTTAATGGGCTACTTTTGGCTGAAATCGAACTTCAAAGACAGAGAGGTGGAAAAATCATAAAATTTTCCATTTGATTCCGAAGTATTATTAGGACATTTTATTATTCCTTAAGTTAATAAGATTGTTAACCAATCAAAGTTATACCAGAAATGCTAAGAAATAACCACTTGAAAGTTTAATTTGTGATACTCAAAAAAATTATTAATTTAAAAAATGGGAAATTTATTGAAAAAAAAAAGTTATTGTTTTTGATTATTTATTGCAAAAAGTTTAAAAGTAAAAGTTTATTAAAGTCAGTAAAGAAAGCAAAGTTCGTTAAGTTCGTCGTAACAATGGTATACGTATTGCATGTGAAAACAGTGTTAGCGCAATGAAACTTAAATTAAACAAAAAAAAATCATCCAAATGTTTGCATCTGAGTGCTCCTGTATTAAATTTAGGTTTGTTAACAAACTGATTAACTTTCGGAATAATAAAATGTCCAAATAATACTTCGTATTCAAATGGCAAATTTTATGACTGTCTTTGTAGTCCGATTTCAGCAAAAGTAGCCCATTAAGTACCAGTTTTTATTAATGATTATCAAAGCTGAGAGTCTAGCGCAGTTTTTAAAATTATTTAGGAGCCATGCAACTACCTCCTTATATTTTAAATTTAACGTTGAAATTGTAAGATATTATTTACAGAACGTAACTTTTCAGTTTGTACCATAATTTTGATATTTTCCATATAAGTTATGGAGACAAGTATTTTAGGCATTAAAGAAAAACTCATGAAAATTGATTTGCAAAAAGAATTACTCAAAAAAGTCAAATACTTTTTTCTCTACAATATTTTTAGTCGGTTAGGTCAGTTGTTCTCAAAATTTTAGAAAAATAATCATAACTCGAAAACTATAAAAAATCGCGGAACATACATGGGGGTGTTTCGGATGCCCCACAGGGTGTTCTATCTCAGGACTTCCGCTTGACACTACTTTTTGGGACACCCTGTATAATTTTACGGATAAAACTCGCGTGAATTGTTATTTTAAACATATTATTAGGGAGCCTCAAGTCTCAGGACTCAGTCTCGCCCGTGACCACGAGTGCTGTAAAGAGCTCGAAACTTCGGCTCTGTAAATAACATGTTTAGAATAACAATACACGCAAGTTTGATCCGTAAAAATAGTAAATTTCAAAAGCGCTAGTGTCAGACAGCTCTAAAATCACTTGACAGCGGAAGTCACCAGATGGCGCTACCTCGTCGGCCTCCCGTTCCCTCTGGCAGTAGACGGCGGCGTCCCTACGCAGTCCCCGGGCGCGGTCGATGCCCAGCAGCACCAGCAGCGCCTCCGGCAGGGCTGGACTGTGTGTGACCCAGAGCTGGATATATCTAGCTGGAGTGACTTGACAGCGCTAGAGTCACTTGACAGCGATAGAGTCACTTGACAGCGCTAGAATCGCTTGACAGCGGTAGAGTCACTTGACAGCGGTAGTCACTTTATAGCGGTAGGGTCACTAGGCAGCTCTAAAGTCACTAGGCAGCTCTAAAGTCACTAGGCAGCTCTAAAGTCACTAGGCAGCTCTAAAGTCACTAGGCAGCTCTAAAGTCACTAGGCAGCTCTAAAGTCACTAGGCAGCTCTAAAGTCACTAGGCAGCTCTAAAGTCATTTGACAGCGCTAGAGTAACTTGACAGCTCCACAGTCAAATAACAGCTCTAGAGTCGCTTGACAGCGGAAGTCACCAGATGGCGCTACCTCGTCGGCCTCCCGTTCCAGCTGGGAGTAGACGGCGGCGTCCCTGCGCAGTCCCCGGGCGTGGTCGATGCCTAAAAGCACTGCAGCGGAGCATCCGCGCTCCACAAGAGCCTCCGGCAGGGCTGCGGTGCTGTCCGGCTTCTTGAGGTACTCCTGGTGATAAAAAAAGTATATAGAATAGAATATATTTGTATTGGTCACATACACAATAGGGAACATGCGCACATTTTTTTTTATTATAGAAATCAATCTTTAATATCGAAGAAATATAAATATAATTTTATTTTTCAATTTACTTTAACGACAAGCGAGATATAGCTGTTTAAAGTTCCCGGGTGGACAGAGAGATCCGATATGGCAGATGACGTCACAATTACACTACGGCCATTCGCGATCCATAAAAAACTCCGATAGAAAATTAACTTTAATTCCTTATGAATCCTTCGTTTTTGGACCGATTTTAATTTTCATTTCACATTTCATTATATGTTTAAGTATTTTATAAAAATATGCATATTCCCTATTACATTTTACAAGAATACAATTCACACCCAGAAACAGTGGCATAACTACAGGGTGGCAAGTCGGTAAAATGCCACGGGCCCCCACCCGGTAGGGGCCCCAGCCGAAAGGGGCCCCCGGTCATAGCAGAATCTCAACTGTCAACACACATACAGATTAAGATAAAAAAAAGAACGTGGTGTGCACGGGGCCCCATCCGATGAATTTTGCCACGGACTTCAACGGGTATAGTTACGCCACTGCCCAGACACCGAAAACCATTGAAGATCGTACCTGAACCAGCATTGGGAAGCTAGGCACCATGATGCTGCCGAATATCTTGACATCTTTCTTCAGAAGCTGACCTGCGGTCAGAGAGGCCACATCACTCTTGGCGTGAGAGAGTCGGTCCAGCTTGCTCTTCCTGTAATAATGTATAATTATTCATCATTGATGATGATCATCATCATCATTGGTATCTTTTATTGTTATTATGTTATTATCGTTATATTTAATAGTAGTAAATAATATAGTGTATGGATACACAGATAAACTTAAATATATTTATACCAAAGCCGCTCTAAGTTGACTGATTTGACACATGTCAGACTGACTGCACTATACCGGAGCTGTTCTTAGAAGACTGATTTGACACTTTATTTTATATTTTGCATTTATCCTTGTTAAGAGGAACATATTTAGCGAATCATAAAGAACAACTTTTAAAAATAAGACGTTATTTCAAAATGTCAAATGCACCTAATTATCTAATTATTTGTCTTTTATTACCTAAAATAATTGAATTATAAAAAGAAAACGTAAAATTTCCACTTTGTATTACGCTTTTACAAGGTTACGCCGTTTGACACGTTTTCATAGTGACGTAGTGGGTAATACTCACCAGGAATTTTTTAAAAATAGGATGAAGGATTTAATAAGTATTGTATTTTAAAAATAAATATATTTATAAATAAGGAACTTAAATTCAATCTTTTGGATGTGAATTAATGTTTTTATTAAAAATATGTTATAATTAGACCTTGCTTGGTTATAAAGTGGAAATAACTGTTAATATATACTTCGGCAATTTTACCGTTGTCCCTCACTAGTGCAGTCAGTCTGACATGTAGTAAATCGGTTCGTCAAAATAAGTTCTAGAAAAATAACAAAATTACTTTTTTTTCACTAGACGCTTTGAAAGTTGGTCGACACAATTCGATTCGTAAAACTTTTGTGAAGAATTATTTTTTTATTCCAATATGATAGAGTTATGACTCAAATCGGTATCGTAATTATAAAGACCCACTATTGAACTATTTCTAGAAAAAAAATCATGCAAGCAGGTCCGCAGTAGTTAAGCTACAGTGAAGACTTTTATACTGAATTCCGGCTTCTTACAAAAAAATTACAAAAATCTCAATAACTTTGGAACTATTGAAAATCGCTGAACATACATGGAGGTTATATCGATAGGTATTGAAGTCCCCCATCGATTGACTTATGATGATCCACCCCTCCTGTTACACCCTGTATAGTAAGGATAAGTAAATAGAAAGTTACTTCCCTCTCGCCCGCATAGTCTTTCGGCTTCAGTAGAGTTTCTAAGAACATTGTCACTTCTTCATCGTGTGGAGTGCCCTTATTGAGTTCCTTCGAGAAGTTGACAGTGTCCAGTATTATGGTGCCTGAAATAGGGATAATTATGTTACACAACAGAACATAACTAAACAGTTAACTTTTTTTTTTTTCCTAACTGACTAACGATGATGGCTTGGAGGAGCCTTGTCATCATCACCTGCGGGGGAGCGGATGAATCTCACCTCTAAAACCGTTTACTAAAATTATTTTCAGCACGAAAATCAGTAGAAAATACATTTAAAGCTTTCGCGTTCCATCACACTAAACATTAGTCTTTATGTGTCTACACGCGATATTAGGAGTAGCAAATACATAGCTACTTACTGCCCGACGTGCAGACTGGGTCACACCAATCATGGTCGCGGGCGACCAATATCGAGTGTAGACCCATAAAGACTAATATTTAGAAGATACATTTCTTATTAGTGCCCGATTTTTTGACTGTGTTACTCAAATCACGTCAAATAATAGGCTCTAGGTTCCTAGAGTCCAGTACTCTATGCTTGAAAGCGTAACAGACAGACAGACAGACAGACAAAATTACTTTTGGATTTATAATATTAGTAAGGATTCTTTCACCCCTCTGCCTTTCAATCACATTTTCTATACCTGAACCTGTCCCTTCAAAACTCATTATCTCACCTCCTTCTGGTTTTCAATCTCATTCTCTCAGAATCTCTCTTTCAATCTCTATATATCTATATATAATCTCATTTTCTTATCTCCTCTCTGTCTTTCAATCTCATTATCTTACAATTTCAATTTCAGTTCGCTCGCGACCACGATTGGTGTAACCCAGTCTGCACGTGGGGCAGTAAGTAGCTATGTAATTTGCTACTCCTAATAACGCGTGCAGACCCATAAAGACTAATATTTAATTTCAATCTCAATTTAAACTTCCCTCTTCTCTCTGCCATTCATCTCTTTCAACCCCCCCCTTTCAATCTCATTCTCTCTGTTAAATAATATAACAAAATAACTGTTCTGTATGACATTTATGGTATAACATATTAGGCTGTATGGATGATGATGTCTCAGTGTACTATTGACTTGAAAATAAAAACAGTTGATTACAAATTATTATAGAGTTTTAATACTCTCTTCCTATACTCTGCCTTTCAATCTCATTCTCTCCCACTTCTTTGCCTTTAAATTTCATTTTCATTCCCTCTCTTTAAATCTCATTCTCTCTCATTTCTCTCTTTTCATCTCACTCTCTCTTTCAATCCTTTTTATCTCTCTTTATCCTTTTTTATCCCTCTCACCATGCAGCATCTCGGTGCAGGCGGGGTAGGCGTTGAAGAAGTCCACCTCCTTGGCTACCAGTGTGGCCAGATCTCGGACCCTCTGAGCCACGAGGGTGCAGCATGAGCCGACTGTCTCTATCGTGCTTCGAGTGTCATCCTGAATGGAGAATGTTACTGTGTGAAATTAAATCTAATTTTACGGATTAAACTCTCATATAATTATATAACCTTAATCTTAATAAATAATCTCATAGTATTGTCTATTTGGTTTTGGTTGGTGGGAACGCAAATGACCTTGTTAAAACAACGCATGATGCAGAATGGCGGCGACGTGGTCCACAACCCGTCACGTTAGGTTTCCCACAGAGGTGATAAGTGGATCGCTGGAAGCGATCTCTGCCTACCCCTCTGGGAAAAAGGCGTGATTTTATGTATGTTTTTTTCATGTGAAATTAAATCTAATTTTACGGATTAAACTCTCATATAATTATATAATCTTAATCTTAATAAATAATCTCATAGATAAAACTCTTGTCTTGTGTGTCTTGTCTTGTGACCACGAGCGCTGTAAAGAGGTCCAAACGTCGGATCTCTAAATAATGTTTAGAATACCAATACACGCGATTACTCCGTAAAATTAATTTATTTCAAATGTTTAGTGCTCGCGCTGATAATAGACAATACTACGTAGTATTATTACAGTGTCTCAATTTCACAATGGGACATTATGTAATAGTACGTCGAATATGTTTGTAAAACTAATTTTGAAACGTTAAATTACGAAAAAAAATGTTTTTTTTAATGTAGGTACTGTATGTTGTAGTGTCCTAACACTAAGTTGATTTTGTATAAAAAGTGCAGACGGTTAGAACTTTAAACACTTCTTCTTCTTATTGTACGGTTGATGAACAACCTGGTGTCAGAGTGATGGCTTCACACACCGTTGAAAAATCTCTCAGGTGTGCTGGTTTCCTCACGATGTTTTCCTTCACCGTTAAAGCGTCGAATGGTGGTACATATGAATTTCAAATTTGAAAAACACATTGGTACCTGGCGGGGTTTGAACTGGCCATCTCTCACATGGAAAGCAACGACCTTAACCACTCGACCGTCGACGCTTATACACACTTATAACGTTCTCAATTTCGGCTGTATAAGCGAACGAATTACACATATCGATTTAATAAGAGTATTTTTTTTATTGAGATAACTGACGGACTAAATTTTTTTTATTTACATACATACAACCGGAAATTTTGGCGGTAGTACACTTTTCAAACAGATTTCTTTAAACGCCATTAGCCCCGCCCACTGGCCAATAGAAGAGCACTTGAAGAAAATGTGTCAAAATCCAAGCAAAAACGTTCCAATAGTAGGAGAGCTAGCAAGAATTTTTTGGTAGGTATTTGAGGCAAGCTGAAAACTTATCCTGTACCTCTCCTATTATATCCCAGCACGAAACTGCAGACCTGGCTGGTAAGTAGCGGGGCTAAAGCAAAACCCCAAAAATATTTATCATCTTTTTATTTATAACTAAAAAATAAGACTCACTAAGACAAATCATTTCGATGGAACTTCTACCTGTCAGATGAACTGACAAATTATATTTTTTTGGATTATAAAATATATTTTTAAATAAACTAAAGGGGGGGTTTAGCCCCGCTACTCAGCCAGGTCTGCGGTTTTGTGTTAGGGTATAATATTAAAGGTACAGGACAAGTTTTCAGCTTATCTCATATACCTACCGAAAAATTCTTGCAGCTCTCGGACCACAATTAACGTTTTGGGGGCGGGGCTTGCCCTGACAGACGCGTAAGCGCCAAGCGATTTTACCTTATAGGTGGTCGACCGCCAACGTTGCTGATAGTACATAGTACCAATTTCAAAAGTGTTAATTTAAAACTCACCTTATAATTCCACTCAGTTTTGTCTATAGGCCGATGGTCTATTATCTCTGTGACGTACGGCGCCAGAAATTTGTCGTTGGCAGCCAAAGAGTGGTGGTCTACTAGAATAACTTTAGTTTTTTTGGTAGCAACCAACTGTTTCAAATCTATGTCATCTCTGAAAAGAAACACAAGTAACATTTTTATTTGTTGTTTTAAATGCTATTAAAGCACGATGTAAATTTAAAATTTGAAAAAATTCATGACCCTTTCATTTCTTAACAGATATGTTATACATAATGGTTGCACTCGGCAGTTATATTTGTTGTTTGTAATGCTATTAAAGCACGATGTAAATATAAAATTTGAAAAAACGAATAGCTCAGTGGAAGAGCAACGGTGGAGGTCCGGTGGTTCAAGTCCCCGTTCAGGTGGGGTCATGAATGCGAGTTTTATCAAATTTTAAATTTACAAGTAACATTTCAAAATGTGTCATCAAACAGCGATTGTAGAGCCTGCAAGGAAGAAATGGAAGACATGAAACATTTCTTATGTGAATGTCACACACTGGCCAGACACAGGCTCAGACTTCTGGGAACGGCTTATCCGAAACCAGAAGAATACAGGCACCTCAGACCCAAGGACGTTATTGCATTAATGCATCTAATCTTCAGGGAGTAGGTGTATAGATATAATAATAATATGATTAACCATGATGTGTACACATGTTTTAGGATAACATCTAGTCCATAAGTTTTGAATTTGTAATTTAGAAGGTACATTGATGTTGTTCTGGTTTGTGAACCTAAATAAATAAAAAATAAAATAAAATACAGGTAGGAGTAACACAAACGATCCCTGAGGGTCGACGTGAACCGGTTAGACGGTCCCCACTATAAGATAAGATAAGATAAACATTTCAAAAAGGACAAATGCCAGGTTTGAAACAGGTAATGGCGTCTTTTTTTCACTTCAAAACGTATATATCATATTTAGTATCAAAGCTACTTAAAATCTCACCTGAATATGAGTCTGTCAGCAAGTATACCGTTCTCTCTAAAATAATATGCCACCTCCGTCTTCAAAGGGAAGTCTTTACGGTCCACATTCAGAACAGACACGAATATATCATCTTTGTACACCGTCTCGTCCCTGTTCGTTCTTGTGCACACCTGCAAAAAAAAATATACGCATCCGGCTCGAAGGACCATAACGATTTGATGGTTAGATTCAAACCGATAGCCAAAAAGGCAGTTTGAATAATGAGGCCTTGATTATAATAATCCTCATCAGCCAAGATACGTCGCCACTGCTGGGGCACGGGCCTACCCTAAACTAGGGCGATAAGGCCGCGAGTCAACCACGCTGGCCAAGTGCGGGTTGGTCGTCTACACAACCTTATAATTTCTTCGTAGGTGTGCAGGTTTCCTCAAGATGTTTTCCTTCACCGTTAAAGCCTCGAATAATCGTACATATGAATTTCAAATTTGAAAAACACATTGGTTAGTGACCCTGGCTGACGGTTCTAAGAGTCGTGGGTTCGATTCCCACTCGGGGAAAATATTTGTGTGATAAACATTGGTGTTTGTTCCGTTTCTGGGTGTGATTATGTATTTAAGTATGTATTTATAAATATATATGTATGTATATCAGTCTCTTACGCCCATAGTACAAGCTCTGCTCAGTTTGGGGTCAGATGACCGTGGGTGGAAATGTCTCAGAAATTAATTTATTTTATTTACTATGATACGTGGTGGAGTTTGAACTAGCGACCTCCCAAGGAAGCAACGACTTTAACCACTTAGCCATCGACGTTCACGCCTTGACTATATGGCCAGTTCTACCTGTTCCATGGTATATCAAATATTTAGGAGTGATCCTTAAAGGGAAGATCTTCCGCCGAGCTAGGTGATCGTGCTCGATGACCATGGTTCAATCACCATGTTGGTTTTTGCCCTATATATAGTTAGTGGCACGAATAACTTTGAAGTGAGATGTAGGTTCCATACTAATTACATATTCTTGTGAAGATGGTATGTCAGCGCCATCTGTTATTTGCTGTGCGAAGTTCTATTTTCGGATGTCGCCACAAATACCTTGCATTTGATCTGGTGGTACTGCCAATGCAGGAAGATGGAGTACACGAGAGAGCTGACGGCGGAATCCAAGTCACAGCTCTCGTTACCCAGAACTATGTTCAGTTCTCCGTAGTTGTCTGATTTCTGTAGAAAAAGGAAATAGTATCATATTATTTTGACCACTTGGACTTTAGTGAAACTGGGTGATAGAATCAGTAACGAAATAATTAGAGAATGTTGTGTGAAAGAATCTTCTTTCACACCATGTTCTGTAATTATCAACGGCGGATCCAGCTGCGGCGGCGGACCCTGAGCTGGTTCCAGGACTGGTTGAAGATCGCCTAACCGGACTGGCACTTCTCCACGTTCATAAAAACGTACCCATTGTCGTAAATGACGTAATAACGCATTTCGGGAGAAGACGTCAAAGAAAAATTGATCCCATCAAAAACATCCTGTAAAAAACTAGCCAAGTCTCGATTGAGCAGATTGCTCATCTCTAAAAAGTAATGAAATCTAGACAAAATCGTGCCAAGCCTAAGGTTCCTTACTGCGATTTTTTAATTTTTATATTTAGTGTTGTGTGACTTGGCCGTTGAAGGGAATACAAGGGTACACAAGGGTAGGGTAGGGTAGGTGAGTGTGTGAGTGTGTTACATAAATGCGAAACTTTGCTTTCGCTTAACTTCGGAACTATAAGTCTCACAGACTTGAAATTTTGGATTTTTAGTATGTTATCATAGGTTATTGGATGATAAAAATTTCAGCGTTCTGGTCTTATCCAGAGGTTCTCAAATAGGGGCCTGAAAATGCGGCGAAATGGTTCCAGTAAAGGATGGTACGGCACTGCCGTGCCCCAGATTTTGTTATTTAAATACATATATGTATTTTGTCTGTTCGTATTTTGTTTGTTGAAAACCCTTGTCGTACCACCTGTTCACTTTTGCGGAGTTTTGCGTCATACCCCTCGACAAACCTCTAGCTGTTATGACAAATCATCCACCACGGTTATGGCATATTAATAGGCTGCCTCACTCCGTGTGTGATAGTGCTTCCCTGGATGTCTTCAAGAGAATATGGCAATATGTACGTGTATATGTACAAGTTATTAGTAGTGGAGTCATTGAAGCATTTTAGGTCCGAATTTTTTTACTGTGAACCGATTGGCATGAAATTTTGGATTTAGGTCCATATTACCCTTAATATCAAAAGTGAAAATGATTTGGACCCCGCAACCAACCTGGGGGTGGTTGCTGACCCTTCTCGGCGGTGGGTGGTGTTTTTTTCAAATAACCTCAGATATCGACAGAAGGCCTAATTTTAAGCAAAAATTATTTGAAAAGTTTTTCGGAAAATCCAATAATTTTCAAGTAATTGGCCATTGAATATTCGCAATTTTTGCACGTTTTTCATCGGTTTTTAGCAAATATCTCCAAAAATGAACGATCTATCGAAAATTTTCCTGAAACAAAATTAGAGCAGGTAAAAAAATGAACAATTTCGATATTTATAAAGTATTCTAAGTGCAATATTAAGCTAGATATTAAAGATCAAAGTTGTTTTTCACCTTGTCTGAACTTTTATCGATGTGGTCAATGCCATCTAGCGGCGAGGAAATGCATTTTATGCGATCTAATAAAAAAGGGTTTTGTAGCCCATAAAATAAGCTTTAAAATGAGTACTATTTAAAGTCTTTTGCACCTAAAATAAGTGAGCTGTATTGCAAATAAGCGGAGCATCTAAGATTTTTTCTCCGAAATCAATTGGTTTTATAAGTGCCATTTCCACCCAAATTGAAATTAATCGTATTCCGTCTAGAAATATCATTATAATAAAGTGTTTGATGAATTGTATGAGTTTTGATGCTTCAGGACACATATTGTTCAAAAAAGTCTCGAAAAGAAAATAATAAAAAATTCAATTTTTTTAAAATCCCTCCTTTCTTTTATAATATCTCAAAAATTACGACAGATACGTATAAAAGTGTGACATAAAAAAAATAGGTATTTTTCTAACAAACAATTTGGTTTTTTTATTTTTTCTATCGAACAAAAATTTACGGAGATAAGATTGTTTAAAGAGCGCGTGGCAGAGCAATCACAGCCTCTCTTAAGCCCTTTAACCCTTCCCCGTTTGTGTAAAGTGTTTTTTACTATATATTGCAATACAGGATGTTGTAGCTCTTTTAATTACCTTTACAATGGTAATTTACAAATTGTGATAGCAAATAAATTTAAGGAGTAATAGCCCAAAAACGTATCATATATTTTTCTACTCAGTATTCTTTTTCTACTTAACATTTTCGGGGTGTGAATATTTGGAGCAACGTGAAAGTACGCAGTATATATAGTATAATAGAGACCCAAAACTACTATTATGTGTATAAATATACATAACTAGCTGTGCTCGCGACTTTATTCGCATGAACTATAGGATTTTACATCCAAATGTTTTTTCTCAATAACTCCCGTTCTCGTATGAATTTTGCAATATCGCGTTGCAAGTAAGCTTTACGTTCATTAGAGTACCTGCATGCAAAATTTCAATCATCTATCTTAGGCGGTTTAAATTTTTTCATACAAAGATTTTTCAAGGTTTCAAGGGGTCGTTTTTAAGGTTTTAAGGGATGGATAACATGGGTTGAAAGGGGGTTGAAGTGTCATAATTATTATAGAGAATATAAAATATTACTTACTCTATACTTACATCTTTTTATGTCATACCAAAGTATTTCGTTGTGATTTTCAATTTAAGGGCTGTTTGCAAGGGTTGTAAGATATTAAAGGGGTTGAAAATTATTTTAATATGAGGTTATTGTGTTAGATAACACTTTAAAATTTTACCACTTATTATTAGACATGTTTTCTAGCGATAAAATGGCTCAATGTAATTTTTTCCATTAAGGGTTCGTTTTCACCCTTTAAAAATAATTGCGGGGTTCAGATCATTTTCACTTTTGAAATTAAGGGTAATATAAGACTAAATAAAAAAATTCATGCAAATCGGTACACAGTAAAAAATTCGGAGGTTTGACCGTATTTTACGCTTCAATGACTGCACTATAGGTATAGTGCAGTCATTGAAGCATTATGGGTCCGATTTTTTTTACTGTGAACCAATTTGCATGAAATTTTAGATTTAGTTTTATATTACCCTTAACTTCAAAAGTGAAAATGATTTGAACCTCACAACCACCCTGGGGGTGGCACCTGACCCTCCCCGGGCGTGGATACTTTTTTTTTTCCAAAATAACCTCAGATATCGATAGAAGGCCTAATTTAAAGCAAAAATCATCTAACAAGTTTTTCAATAAATTTTAAGTAATTGGCCATTGAAAATTCGCAATTATTGCACGTTTTTCATCGGTTATTATTAGCAAATATCTCCAAAAATATACGATCTATCGAAAATTTTATTACAAACAAAATTGTAGCAGGTAAAAAATGAACAATTGGGATATTTACAAAGTATTCTAAGTGCAATATTAAGCTAGATATTAAAATCAAAGTCGTTTTTCACTTTGCCTGAACTTTTTCGAGGTGGTCAATGCCATTAAGCGGCGAGGCAATGCATTTAATGCGTTCTAATAAAAAAGGATTTTGTAGTCCATAAAATAAGCTTTAAAATGAGCTCTAATTTGAAAGTCTTTTGCACGTCAAATTAGTGAGCTGTATTGCAAATAAGCTGAGCATCTAATGTTTTTTTTTGTAATTCAATAGGTTTCATAAGTAACCAATTCCAAATTAAAATTAATCGTGTTCCGTCTAGAGTTATCGTTATTATAAAAAAAATTATAGATTGTATCAGTTTGGATGCTTCAGGACACATTGTTCAAGAAAGTCTCGATAAAGAAAATAATATTTTTTTAAACCCACCTTTCTTTCGTAATATCTCAAAAAATACGACAGATATGTATAAAAGTGTAGAAATAATTTTTATTTTTCTTACAAACAATTTTGTCTTTTTGTTTTTTCTGTTGAACAAAAATTTACGAAGATATGATTGTTTAAAGAGCGCGTAGCAGCACAATCACAGCCTCTCTTAAGCCCTTTAACCCTTCCCGGTTTGTCTAAAGTGTTTTTTACCACATATTGCAATATAGGATGTTGTAGCTCTCTTAATTACCTTTACAATGGTTATTTACAAATTGTCATAGCAAAAAAAAATTAAGGAGTTATAGTCTAAAAACGTATCGTATATTTTTCTACTCAGTTTTCTTTTTCTACTGAACATTTTTGGGGTGTGAATATTTGGAGCAACGTGAAAGTACGCAGTATATATAGTATAATAGCGACCCAGAACTATTGTTATGTGTATAAATATACATAACTAGCTGTGCCCGCCCACGCTTTATTCGCGTGGACTATAGGATTTTACATCCAAAAGTTTTTTCCCAATAACTCCCGTTCTCGTATGAATTTTGCAATATCGCGTTGCAAGCAAGCTTTTCGTTCATTAGAGTACCTTCATGCAAAATCTCAATCATCTATCTTAGGCGGTTTAAATTTTGTCATACAAAATTTTTTCAAGGTTTCAAGGGGTAGTTTTGAAGGTTTTAAGGGATAGTTTAATGGGTTGAAAGGGAGTTAAAATGTCATAATTATTAAAGAGAATATAAAATATTATACTCTATACTTACATCTTTTTATGTCATATCAAAGTATTTCGTTATGATTTTTTCAATTTAAGGGTTTGCAAGGGCTGTAAAATATTCAAGGGGTTGAAAATGATTTTAACATGAGGTGTTGGAAAACACTTTACAATTTTACCACTTATTATTAGACATGTTTTCTAGCGATAAAATGGCTCAATGTAATTTTTTCCATTAAGGGTTCATTTCAATCTTTAAAAATAATAGGAGGGGTTCAGATCATTTTCACTTTTGATGTTAAGGGTAAAATAAGCCTGAATAAAAAAAATCATGCAAATCGGTACACAGTAAAAAAATCGGAGGTGTGACCGTATTTTTACGCTTCAATGACTTAGTGCGCCTTATGCTGTATTTCGTCACTTTCCCGATTCGTCCGACATAGTACAAGCAAGCATAAAAGAAAAATCCAGATTATTAATATTTTATTTTAAACTATATCCAATATATTTTACTTTATTACTAAAATTACGAAAATAAAATCGTTACATCGATCAACGAGTCTCTTTACCTTTGAAGCCTAGCCAAAAATGTCTACTTTTTTCCTCTTCTTTGGTTCCTTTTATAATAATTAAAAATTTTTTTTTTTACTCATTCGGCCAAATCACTACTACGCACTTTAGTCTTGTATCTAATAAAGCAGTTAACCATCACAGTAGTACCATCATGCGACCAATCAATGGAAGTAGTGCGAATAAACGGAAAAAATTGTTAATAATATTATACTTGAATATACATGCTCGTCGGACGAATCGGGAAAGTGACGAAATACAGCATGAGACATGTAAGAGATGTTGTCTAGTTAAGCCGAGAGACGTCATAATCAATGAGACGTATTAACTAAAGTGGCGAAATACGAAAAGTGACGAGCTGTCAACACAACCGTTTCGGATGCCCCACGAGGTGTTCTATCACAGGACTTTCGCTTGACGCTACTTTTTGGGACACCCCGTATAGTTAATGGTAAAATTCTTTTTGTAAATCATTATTTTTTGTAAAAATTTAATAAATTAACATTGAAATTACTCAGCAAACATAATTTATCACATATACAATTGAAATTTCTACTATAATTTTTTTTCCCCTCTTCCGTCTCTCATTTTTCAGTAAATTGTTGTTAAAAATTGTTGTAAACGAGATCGGCCATTTTTTTTTTAACTTTCAGGTTTTAATAATGCAATCAAGCACTTCCTATACACATTCATTGACTGGCCCTGGATTCCGAGATTTTACCATTTTCATGTTTTACGGAACTCCACTAACTGCACTAGTGTTATGATTTCCAAGTGTACAATAAAGAATGAATATTTTTAAGTACAGTCCTTCCGTATAATAATATAAATAAAATGCCTACTTTTTACTTGTATCTATTGTTATCAAAATTAAATTGTAAGTTTTCGACTTGACCACGACTATGTGACCCCCCCCCCTGGTGCCAAAGCTGGATCCGCCCTTGGTAATTATTCTCTACATCTCATCTACATCTGTAGTGACAAAAGGTTGAGGAAGGTATGCTTAGATGGTTTGACCACATAGAGAGAATGAATGAAAGACGATTAACGAAAGGAATATACAGAGGAAGTATAAATGCAAATGTCGACAGGGGAAGGCCAAGAAAGAGCTTCTATAACCAAGGCTCTTTAATGGGGAATGCTCTGAAGAGCTATTTCAGCTAATTCCTCTCGGCCCTTTCCACTCCCGAACGACACGTGCTGGACTGCGCTGCCATCCACATACAGTTCAGGCGCTGGTGGCTCGGACTAAGAGGTTCTGCTCTTCATTTCTGCCCCGTGCCATTAAGGCATGGAATGCCCTTCCAGCTCATGTTTTCCTCCGTCCTATGATCCCGGGCTCTTCAGGCGGGATGTGAAACGGCATTTAAGCAGGCCTTCAGGGTGAGTGCGACAGGCGCAATATGATCTATTGTGCCTGTCGACCTCATATTTGGTCGTCACTACCGCTTACCATCAGGTGAAGAGAGGTGATCTTGTTAGAATTTTATAAAAAAAAAAGTACCCGTAATCGAAGAGCATGCATAACTGAGAGATGAGGTTGATGGATGTGGAAGAAGCGAAAGTGGTGTGCCAGGACAGCACATGGAACGACGTGCCTACCCCTCTGGGGAAAAGGCGTGATTTTATGTATGTATGTATGCTATGTACCTACCTATTATTTTGACTGTTGCTCATAGTTGTTAACTAATCGGGACAAATATTTGTGTGACGACTGTCGAGCAGTCTTTATTGTCTGTACATTGATGTATATCTATACTCTGCTTTTATTTCTAATATCTGTAATATAAGTACTTAAGGGACTTACTACATAACCATAACAGTTTATGTAATTTTTAATCAATTAGTAATTATATTTTATGTTTCAGTAAGTAATCAAGGTTATACCATCCAATGAAACAATTTTCATTATCAGTCCTGAACTAGGGCGATCAGGGGGCTTAGACAAAGTAACAACATCGAAACGATAAGGAAGTTCGAAAAGAACAAAATGTATGGGATTGACCACGTGATTTATCGCGTCTTATATCAATCCCATACATTTAATTATTGTCTACGGTACCAGGCCTTAGTCAACCACGCCGGCCAAGTGCGGGTGGGCGACTACACAACCTTAGAATTTCTTCGTAGTTGTCCAGGTTCTCACGTTGTTTTTGCTTCACCGTTAAAGCGTCAAATTATCTTGCATATGAATTTCAAATTTGAAAACCCAGTGGTACGTGGCGGGATTTGAACTGGCGATCTCTCGCATAGCAAACAACGAACTTAACCACTCGGCCATCGACGCTTTTAAATAATTAAATTATTTTAAGTCATAAAAAAATATAGCAATAACCCATAATTAGTCTTATCCTCCAACATATGTATAAATATCTGATAAATGGCTTTTTCAAATTTTATCTTATTCTATCAATTTATAAGAATAGGTCTCAAGTAGGTACCTAGTATCTATTTGGTATTCTTCCTATCCGTTCTCCATTTCCTGAAAATATCTAAATAATAAGCCTGTAACATTATCAACAGATAGTTTCACTTCCACATAGTAATTGTATTGATTTATATTGTGGTTACTGTGACACAAACAGTTCTTATCATTCATATTACTGTGGTTACAGAATAGTGTATTTACATACAACTGTACATTTGAGGTAACTATGTTACCTACTGATATAGCAATATGACATACATGAATATGAATGCGATTTATCTTTTGTGATGCTAAGAATAGCTTTTCTATATTATGTTAACTGATGTTAATGAGACATGAAACAAGACTCATCTATACTAATATTATAAAGCTGAAGAGGTTTTTTCTTTGTTTTTTGAGTGCCCTAATCTCAGGAACTTCTGGTTGGAAGTTTTTTTTTTTCCTTATGTCGTATGTCCTTATGGATAATATACGCCATCTGATTACAATCTAGTCTTACAAAGACTAATGAGTAATTTATCTTTAACTTAAACTGCTTAAATAATTGTTTGTGTAAGAATGCGTTCATTAACACTTTTCTTATTGTCTCTATTAAGGGGAGGACACTTTGTTCTTGTGTTCATTTTAAGTAGAACTTCACTTTTTGTCACTTATTTACTAAGTCAAAAGGTTTGGTCCTTTTAAGTCTTCGCACTGAGTTCATATTGTCGAGGAGCTAGATAGCATCGACATTCACATGATGATGAAGTCGACGTTCATGAGCTTCGGCGTATTTCTTAATAATGTCTTTGACAAAGTCTACTTTGAGGTCCCGGTGTAGGTCTTCATTTCTGACGTACCAGGGTGCATCTACGACAACTCTGAGTACTTTATTCTGGAAACGTTGCATGATCTGCATATTACTATATTTGGTAGAGCCCCATAGCTGAATACCGTAGGTCCATACTGGCATGAGGACTTGGTTGTATAGTAGAATTTTATTATCAACTGACAACGAGGAATGTCTCCCAAGTAGCCAATTCATCTGTTTGGAAGTGAAAAATTTTTTTGTGTTGGACCCTTTATCGAGGAAGGCTTTAGGATATTTTAAATCACACTGCGACCTATAGGAAAGAAACAATGGAAAATGTGTAAAAAGAATGGGGGAAAATATGGACAAGGTCGCTGGCACGGCCATATTTTAATAACAATAGCTATCCTTACTAATATTATAAATGCGGAAGTAACTCTGCTTGTTGCGCAATCACACATAGATTACTGAACTAATTTAAATGAAATTCGGTACAGATATAGTCCAGAGCCTGAAAAAGGACTTTTTTACCGACTCCGCTTATAAAGAAGTAATGTTTTACCCGTTAAACATCCCTATATGGAAGAAGTGGCGGACAGAAAGCTAGTATTTTATTTATTTATTTTATTCATTTATTAAGGACAACCAACAAAACTTACACTAAACAAATACAACAGCTACATCACATACTACAAGAGCTTAGTGCAGATTCATAAATCATTTATAAAGGCTGAATATACATAATGTCAAAAATATAATAAACTATAAATATGTTACCTCCATGCCAATTTGCATTTTAAAATCTGCCTCCTGCAATTTTTTTTATATTAACTGACTTATGACTGGCTCGGTGGAACAGTGGTTAGTGACCCTGGCTGGCAATTTCAAGGATCGTGGTTTCGATTCCCACTCGGGACAAATATTTGTGTGACGAACGTTGGTCTTTGTTGCGTGTCTGGATGTGATTATGTATTTAAAAATATATATATGTATATAAGTGTCTGACGCCCATAGTACAAGCTCTGCTTAGTTTGGGGTCAGATGACCGTGAGTGGAAATGTCCCAGATATATATTATATTTATTTTATGAAACAGATGTGAAAAAGCATGCAAACAATAGAGGTAGGTATCAGGTAGATATCAGATAGAAGTAGGTAGATATCACAAGGTATTAATTTGGACAAATTTGTGTATGTTTTATGTAATTGACGAGCATGCATGAAGAGGTTGATGGATGTGGAAGAAGTGACAGTGGTGTTCCAGGACCGTAGCACATGGCAGGTAGTGATATCTGCCTACCACTCTGAGAAAACACTGTCTAACACTCTGACTGCATGTATCTATGTATGTAAAAGTATGCTGATAGGTAGTCATAATGTACAACTGTATGTAGTTACAATTCATTTAGAACATAATGGGCAAATAAAAGGTTAAAATTAATATTGAATACAGCTATTTAATCTAACTTAAATATAAGTCCCATGCTTGCAATCCCTACCCACATGTTAATAAGTAGTAATTTCTTTCGGTTCCACATTACCACAATATGTATGATGTACACAAGCAAATTAATGATTTGATTTTGAGTTTCTGTTAATAATAATATTATCTAAGTTTGAAATAAAAACAAAGGTACTTCTCTGCTCTGTTCTATTTTATCATTGACCACTTTAGTGATAAAATAGAACAGAATATAATGTAATAGAATATGTTCTGCACACATATGACCAAAGCATACTAATCTAAAAATTAATAAGGGTGAAAGGGCAAATAAATATTAAACGAAACTACCAAACCGACTTATCTTAACACTGAGATTTAACAAATTTCAAAAACTTTTAAGTTTCCGGTTCGCTATTTTCGAAACTTACCAATTTATCTAAAGTCGAACTGAAGTACTCGTCCATTTTGCAGTTGCAAATTATTTTAGAGAGTTTCAAGTGTGCTTCTTTATTGAATAAACTGTTTCATAAGATACTAGGACTTCATGTTTAGTTAATTAATTTAATTTACTATCTTTTATGCCGATTTTGAGGCAGTGTAGCGACTTGCGGTCAAACAAACAATGGGTGCGTTTAGCCGATAAAAAGACTGGTCAGAATCTGAGAGTGCTGAACAGCATTTGACAATTCTGACTACAGTATCGGCCAGAACCATGCTGAGTGGAAATGAGAGAAGTGAAGTTAGCTGATATTCCGTCATATGACGAATCAATCAATCAATCTGAATATCGCCACTTAACATTCCTCAGCCGCGTCAGCCTATGCTACTCAGCAATCGCCATTTTTCTTTCTGTGCTGACAAGATTTTGTATCGGCTAAACGCACCCAATGTCATATGATTAAAAACGTCAAAGAATTGTATGAAATGTCACTGTCAATTACGACATTTGCCTTTATAAAGGAATCTTTTGGACGACAAAAGTGTACAGACTATACAGCCACAAGATATTTTTTTTTGATTGATTTTTTTTTGTAAGATTTAATCGTGTTTACTTGTTTTGTAATGAAAAATGAACTTTATTGTAATGAGTCATTAAATGCCAAAAGAATTTTGTAAAACGTAGTGATAATAATCTCTTTGGAATATTGTTATTATAATCATCTTAAGATAAGGAAAGAAAAGGAATAGGAATAGGGGTGTAGACAGTAAACGAAATATAATACAAATTGTTGTTTTAATGAGAGTTTATATCATGGAATTATCGAAAATTACATTTTTTATTATTATTAAGTTTACTATCTTTTATATTTTAATAAATGAAAATTAAATATTTAATCCGTAATATCACGTGATCGCAAACAGCGTGTGACGTAATGATATCTAAAACACTGTGACAGTGACATTTTGATGTAAACAAACCGAAGCGAACTTTAAGTTTAAAACCTGGAAAAACATGAAATTAAGTGAATATTTGTCCCAAAAACACGGTGCAATTCATTATGGAGTCGGGATATGTAAACATTTTGCACTGTTAGTGGTTTATCTCTCCTTGCAAGTTGAAACCATTGTTTTCGTATTGCTTTTTGTTTTGGGACGTGCACAAACAGTTTTTGTGGTGTTTTGATTGTGGTATTGTGACACAAAGGCACTGCACAATACTTGTAGAACTTGGAATCCATCTCTGTACAGTTTTTATTATTAAACGCATAAAATATATGGTCAACTGCATCTGTTTACTTTGAAGGAATGTTGTTGTTTGGAGGATCGTGCCGTCATAGCGACGCCATGTTGGAATTTAAGCTTTTTAACCGGAAGTTGTAAAACGAAATTTAAAATATGGTTTTTTAATTAAGTAATGTTGTATTTATTTTGTATTTATTTTTTTTAGGTATAATAAAGGTACATCTATAAAAAAAATATTTCCAAAAAATAGTCTACACCCCTATTGTTGCAAAAATCACTTTTATTGTATCTATTTTTAGGATAAATAAATCAAAATCAAATCTATTTAACCAGTGTTTACTCTATTTAATTATAAAATATCAACATCTATCCTTTCTACAGAGTCACTGGGCGTGGTTTCGTCCAATAAATTATTGCTGTTTATTATTTTACTCAACACTTTATCCGTCAGCATTTCGGCCATTTCATCGATGATTCCCGACGAGGCCATAGTTCTTAGGACTCCTTCGACATCTATATTCTCCTGTTTGAAAAAAGGTTGAAAAAAAAAGAAAATAAACTTATTTCTTTAGAAGGAACAATAAAAAAACAATTGACTTACAAAAGAATTCTTAGTAATTCTCGTAATATTTAAATGTGTAACATTCCATTTTGAATATAGCGGCTCCTTTCAATGAATACCAGTGTGTGGTACACCTATACGTTGGAAATATTTTATACTGCGTAGATTTACCTACCTACCTACCAAGAAGCGTACCAACTTTTAAAAAACAGCAAGGTTTTACAACCAGAGGATTTTAAAACCTAAAATCGTATGACTGCTCGGTTTCATGAGTCGTTGGTTCGATTCCCGCCCGGGACAAATATTTGTGTGACGGACAACATGCCTTATTAGATATATTTAAGTATATTTCTGTATCCACTGTTGATTCTGATATCCGTAACACAAGTGCTGAGTTACTTCCCACGGGATCAGTAGCGCTACCATGAGTTTACAAGTGACAGACTCGATATCGCCTATGTAAAAATGTCTATGAAAAAATGTACAGCGCCCCTAGCGGTAACGCTAAAGAACTAAAATCGGTAATATGAAAAAAACGATTCGATAGGTTTTTAACGTACCTACCTACGTAAGTTTTCGATAGCTAACTCATGGTAGCGCTACAGATCAATGATTGTGATGTTGTATTATATTTATTTATTTACCAAATGAGATTATAATTTACCAATGCTCTTAAGGCTGCGTCTTTCTTGAAGTATTCCTGAGATAATTTTACATTGTCATGCTTTTCCCTCTTCGTGGGATCGGCTACAGAGGAATGAATTGCTGAAAGTTATTTAAAAATATATTCAAGTCTCATAATATTATCATCATTCTCCTGCCCTTATCCCACGCTAAGTGGGGTCGGCGCAACATTTATACTTCTTCCACTCGGGGGTAGATCATATTATATATGTAGTTATTTAATGCCGCCTCTAAAAACAAATGCTGTATTTTCGTAGTTCCATTGTCGAAAGTGTTCCCTTTTCATATTTGATTTTATCCTTACTAATATTATAAATCCGGAAGTAACTCTATCCGGAAGTGTGTCTGTCTGTTACGCTTTCACGCATAGAGTACTGGACCGATTTAAATGAAATTTGGTACAGATATAGTCCATCGCCTAGGAAAGGTTATAGGCTGCTTTGTAACCGACTGCGTTATAAGGAAGTAATGTTTTACCCGTTAAACGTCTCTACGCGGACGAAGTTGCGGGCGGAAAGCTAGGTATGATATAACTTTACCATAATTAAAAAGTTTTAATACCTTCATTTAAGGAGTATTAAATTGTCTATGAAATACAATTTATTGCATTAACCTAGCATTTTTAGTTTCCGAGATTTTTTGGATTCTTTTAGTGACCCGGATTTATTGCTCTCGAGTGTAAGTAGGTAGCTTGATTTCTCGTCAGTCATGTCACCTAATTATGAGTTAGGGAATAGAGAGTGCACTTATGATTGCGCACACACTTGTCCTACGCAATTGACTGATCTTCATTGAGATCGGCCGCCATAGCGGAAATTGGTCCCGTGTTACAGCTGGGTTGGTTTAATAGTGGTAAGCACTTGAGAACAAAAAAAACAATAGATACAAACCAAAAATAGCTATAACTATTAGTAATTTCATCAATAGCAAATTCCAGTACAGTCTTGACTTCAGTTATGTTGCAGAACTAATTTCATAGTCCAAGAGGTGATGGATAAAATTTGAACAATAGGACAAAACACGTTTTACCTTGATGAAGTATCAAAAATATATTGAATACTTGCTACCCGATGTTTCGACTGATTCAGATTCATCGACACGGCCGCAAGATCAGGCGCAAGACCACCGGCTTAACCTGCTTTCCGGGGTACGGGCGTGCATCCGCCTACTTTCTGACTCAGGCCTGAGTAATTTCTTGACAAACTCACACAAATATTGCATTGCATTTTACTATTTGACAAACGAGCAGTCATATTTAATTTTATTAATAACATCCCTACTGGAGATTATCGAGGCGGTTTTTAAAACCAATTTGGCGACAAAATGGCTCGGTGGAACAGTGGTTAGTGACCCTGGCTGGCGGTTCCAAGAGTCGTGGGTTCGATTCCCACTCGGGACAAATATTTGTGTGATGAACATCGGTGTTTGTTCCGTGTCTGGGTGTGATTATGTATTTAAGTATGTATTTATAAATATATATGTATGTATATCAGTCTCTGATACCCATAGTACAAGTTTTGCTTAGTTCGGGGTCAGATGACCATTGACCGTGTGTGGAAATGTCCCAGATATTTATTTATTTATAAACAGACATTTGAAAGTAGAAAAATTCCTTAAGATTTGAGACTTTTTCGATCCATTCTACTACTAGTCTACTATTAATCTGTATGGGTTTAAAAATTAACTTTTTTATTTCTAGGTCCTTTTTAACGGCCACCTCTTGTACTTTACATAAATTGCTATCGATCGTAAAATTGTACATAAAACTCTGTTGTTATTCGAGTAAAAGATCATATTCTTGTTTTTGTATTTATATTAAACTTCTTTGTAAAAGAGCATTTTGTCGAGTATTTCGAGCAAACGCTAATTTCAGTCTGCGGTATGAAATAGAAATAGAAATCCCACCAAAAATATTTTGTAAAAAACTAGCCAAGTCTCGATTGAGCTGCTTGCACATCTTTTTCTAATTTCTGCGTTCTGGTCTTATCCAAAGGTTCTCAAATAGGCGCCTGAAAATTCGGCGAAATGGTTCCAGTAAAGGATGGTACGGCAGTGTTTGCTTCGCGAAATCAATTAGAAATATGTTTATTTGTTGGAAATATAAACATAGGTACTATGGCACCGCGGCCCTGCGCGGGTTTTTTATTATAAAGCTCGTCTTACACGAATGATCTTGATGTGGATAGATTTATATTTGAACATCATCCAGCTATTACGGATTTGCACCTCCGTCTCTTTCTTAAAAAGGGATGTATTCAACTCACCTTCTATGCACACGGATTCTTCTAATTTGTTTGTACAAAAACCATTGACAATATAACTGTAAAATTTTCAACGAGCTTTTTACATTTGTTTTTCTGTGTTAAATAAAACTATATTTTCTTCTATTTCATTTTATCTAAATGGAAGTAAGTATGTGCTACCACTACAGCGATCTAATGAAAACGTCGACAGGGGAAGACCAATAAAGACCTTACATTAGGCAGATATCACTTCCAGCGATCCACTTTTCACCTCTCTGGGAAACGTGAAGTGCCGGGTTGTGGACCACGTCGCCGCCATTTTGCCTTGTACATTGTTTTAACAAGGTCATTGCGTTCCCACGAGTAAAAAAGGGACCTTCCATGACCAAATAGGTCACATTTTGAACAAAGGTCAAATCAAAAGTACCCGTAATCGACGAGCGAGCACGAAGAGGTTGATGGATGTGGATGAAGCGAAAGTGGTGTGCCGGGACCGTAGCACATGGCAGGAAGTGATCTCTGCCTACCCCTCTGAGGAAAAGGGGTGATTCTATGTATCATGCACATGTCTTCGCCCGATGAGGCAGATCGCGCCGCGGATCTGGGGGCTTAGACAATGCAACAATATCAACGATAACGATAACGAAGTTCGAAAAGAATAAAGTATATGGGATTGACATTAGATTGACCACGTGATTTATCGCGTCTAATGTCAATCCCATACATTTTTTTCTTTTCGAACTTCGTTATCGTTTCGATATTGTTACTTTGTCTAAGTCTCCTGCTCCTGCGTCACCACGCACGTTATTTGCCATCCCGCGAACAGTGTGTTCATCGCCCTAAACAAAAAATAAATAGTACTTATGTCCAAGTAATGTTTATTTACTAAGAATACTAAATTAATAACTAAACGACTCGTCTTTGTCCCCAGCCGTTGGACCTTTCAGCGATTTCTTATCTTCAAATTGACATTTACTGTCACCTGAAAAATAAAGAATATTATTTATTTATTTATTTAAAAGAAACACCAACAGTGTACATACTAAAAACATAATCTTAAATATAGAGACAAAAAAAAACCAGGTACGCACACCAATTATAGGTGTTTACAGTGCTTACAAAATATTTAACTTACAAATAGAATTCTTATAAAGTAATATAATTAAAAAGTTAGCAATAAATAAAACCGTTGAAAATCAGACAAATTTCGCTATTTTATGTGAAATATATTTTATTTCATTTCACTGCGCGAATACTATACACCATGAAATTTGAGTGGTTGTTTTCCCGTGGCAGAACGATTTGCCTTTAGTAATACTATCGAATCATGCAAATTATTCCATGAAAAAAAATGTTTTTTTCAAACTTTCAAAACAATAATTTTCCAATTCGAAAACGAGAGAAGTTATCGTTCTTTTATAAGATGTAACGTAAGTACTGATTGCCGCATGAAATCGATGCTTAAAGCTAAAGATGCTCTACGCCCTAAGTAATAAAGCGGTTCGAAAGTGCTTTCGAGTTTCGGTTGTACCTTTCGTAAAACCGGCATTTATTGATTTCAATAAAAAAAAAACTACATAAATCTGTTGTGCTACTAAGAAAGAATCATTTTGCTGCGGGAAAACAATCACTAAAATTTCACGGTGTATAAGTAGGTACAATTTTTTAAATAATCCTTAAAATTTTTGCTTGACATTTGACTGAAAAGAAACATTTAATTTGGTGGTGGGAATTGAACCCACGGCCCTTGGAACAGCCAGGGTCACTAACCACTATTCCACCGAGCCAGTCATCCTTATCCTTACTTCCTTACTAATATTATAAATGCGAAAGTAACTTTGTCTGTCTGTGTGTCTGTCTGTTACGCATTCACGCATAGAGTACTAGACCGATTTAAATGAAATTTGGTACTGATATAGTCAAGAGCCTAGGAAAGGTTATAGGCTGCTCTTTAACCGACAGCGCTATAAGGAAGTAATGTTTTACCCGTTAAACGTCTCTACGCGGACGAAGTCTCGGGCGAAAAGCTAGTATAAAATACAACTTACCTTTCAACTTTACAAACGATATTTGTCTCACGGACTCCGGAGGTGACAGAGTAGCAACGTTCTCCCTTTCTCTACATTGTATGTATCTTAAGATCCTGTAATAGAAATAATTAAATATCAAAAGCGTCGATGGCCGTGTGGTTAAGGTCGTTGCTTGCCATGCGAGAGGTCGCCAGTTCGGTTACGTATCAAAATAACTAAAGTTGTTTCGACTACTGCCGATTCAACTATGCTCGACTCACCTAAAATCATTACGCCTAATGCACGACTCGCCTAATGCTTAACTCATATAATTTCGTTTTAACTAAAATTGATTGGACTAAAGACTAATTAATCTAATGTTCTTTTGACATAATGTATGTTTCAAATATGTTTGAAATATCTAATCAACAACTTGCCTACTATTTGACTGGCTCGGTGGAACAATGGTTGGTGGAACGTGGGTTCGATTCCCACTTTTGTCAAATATTTGTGTGAAAACCGGTGTTTGTTTCATGTCTGGGTGTGATTATGTACATAAGTATGTATTTATAAATATCTATGTATGTATATCAGTCTCTGACGACCATAGTCCTGCTTAGTCTGGGGTCAGGTGAATGTGTGTGGAAATGTCCCAGATATTATTGTATTATTATTATCAGTCATTGCCAATTATTCGGGACTACAGAGTCCCGGAATTTTGGAAGGCGTGTATGGGGCCAAAGCCCTTTTAAATGTTATGTGGCACCAGCCGACGATTATCCCTGTATACACTATAAAATGCAGCCAAAGACAACCCCCGGTCAGTGCCATAGTCCTGAATCAGAATCAGAATCAGTCGCTCCGTATTTGTGTTCCTCCGGCGGTCCCACGCGAGCTTATCGTCGCAGAATGGTTTTCGCTCACCACCACAGCTTCGGCTTGCTGGCCATCGTCACCCGTGGCAGCGAGTGTTGAAACCTCCTGCTGGCCGCCTCGCCCCTCCGTGCCTACGCGGGATGAATTACACTGTAGGGGTAAGACAGCCAAGACTACGTGTCGGGTTTGCATCTATTTGCTTCTGTCTATACCTTTACTTATTATAGACCGAAGGTGAATGTAAATTCACCTTCGGTCTATAATCTTAGGTGAATTAAGCGTTAGGTCAATTAACCGCTAGGTGAATAAAGCGTAGATGAATAAACCGTAGACGAATAAAGGTTAGGTGAGTCGAGCGTAGGCGAATTATCCATTAGGGATTGCGTGCATTAGTTATTATGAAATTATGTAAAACGATCATTAGGTATTTCAAACATTAGGTGAGTCGAGCATAGTTGAATCGGCAGTAGTCGAAACAACTTTAGTTGTTTTGATACGTAACCGACAGTTCAAACCAATGTGTTTTTCAAATTTGAAATTCATATGTACCATCATTCGACGCTTTAACGGTGAAGGAAAACATCGTGAGGAAACCTGCACACCTAAGAAGAAATTCTAAGGTTGTGTAGTCGACCAACCCGCACTTGGCCAGCGTGGTCGACTAAGGCCTTATCGCCCTATTTTAGGGTAGGCCCGTGCCCCAGCAGTGGGGACGTATATGGGCTGGTGATGATGATGATGAAAAGACCGGTCAAGTGCGAGTCGGACTAGCCCACAAAGGGTTCCGTAAAAAATAGAGAATTTTGTTATAGGAGTCCCCTTTAATATTTAATTAATTTTGTGCAGTGTACGTTGCATTGGCAATCTATAATAATACTTAGGTCTCTTTTCAACAGATAATAAAAAAAAAATTACACAACATCACATACATTGATCTGATCCCGTGGTAAGTAGCTTAAGCACTTGTGTTACAGATATCAGATCAACAGTGGATACACAAATATACTTAACTTTAACACACCCAGACATGGAACAAACACCGATGTTGTCCCGAGTGGGAATCGAACCCACGACTCTTGGAACCGTAGGTCGTGAACCTGGGTCACTAACCACTGTTCCAACGAGCCAGTCACCAGATCACCAGATGTTCACCAGTAGCGGTACCATGAGTTGGCTATCGAAAACTTACGTACGTCAAAAACCTATCAAGTTGTTTTTTTCATACGACCGATTTTAGTTCCTAGCGTAACCACCAGGGGCGCTGTACAAGTTTTTCATAGACATATTTACGTAGGCGATATCGAGTCCGTAACTTTTAAACTCATGGTAGCGCTACAGAACAGATGTGACACCACCACTACATTTATAATGGTTTGATAATATTTTGAGTCCACAGAAATCTATATCAGTTTTAAAATCATCATTGATCAAACACCGAATAAATGAAATAAATCATTAAATATCTTAAATATCTGGAACATTTCCACACACGGTCATCTGACCCCAAACTAAGCAAAGCTTGTACTATGGGCGTCAGAGACTGATATACATACATAATATATATTTATAAATACATACTTAAATATAATCACACGCAGACACGGAACAAACACCGATGTTCATCACACAAATATTTGTCCCGAGTGGGAATCGAACCCACGACTGTGGGAACCGCCAGCCAGGGTCACTAACCACTGTTCCACCGAGCCTGTCAAAAAGTGTTTTATCGCGTGTGCATACATACATACATACATAAAATCACGCCTTTTTCCCAGAGGGGTAGGCAGAGATCACTTCCAGCGATCCACTTTTCACCTCTGTGGGAAACGTGACGTGACGGGTTGTGGACCACGTCGCCGCCATTCTGCCTTGTGCATTGTTTTAACAAGGTCATTGCGTTCCCACGAGAAGCAAGGATATATGACGGGGGAAGGAAAAGGGGAGGAAGGATACTATCGCCTCGGATGATTTGGACTGAGTCGATAGTAGCTCGAGGAGCCGGGGTCGCTTACCCGTATACCGTTCACCAACCACCGGACAGATAGTTGTGACTGGTATCCCCTGACTGACCTGAATCCCTGGCCTATCGCGTGTGGACCCATAAATACTTAAACGTTGTAGGAGCTGGTGTACCTGTCATCGTCTACCGGGTCCTGGACTCTGCCCTTAGGCTCCATGTTCAATTCCTGGTCTATGTAGGGCGCTGATAGGGCGCAGGGGAGACGCGATATCAGCTCCATATCTGTCCACAGAATATAGAAATAAATAAATATATATTACACAACATCACATACATTGATCTGATCCCGTGGTAAGTAGCTTAAGCACTTGTGTTACAGATATCAGAATCAACAGTAGATATGTTACAGGAAATGTATGAAATCAAGGAATTGTATACAAATCCCAGGAAATGTGTACCATTCCGATAATATTTAGGAAATGTATGAAATTTTGATTGAAAAACTATTCAATGCATAGATATCCTAGGAAATGTGTACATTTCCTCGGAATCGTATAAAATTCCAATATCCTATTAGGAAATGTGTAAAATAAATGCTTTCTATAGTAAAACACATTATTAATAAATAAAATCCTGCTTTCATTAGGTATGTAAGAAAACAAATTTAAACATCTTCTTAAAATCGGAGAGTCATGAAAATTAAAGGTCGTATGTGATTTTGACGACAATAACAATAATATGGTACTGTCGAGCTGATCTGATAATGGAGCCGGAAGATATGAACGGGAACTTGATGATAGCCTTATTTGGACTGGTTGGAAAAGTATTTTGATACTGTGAGCAAATACTAAAAAGTATAAAATAATTTAAGTTTAAAAACACTATTAAACTCTATATTATTGGTGCACGTAAAAGTCAAAAATAAATTACGAGTCGTTCAAGTTGTCTCTATTTCTGGGTTTGGGTGTAAACTATGCAAAGCTTTTAATGTAAATAAATACATACCACCCAGACACGGAACAATCACATGTGTTAATCACATGAATGTTTGTCGCAGGTGGAATCATTGACTTCTCATCAAATGGTAGCCAAACGGTCGTCGGCCAAAGACATCGAAATATTAGTAATAGCCTTTTTTACCCTTTAGGTACGGTAAACTTATAAGGCGTCCGACCGATTTCGACCATGGCGGCCGATCTCAATTGAGATCATCCAAGTGCGCAGGACATATTATAGTGCACAAGTGTGCTCGCAAACACAAGTGCACTACCTGTTCCCTTACTCTCATAGCTCGGTGAGACGGCAATCCGACCGATAAGAGATCGAGCGCAGGACCACCGGATTAACGTGCTTTCCGAGGCACGGGCGTGCCACCGACAACTTCCTGACTCAGGGCTAATTTCTTTACAGAAAATCTCACACGAATTTTGCCCAACCCCGGACTCGAACCAGGGACCCCTCGGTCCTTACGCAGCGTTTGCTACCAATAGACCAACGAGGCAGTCCATGCCTTAATGACACGTGGCAAAAAAGAGGAACTAAACCTCTTGGTCCGAGCCACCAGCGCCTGCATTGGATGGCAGCGCTGTCCAGCATGTGTCAACTGGAAATGGGAGGGAGGGACTAGTTGATATAGCTCTTCAGAGCATTCCCCGTTATAGAGACCGTAGATAACACTTAGACCGGCAATGTCTCTACGTAATAGTGTTATATTGGTAGCAAGTGCTGCGTTAGGACCGAGAGGTCCCCGCTTCGAGTCCGGGGTCGGGCAAAATTTGTGTGAGTTTTTCTGTAATGAAATTACTCAGCCCGGAGTTAGGAAGTTGGCGGTTGAACGCCCGTGCCTCGGAAAGCACGTTAAGCCGGTGGTCCTGCGCCCGATCTCTCATCGGTCATGTCGGATTGCCGTCTCACCGAATTATGAGAGTAAGGGAATAGAGAGTGCACTTGTGTTTGCGCGCACACTTGTGCACTATAATATGTCCTGCGCACTTGGCTGATCTCAATTGAGATCGGCCGCCATGGCTGAAATCGGTCGGACGCCTTTATTTATCCCCTTTACTTTCGTGCGCGTTGTGGCACGCGTACATCCGAAGGTGGCAGGCGCTCAGGAAGGTCCGATAGATGGAGTGGTGGCAGCGGGCGCAGACCATTTGGGCGCGGCTCGCGCAAACATTCGGGCAGTCCGATTCGTACTCGGCTACGTCCACTGCGTAGAAATAATAATAATACATAATTTTAAACTGTCATGGTTACACACATTAACCGGTGTCGTGCGTAATAAAAGACTTAGAAAGAGGGTAGACCGATATGTCTGCCCTCAGACCTACCGTCATTCTCGCAGTCCTACAGTTCACCCGTGATCATGGCGCTTGCAACAGTGCCGAAATATCGGGAGCTCATTAAAACAAAACAACATGGTAAATATCCCGGACACTTTCAGTTTTCTAATAATAATACAGTCACCACCTGCCCATTTTATTCGTGTTTATAAACATAGATTGACTGGCTCGATGGAACAGCGGTTAGTGACCCTGGCTGGCGGTTCCAAGAGTCGTGGGTTCGATTCCCACTCGGGACAAATATTTGTGTGATGAACATCGGCGTTTGTTCCGTGTCTGGGTATGATTATGTATTTAAAAATATAAATGTATGTATATCCGTCTCTGACGCCCACAGTACAAGCTCTGCTTAGTTTGGGGTCAGATGACCCTGTGTGGAAATGTCCCAGATATTTTTATTTATAGATCGGGGCATGTGCCATAGTCCTTACCGTAGTTCCGGTTACCCAGTCCACTAGCACCTCAACCCCATAGCCCAGATTATTTTCTCTGCCACCACATTCCATAGTCCTGCACTGTCCGGGGGTTATCCTTGGCTGCATTTTGTAGTGTATACAGGGATAATCGTCAGCAGGTGCCACTTTACATATAGCATACAAGTCATAAAAGGGCCTCTACGTGTTGGCTTTGGCCCCACGCACGCCTCCCAAAAATCCGGGACTCTGTAGTCCCGAGAATATGTATATGACTGATAATATTTTTAAAATTTTATCAGTCATATCCATATTCTAAAATTTGATAATGCTCAAGTAAATAATAGACGGCAAATCGGTAAAAATCTATACTTATACTAGTGACCGCCCTCGCTTCGCTTTGGGTATGGGGTCTCATCCCATACATTTAAAATGATATTCCCAAAAACTACAACAGATAGCGACACGAGTATCCATTCGTTGATGATGATTATGCAAATCCCAGAAAACGATAAATCCAACCATTAAAAATATATAAACTAGTATTTAAAAAATATAATAATACATAATCAAATAAATTTAAACCCTTTTAGATAAATATTTTCATAAATTTAAATTTGCAATAAAAATTGTAGTCTCCAAATTAGCACTCACGAGAGTGCTAATTTGATAGAACGCCATCTAGTTCAAAAAATTACAACAGTCAGTCATCAACTAGATGGCGTTGTTCGCGTATATTTTATATCGCATAAATTATAATTCTAGATTATTTAATTTCTTTTGTTAAAACAAGAAAATATATGACATGAATATAAGAGTTACTTGACTATCAACTACAAGAATGATTAATCTCTTCCTTAGATTAATATTTTGTAACATTTCTCCGAATGTAGGAATGAATATTCCCTAACGCAACAAAAACTATTCATCTATCTAGTTTAAAAATTGGAAAAAATTCGCATTCTTGACCCCGCCTGAACAGGGTCCTCGTTTAAATAGATAAATAAATAGAAATTAGATGTTTAAATTTACATTAGAGCTTTGAATAGCACTAAAACAACAAATAAAAATATTCGACTATTAATAATTGGGCATAAAAATCTTTTTTAAATATTTTTCGAGTTTTTGCTCAAAAAATATATATTTCAAATAAAATAAATATAATATAACATCACCTTCATTGTGTTCATTCCGTGTTAAGTAGTCGTATCACAAATAAACTTAAAAATACGTATATAAATAGCACACCAAACACGGCGCAAACAACGATGTTCGATTAAACAAATATTTGACCCGCGTGGGAATCGAACCCACGAGTCGCACGACTCTTGACGCACGAGACAGGGGCACTATCCAATACGCAATCGAGCCAATCAGCCATCCAGAAAAGAAATATTATATTATAATTTTTACATGATATAGATAGATATTATTTAACACAATAACTAATTTTTTTTCTATCGTGAACTTTTAAGTATCTTCTCGTTTTAAGTACATTCTAGAAAAGGGTATTTGACTATTTTTTTATTTTGATATAGTTGGATGGACCACTCGAACACAAAGACACTGTTGAAAGTATCACTTTGATATCTCAATAGCTCGACGAGATATTACAATTTTAATTGCACATTATTTGGGCGAGCTCAAAAACGCTCCATACAAACCACCCCTGGCGTGTGACGTCACACGCAAGTTCTTTGTATGCAGTGCCTAGGAAGCTTGTTTGGAAGGTGAAGGTTCATCAAAAAGTTGCGTTTATGGATATGTTTACATAATGAAAGATGTTACTTATTCTATTTATAAGATGACAAGAAATTTTAAATGATTTTCGCAATTTTGAAATGGACTTGCCCACCCAACTTTAAATGTCTTTTGCTGTCTCATTTCGCCAAAAATTTAAATTTGATTTCATTAATAATATTGATTTGCTTAAATCTTACTGATTATCATAAAAATGGCAATCATAACAACCACTGTCAAATACCCTATTGCTGCATTGTCATAAATCACCATTACATTTTGATTTAAACCAATGGTTCACTACGCATCATAAAATAACAACTTTATTTTAAATACATTTTAACAAAGCCTAAAGTTTCGTCCGCCTCTCGCGCGGCACGATGTACTTGCGCGCGATGATAGCCTATTCGACGACCGGGCCGCGCTTGCTCTAAAACTCAAGAGGGCTGCCGCGCGCGTATGGCGCTGCTACACAGATTAAAATATTAAGGGCACGCTCTCTGCTATTTTATTATTGACGTTTTTATTAAATTAAAACGACAATAATAATGACTCATCAATATTGAATTAATAAATATTGTTATGTAAATTAGTAAATTATTATTGTTAGGTAATAATTTACATATCAATATTTATTAATTAAATATTTAATAATTAACTTAGCTGTCTCAATACAATAATTAAAAATAATAAAATTTGATTAAAATTTTCTAATAATAATGCACCTAACAATCCTTGTTCTATCGAAAATGGCCCCCACACCTCCTTTTGTACAAGTGACACGCAGCTTCGAAGCAATATCACCTTCACGATCATATCGTTTTGGTACACTTTAGCACTATGTCGCAATAGACAGTCCTTTGAATTTTGCGCGCGAGACGTTTTCCTTAAAGGAGGCAACCCTGCTCTTGTGTGAGGGTCCGTTACTCGCGCGCGCGTATTGTCGTTCCGCGACCCTATAACATTATGACCCTATTTATAGGTATATATGTATCTAACCTTATAGCAAAGCTGTTTGGGAGCCTTTACAGCGACATCTTTTGATGTGCTTTTTCGACATGCTTTTACACTGGATGGGAATGGCTCGCTCTCGCTAGCGACATCTGGTGTGCAATCCGGAAAAGAGACATGGCGCGCGAGATGCCCGAGTTATGATGTCTACGTTTTAATGTATGGGATGGGGTATCTGTATAGTTATGTTATCTGTGCTTTGGGTATATAAATAAATATCTGGAACATTTCCACACACGGTCATCTGATCCATACTAAGCAGAGCTTGTACTATGGGCGTCAGAGACTGATATACATACACATATATTTTTTAAATACATGCTTAAATACATAATCACACCCAGACACGGAACAAACACCGATGTTCATCACACAAATATTTGTCCCGAGTGGGAATCGAATCCACGACTCTTGGAACCGCCAGGCAGGGTCTCTAACCACTGTTCCACCGAGCCAGTCATACGACTGAGCTAGATCGATGTCTCGACGGCGAAAATCTCATATAAAATTTCGTAAGGGTTTCCGTGATCACATGCTTTTACAAGCAATCAGCGCCATCTGCCGGGCAGATTTGTGAATTTTAACCAACCAGGGCGCCACTCAAACGCATACAGAAAAATTAATTTAAATCGGCCTAGCCGTTTAGGAGGAGTTCAATGACATACACACGTACTGCAGAATTCTATATACTTATAAAGATACACCATGAAATTTTAGTGGTTGTTTTCCCGTAGCAGAACGATTTGCCTTTAGTTTCTACTATCAAGTCATGCTAGTTATTCGTTGAAAAGATTTTTTTTTCTTTTCAAATTTTATAAAAAAAAATCCATCTCGGAAGCGTGAGAAGCTATCGTTCTTTTAAGAGATGTGACGTAATCAGGAATCAGGAATGCAGGCAATCTACTAATTGCCGCATTCATATGAAAATGATGAATAAAACTAAAGAAGCTCTACCCCCTAAGTAATTTTCACACCGGTGCAACTCTGCCTTCTTTATAAGGCACAAGTTCGCCCATGTGTGGAATATTGCTGTCACCTCTGGGATGGCTCCGCAAAATACTTGCTCGACGCCCTCGATTGGTTGCAGCGACGTGCTATCCGTATTGTCGGTGATGTAGAGGTGTCCGAAACCTTAGAGCCTCTCCAGCTACGTAGAGACATTGCCGGTCTAAGTGTTCTCTACCGTCTCTATAATGGGGAATGCTCTGAAGAGCTATTCCAGCTCCCTCCCCTTTCCACTCCCGAACGACACGTGCTGGACAGCGCTGCCATCCACATACAATGCATGCGCTGGTGGCTCGGACTAAGAGGTTTAGCTCCTCATTTCTGCCCCGTGCCATTAAGGCATGGAATGCCCTTCCAGCTCATATTTTCCCTCCCTCCTATGATCCCGGGCTCTTCAGGCGGGGCGTGAAACGGCATTTAAGCAGGCCTTCAGGGTGAGTGCGACAGGCTCAATACCATCTATTGTGCCTGTCGACCTCATATTTGGATCTCACTACCGCTTACCATCAGGTGGAGTGAGGACATCTTGTTAGCCTTTTATAAAAAAAAATAAAAAAAATAAAGCGGTTCAAGCGTGATTTCGAGTACCATTTATCCATTTCATAAAACTATTGATTTTATTAAAAAAAAAACCGCACAAATTTACTGCGCGAAAACAACCACTCAAATTGCACGGTGTATAAAAAGAAATAAATTATAAAATTCTTACCAGCTTTGCCTTCAACATCATCGTAAGCAGCGACTCCACCTGCCACAGGGCTACCTGCAGAAACATTAATAGTATCGCAAAAAAAACTCGTTTATTGTACGGGAACCCCCTTTAATCATCATCAATCTCTCTCTCTCATCATCTTGCCCTTGTCTCACGCGAAGTAGGGTCGGCGAACTGGAAATCGAAAATCTAAAATATCTTTTACATCTTTGTTGGTACATACATACATGTACTATATATAATTTTAAACTTTCATGGTTGCACACATTAGAAAACTGAAAATGTTCGGGATATTTGCCATGTTGTATTGTTTTAATGAGCTCTAGATATTTCGGCACTGTTGCAAGCGCCGTGATCACGGGTGAACTGTAGGATTGCGAGAATGACGGTAGGTCTAAGGGTAGACATATCGATCTACCCTCTTTCTTAGTCTTTTCCTACGCACGACACCACTACCACTATCCACTACATTATCACTACGAACTCCATCGCAACACACTACACTCACGGTATCACGGGAGCTCATCAAATCAAAACAATATGGTAAATCATCATCATCATCATCATCAGCCCATATACGTCCGCACTGCTGGGGCACGGGCCTACCCTAAACTAGGGCGATAAGGCCTTAGTCGACCACGCTGGCCAAGTGCGGGTTGGTCGACTACACAATACGACTACAGAATCTCGGAATTCGAGATACCCAGCTGTATGTCTGTCGACACCCTAAAGGTGGTCTTAAATCCTACATATGGTAGGGTGTACGCAACTTTTAAATTTTCAAGGTCAAATGTCACAAATAGCAGTTTTAAGCACTTTTGAGCGAAACGGGAAGTTTTATCATAAAAGTGTGTAGGAGGAAATTACTTATCATCTATTTATCTATAAAAATTGTCTGTACGCTTTATTCCTAAGATTCACCATTTCAGAGATACAGCGATGCAAAGTACACGTTCTTCTTATGGGAGCCCCTTAACTAATCGTTTTATGTTGTTTGTAGTATTATAAGTCTTTCGCGTTTCAGTGCATTAAAACTGCTTATTATGGATCAAAAATTGTAAACAAAAAAAAAACCGCCTTCAAAAACCCGACTCACTAAAAATTACAAAATAATATAATACGAACATTAATCTGGGTATGAATTTGATATATTGTTGAAGGCGGTGCCAATTATATTTCATGCAGTTTTCCTCAAAAATTTAATTGGCACCGCCTTCAACAACATATCAAATTCATACCCAGATTAATGTTCGTATTATATTATTTTGTAATTTTTAGTGTGTCCGGTTTTTGAAAGCGGCTCTTTTTTGTTTACAATTTTTTTCATCCTTTTTAGTGTTACATTTTTAGCACCCTATTAGTTCAGCTCACCTATAATTCTACTGATATTATAACGAGTACTCTTAATATGTATACAGTATTGAAAGAATTATCCTTTTACTCCAAACAATTAAGGAGTTGACCTTCAATCATCAGCTTAACATTATAAAATTATGATTACAAGAAGCAATGCCAATATAACTTCAGAAAATATGTGAAACGTGGTACATGTGCCTATAAAATTTAAGGGTTGCCCTCGATTTCTCCTGGATCCCATAATCAGATCCTAGATTGGACCCTATTAGTTCAGCTCACCTATAATTCTAGTGGTATAATAACAAGTAGTATTAATATGTACACAGATTTGAAAGAATTATCCCTTTACTCCCAACTATTAAGGAGTTGACCTTCCATCATCAGCTCAGCATCATAAAATTATGATTGCCAGAAGCAAATGCCAATATCACTTCAGAAAATATGTAATACGCGGTACATGTGCCTATAAAATTTGAGGTTTGCCCTCGATTTCTCCTGGATCCCATCATCAGATCCTAGACTGGTCAACCTAATAGTTTAGCTCACCTGTAATGCTACTGATATTATAACTAGTAGACTTAATATGTATACAGTATTGAAATAATTATTCTTCTACTCATAACTATTAAGGAGTTGACCTTCCATCATCAGCTCAGTATCATAAGATTATGATAGCCAGAAGCAAATGCCAATATGACTTCAGATAATATGCAAAACGCGGTACATGTCCCTATAAAATTTGAAGGTTGCCCTCGATTTCTCCTGGATCCCATCATCAGATCCGAGACTGGTGAAAATGGGACCACCTCGGAAGTGAACTCTATCCAACCAAAAAAAAATTTTTGAAATCCGTCTATAATTGACGAAAATATCGGTGAACATACATAAAAAAAAAAAAAAAAAAAAAAAAAATATTATACATACAGACGAATTGAGAACCTCCTCCTTTTTTTGAAGTCGGTTAAAAAGTACGAAATAACCAATTATTAGAATTTCTGTTTAAAGTATAACTGAAAAAAAATACATTTTAAAAATGTTAACTGTCCATCTAACTCTATTATGAACGTGAAGTCCATATTAACCAAATTTCAATTTAATGAAACGCAGAAATCTTAAATCTTCTGAATACTGAAAACAACACAAAACAATTATTTAACTAGGCTTCCATATAAACAACGTGTTCTTCTATATCTATACTAATCTATACTAATATTATAAAGAGGAAAGATTTGTATTTTTGTATTTTTGTATTTTTGTATGTTTGTTATGAATAAACTCAAAAACTACTGGACCGATTGCAATAATTTTTTCACCATTAGAAAGCTGCATTATTCAGAAGTAACATAGGCTATATTATATTTTTAAAAAAATTAGGGATCCTTACTAAAACTCCAACAATGTAACCTTAGGTGTAAAAAATAGATCTGAAAAATACCTTACGTCGCTTGCGCTGCGAAAACTATTGAAGATAGAACAAAACCATTTTCTAAGATTTTGCAGAACTCATCATTATCTACAAAAAGTGTCGCGACAGCATATGTCTAAATATTATAGTTATGTCACAGCAAGCGGTTTTTTATTCTAAAAATTTAATTTATATGCCGCCGCTTAAAAGGGCTCTTTATTTGTACCTTGGTATTAATCCTTATCAAAATAAATTACTTTATATTCAAGACGGCTTCAATACCTTTTTATAAATTTTTGAATTATTCAATTCGGACATTTAATTCGGAAGATATCACGAGTTTAAAAATACAAGTATTAGAAAAAAGTCGCGTGGTTGCCGCCACCGCGCTCAGCTAGCCAGCATGCGATGTAGGCTCCATGTAAGCGTCACTGGGGTACGGGGGAGTCAATGTAATATGAAATATAATAATACATATAATATAATAATATTATAAAGAGGAAAGGTTTGATTTTTTGTTTGTTTGTTTGTTTCGAATAGGCTCCGAAACTTCTGCACCGATTTGAAAAAATCTTTCACTGTTGGAGAGCTACACTATCCCTGAGTGTCATAGGCTTTTTTTAGATAAAAAAAATAGATTTCCCTTACGGGGTTAAAATATATTATATAGAGATAGAGATATCCCCGAAGCGAAGCGAGGGCGGGTCGCTAGTTCTGTATAAAAGGTGTCGTCTGGAATAGGTTTACTGGGGTAACCACGTTAAAAAAAAAAATATTATACATACAGACGAATTGAGAACCTCCTCCTTTTTTTGAAGTCGGTTAAAAACCGGAAAACAGTAAGAAAAAAAAATCTCAATTTTTGTATGAGAACCCACTTAAACATTGATTTTAAGCTTTTTCTAGTATAAGATGTTATAGAGGCTACTAAAATACATCATTCGTGAAAGTTTTAACTGTCTAGCACAATCGCACGCGGGCCTGGCAGCTTTTGCAAATACCACTTTTTCAACTACATATTTGCATAGCTGTCTCTCTGAAATGGTGAAGCTTAGGACCAAAACTTACAGACAATTTTTATAGATAAATTGAAGATAAGTAACTTTCTCCTACACACTTTTATGATAAAACTTCCCGTTTCGCTCAAAAGTTCATAAAACTGATATTTGTGACATTTGACCTTGAAAATTTAATAGTAGCGTACACCCTACAATATGTAGCGTTTGAGACAACTTTTAGGACGTCAATATACAAGTATTTACAGACTTACAGCTGGGTATCTCGAATTCCGAGATTTTTACCTAATTTGACTGGACTAACATATGAATTAAAAATTTGAAAAACACATTGGTACCTGGCGGGGTTTGAGTCTCGCATGGCAAGCAACGACCTTAACCACTCGGCCATCGACGCTTTTACAGTCAATATATTTATTTATACATGGTAAATATCCCGGACATTTTCAGTTTTCTAATACGAGTACATGTACTTTGACTTTTACCTTTTATGGAGTCATCCAAGTTGTCATCAAGACTCACGCCACCGTCACCGTTACCATGATCTGGCGTAGGGTTATCTACGGCTCCGTCGTTATCAGACGCTTTGTTACCTATAAAGAGGATACATCATCATCATCAGCCCATACACGTCCCCACTGATAGGGCATGGGCCTACCCTAAACTAGAGCGATAAGGCCTTAGTCAATCACGCTAGCTAATTGCGGGTGCGGGCTGGTCGACTACACAACCTTAGAATTTCATCATAGATGTGCAGGAGACGGCAATCCGACATTTGAAATCAGTCGCAGGACCACCGGCTTAACGTGCTTTCCGGGGCACGTGCGTGCATTCGCCAAAATTCTGACTCCAGGCTGAGTAATTTCATGACAGAAAAACTCGCGCAAATTTTGCCCGATCCCGGACTCGAACCGGGGACCTCTCGGTCCCAACGCAGCACTTGCTATCAACAGACCAACAAGGCAGTCCAGAGATAAAAAGGTACCCTGGTGAGGATTGTGGCTTGAACATTTGTCTATTTTACAGGTGGGAGACATTTTGTCGACCGGTTGCTGTTACCACCATACAGTTGCGTAAAACCCGCCAAGTGACTCTGACCTCTCTCGGTCAGGTCGCGTTCCGGGATCAGCACTGTACGAACCGGAGCCAGGGGGGACCATTGCTGCGGCAAGCGCCGGACCAGTGGTGTCTTAGCGGCGGTATTGTGCGGGCGGAGCGGGTCAGCCCGCCGGCCAGGGAGACCCGTAGAAACGGTGGTGCCGCTGGCCGCCCGCGGCATAGTACAGGGGCCCGACGGAGACTAACCACCTCCGAAGGCTGCCCCACCAGGTCGCGCATAATCCCGGAGCGGCTCGTCGTGCCGGGTGGTGCCCGGAGTGGGACCCGGCGTGTCCGCCTCCGGGGGGCCCTTCCGTCCGGCGGACTGGCCAACTCCGACCCGCACAGCTCAATACCAATGCGAGACTCCGCGCCTTGTCTCGTTGTTGCCGCAGCAATGGTTTCCTCTTTCACGTCCCCCTTTCCCTCTAATCTCGATGGCAGTACAACAAACGCAACATCGTTCTACAGCGGCACCCCAACCCCCCACCCCGTCGCTGTTTGAGGTGGAGTTCACTAACATCCGTGGACTCCATGCAAACCTCAACGCCGTCCACCAACACCTCGAGACGGCGAGGCCTGCGATGTTGTTTCTGACGGAGACTCAGATTGGCTGCCCTGCCGATACGGCATACCTTCGCTATCCGGGCTATGAGCTGGAAGAGTCCTTCCAGCCCAAGGCGGGTGTGTGCCTTTTCGTCAGGGCGGACGTCTGTTGTGTCCGTCTTCACTGCCTCGAAGACCCATCCCTCTCCATCCTTGGTGTGCACGTGGATTTAGGCTCTGTGAGCAGAGTCTACGTGTGCATATACTGGTCCCATAAAGGTGACACTGAGACAACTCGACTCTTCGACCATCTGAGTCAGGCGGCAGACATCGCTCAGGCGCGGTTCCCCAATAGCGAGCTGGTGTTTTTAGGGGACTTTAATGCCCACCATGACACCTGGTTAGGCTCCCCTAAAACAGACCATGCTGGCCGGACCGCCCACGCATTTGCTCTCACGCATGACCTGACGCAATTGGTACTCCAGCCCACCCGGATGCCTGATATTGTCGGTCAAGCGCCCTCCTTGTTGGACCTTCTGCTGACGAGCCACCCATCCGGGTACCTAGTGTCGGTTTGTGCCCCGCTGGGGTCCTCCGACCACTGCCTGGTGGGTGCAACAGTGCCATGCACCGCTCCCCCACAACCCGTGGAGGTGACGCGGAGACTGTGGCGCTACTCGTCGGCAGATTGGGATGGTATGCGTGAATACTTCGCATCCATCCCTTGGGGGCAGAGCTGCTTTGGAGGAAGTGATCCCACGGAGTGTGCAGCGGCTATTGCGGGTGAGATCAGTCTTGGAATGGAGTATTACATTCCATTTACTGATGTCACCTGCGGTCGCAAAGATGATCTCTGGTTCAGTCGTGAGTGCGCCGCAGCCGTTGAACTGAAACGGACGGCGTACCGCAACTGGGCCAGGGCTCATGCACTTGGGGATCCTAATATTGCCTCGATTAAAGCAGCCTACAACAAAGCTACCAAGGCCACCAAAAGGGCATACAACAGAGCAGATGCCCAGCGAGTTGCACGTGTTGGCCAGGACCTTATTAGGCATCCCACGGGTAGCCGCTCCTTTTGGCGCCTGGCTAAACATGTGCAATCCAACTTCTGTCTGCCTTCGCTGCCCCCGCTGAAATATCCTGACGGTTCGCTAGCTCATCAACCGCAGGAGAAGGCAGATCTGCTTGCCAATCTTTTTGCGGCCAATTCCTGCATCGATGACGGTGGAGCACAGCCGCCTAAAATTCCACATTGCGGTGCACATATGCCTGAGATCCGAATCAGGCAATGTGATGTACGTGCTGAGTTGCAGTCACTTGATGTAAGGAAAGCTAGTGGCCCGGACGGTATTCCAGCGTTAGTACTCCAAATTTGCGCAGCGGAGTTGTCTCCAGTACTCACACGCCTGTACCGCCTCTCTTATACCTCGGGCATCGTGCCCCGGGCTTGGAAGGAGGCGAATGTTCAACCTGTACCCAAAAAGGGGACAGGTCCGATCCTGCCAACTACCGGCCCATAGCTATAACCTCAGTACTGGGTAAGGTGTTTGAGCGGATAATTAACGCCCAGCTCATCCGCTACCTAGAGGATCACTCGCTGCTGCATGACCGTCAATACGGTTTTAGACCAAAACGGTCCACGGGTGATCTTCTAGCGTACGTTTCGCACCTCTGGGGGAGGCTATGGAGAAGCATGGCGAATCTATGGCAGTTAGCCTTGATATCGCTAAAGCGTTTGACCGTGTATGGCATCGTTCGCTTCTCTCCAAGCTCCCGGCATACGGTCTGCCACCTCGCTTGTGCGAATGGGTTGCGGGATTTTGGAGGGGCGCAGGATTCGTGTCCTTTGTGACGGACGCACTTCTTGTTTCCACCCAATAAATTCCGGTGTACCTCAAGGTTCCGTTTTGTCGCCGACATTGTTTCTGCTGCATATCAATGACATGTTGTCACTAGGCAACATTCATTGCTATGCGGATGACAGCACTGTCCACGCACGTTATTTCGGAAGACCTGGGGTAAAGCAGACCGAAACCGAGGAAAAGAGGAACCTTCTTGTCGCCGAGCTTGACGGGGTCTTGGACCGCATTTCCGAATGGGGCTCATGCAATCTTGTCGAGTTCAATGCCAAGAAGACACAGGTGTGTGGTTTTTCTAGTAAAGTGTCTCCTTTCCTTTCCCATCCTACTCTTCAGAGCACCCCCTTACCAATACAGGATAGCCTTAGCATCCTTGGCATGGATGTTCGCCGCGACCTAAACCAGCGGGATTACATCGAGAGCGTCATTAGAACAGCCTCCCGCAAACTGGGGATCCTGAACAGAGTGCGGCGATTTTTCACACCGGTGCAACTCTGCCTTCTTTATAAGGCACAAGTTCGCCCATGTGTGGAATATTGCTGTCACCTCTGGGATGGCTCCGCAAAATACTTGCTCGACGCCCTCGATAGGTTGCAGCGACGTGCTATCCGTATTGTCGGTGATGTAGAGGTGTCCGAGATCTTAGAGCCTCTCCAGCTACGTAGAGACATTGCCGGTCTAAGTGTTCTCTACCGTCTCTATAATGGGGAATGCTCTGAAGAGCTATTCCAGCTAGTCCCTCCCTCCCCTTTCCACTCCCGAACGACACGTGCTGGACAGCGCTGCCATCCACATACAATGCAGGCGCTGGTGGCTCGGACAAAGAGGTTTAGCTCCTCATTTCTGCCCCGTGCCATTAAGGCATGGAATGCCCTTCCAGCTCATGTTTTCCCTCCCTCCTATGATCCCGGGCTCTTCAGGCGGGGCGTGAAACGGCATTTAAGCAGGCCTTCAGGGTGAGTGCGACAGGCTCAATACGATCTATTGTGCCTGTCGACCTCATATTTGGATCTCACTACCGCTTACCATCAGGTGGAGTGAGGTCATCTTGTTAGCCTTTTTATAAAAAATAAAAAAATATTTCAGGGCAATTTTTTAGCATTGTCAAAATTCATTTTCATTGGAATTTACTATTTTAGGGGTGAGAGCCATCCGCTCCCCCGCAAGTCCGGTGATGATGACGAGGCTACTCCAAGCCATCATCGTGGGGGTGAGAGCCATCCGCTCCCCCACGAGTCCGGTGATGATGACGAGGCTACTCCAAGCAATCATCGTAGGGGAGAGAGCCATCCGCTCCCCCGCAAGTCTGGTGACGATGACGAGGCTACTGCAAGCCATCATCGTAGGGGTGAGAGCCATCCGCTCCCACGCAAGTTCTGTGACGATGACGAGGCTACTCCAAGCCCTCATCGTAAGAGTTAGAGCCATCCGCTCCCCCGCAAGTCCGGTGATGATGACGTGGCTACTCCAAGCCATCAATAAAGTCTGTTTGGAAAAATCAAATAAAAAAAGATACATATTTATTTACCATCTGAGTGGTCTCCCGGCTGTGCTTCCAGACTAACTCCACTGTCTCCTTTGACTTTATTCAACGGTTCATTTTCAACGACTGGGTCTTCATTTGCTTGGTCATCTATTAGAGTGTTCAATCATTAATTAGTTATATTTATGTAAATTTTATGTGCAAGATTCAGCACTAGTAGCTGTTTCAATATTTTTAAAAAACCGGCCAAGTGCGTGTCGGACTCACACACCAAGGGTTCCGTAACATTGATTTATGTATTTAAATGCCTTTTTTAAAATTTAAGTTATTTGTATGAAAGATTACGCGGCAATAAGCGGTTTACGATTTACGATGTATAAAAAAAACTACTACTAGATCTCGTATCTCTAAAATGTGCTAAAATGTATCTCGAACAATTTTCGTTGTTAGTTTTGTACATCAAATGTTTTTTTTTTTACATTTTTCATCTTCTTATTTTAGAAGTCACATTCAATAAGAACTTTTTTCCAACTTAACCGGCTTAACGTGCTTTCCGAGACACGGTCGTGCAACCACCATCTTCCTACAACGGGCTGAGTAATTTCTTAACAAAAAACACCCACAAATTTTGACCAATCCCTTACTCGAACCGGGGTCCTCTCGATCCTAACGCAGAACTTGCTACCAACGAGGCAGTAAAAAAATTATTACCTTCTTGATCTCCGTCAAGAAGCCCTTGATTGTCACCTCCTAATTCTTCTTTGTCATCCTTCTCTGCGTCATCAGCTAAATCTTCGTCATTTCTTATATCTTCTTGATTAGCCGTCTCTGCGTCATTGGCCATTTCTGCGTCATCCCCATCATCTGCATGCTGCACATCAGCCAGTTTGGCTGGTGCTAAGTTATTGTCTTCGTTACCATTTTTTTCTGGCTTATTGACTGTAATAAGAAACACAGTGATTAAAGACTTCTGTGTTCCATTACATTTAAGATAGGTGTATATTAAAGACCTATTATTAAATGTAATGGAACACGGAATGCATAAAAATATCGATACATTGACAATAATGTTAGACAAAAGAGTAGGTACAACATTTTGTATGGAAACATTATATTGTTGCTTTTACAATCTCTCCCCATATTTTCCTATATTTTTTCACCGTTTCAACCTCATCATCATCATCTTCGCGATTTCCCGGTTGCATCCTTGCGGAGCCCGGGGTCCGCTTTCCTACTCCTAGCTCTCCACTTCGCACGGTCTTCGGCATCCTTCTTCTTTGCGATTCATTTTTATATTATAGATTATTATATTCATCAAATTTCAGTTTCAGCCGGATCGGTGAATAACGTTTGGGTCTCAATTAAACTGTAAAATTCATTCTCATACAAAGACCTTTAATAACAATTTCTACTGCTATGTAAAAAGCACTCTCTCTCTCTCACTCTCATGGGATCTCAATGACCTTGTTAAAATAATGCACAAGGCAGAATGGCGGCGACGTGGTTCATTACCCGTCACGTCACGTTTCCCACAGAGGTGAAAAGTGGATCGCTGGATGTGATCTCTGCCTACCCCTTTGGGAAAAAGGCGTGATTTTATGTATGTATGTATGTTCGGCATCCTTTACGGAGAGTTTGTTGGCACGCATGTCATCCACAACGACGTCAAGCCAAGCCCTCTTGGGCCTTCCCCTTCTGCCGGGACCCGGCGGGAGCGACCAGGCTCGACACTTGCTCCCTACGTAGTTTGCCGGTTTCCGTAAAACATGACCGTACCAACGTAGGCGGCACTCTTGCAGTTTATCAGCGATGTCTCGGACATGAAGGCTGCCGCGAATACGGGAGTTCTTTACGCGATCTGCTCGCGTAACTCCCGACATCGAGCGCACCATCTTCATCTCCGTGACCCGCAGTTCCTGCTTGTGCCGCTCAAGTAATGGCCATGCTTCACTACCATATAAGAGAACAGGCCTAATGATGGATTTATAGACCTGTCCCTTCAGTTTAACCGGCATTTTAGGGTCGCAAGTGACGCCGCTCACCTCCCGCCATTTATCCCAAGCAGCAGAAATGCGTGCCTTGACGTCGGAGTCGATGTCGCCGTTCGCGTGGAGTACAGATCACAGATACTTGACCCGGTCGGTGCGCTCGACCGTGTCTTCGCCTATGCGGACGGACATGGGATCTGTAGTGTTGCAGGCCAAGTACTCTGTCTTCGCCACGTTGAGTTTCAGACCCCCGTTCTCAAGCGATTCCTTCCATGTGTTAACACGTCTCACCAGCCGTCCCCTGTCCGAGTCCACCAGCGCGATTTCGTCAGCATACATAAGTAGCCATGGTGGCCGCTGACGGTGGTCTCTGATGCTGTCTGACAATACGTCTAATATCAGGCTGAAGAGGAACGGACTCAGGACGGAGCCTTGGTGTACTCCGACGGTTATACGGAAGGGCAAAGTGTCGCCAACAGCGGTCCTAACTACAGAATCGGAATCACAGTACATGTCTCTAATGATATCAACATACGTTTCTGGCACTCCCTTGGACCTCAGGGCCCACCAAATCATCGCACGCGGAACACAGTCGAAGGCCTTCTCCATGTCCAGAAATAGGAAGTGGAGAGGCGTGTTCTTCGTCCTGTATTTCTCCATGATGATTCTTAGGGCAAAAACGGGGTCCATAGTCCCGTGACCGGGGCGGAAACCATATCAACATCCAGAGACAGTGCACTCCTGACGGATTCGAGAGTCTACTATCCGCTCGAATAGTTTCATGGTGTGGGACATGACCTTTATACCGCGATAACTACCGCACTCTTGCACTGATCCCTTGCCCTTGAAGACCGGGGTGATAACACTCAGTCTCCATTGGCAAGGAATCCTGCCGGTGCTGAGTATGCGGTTATAAAGGTCAGTTAGGATGCCCACACCACGACCACCCATTGCCTTCCAGGCTTCGATGGGGACTCCATCGGCTCCGACAGCTTTCCGATTCTTCATGCGGCGAAGAGCATTCTCTACTTCTTCAGGCGTTACCGGTGGCACAAGTCCAAGATTCGGAGGGAGGTCCGGTGGCTGCACTTCTCTATGCTGTTTATTTAACAGCTCGTGGAAGTAAGAGCGCCATCTCTCCTTCACCGCGAGGTCCTCGCATAGTAGGTCACCGTGAGGGTCTTTAACACAGCGGCACTTGGAGATATCCTGTGCCGCTTTGACCCTAGAACGTGCCAATCTATAGATAAGCTTCTGCCCCTCAGACGATTCCAGCCTATCGTAGAGCGGCTGTAGGTGGGCTCGCCTGGCTCTGGCAACAGCTTTCTTTGTTGCACGTTTTGCGGACCTGTATGCGTCGCGATCTTCGGGAGAGTTGGACGCTTGCCACTTTTTAAAGAAGGCTTTCTTCACCCTAGTCGCCCTCTGGACTGCGTCGTTCCACCACCAAGTGTTCTTGTCAAATTTGCGTCCACCCTTGGACGTGCCAACCACTGACTTCGCCGCTTCGGTTATGGTTGCCTGAATCCTGTCCCAGTTGTTCTGAACTGATTCGCTCTCAGCCTCAGCGCACTTGTCGCCGATAGCTGAGACGAACACCTGGGATTTGTCTTCGTCAAACCGGCACCACCTTATTTGTCGCCGACAGCGCTCAGACCTTTTGGCTTTGGGTTTCACGCAGAGATCCATGACAAGTAGACGGTGTTGTGCAGTGAGACTCTCTCCGGGTATGACCTTGCAGTTGACTACTTTGCCGATGTGGTGCCTCCTAGTGAGTAGGAAGTCGATCTGGGTAGCGTGCCGCCCACTCCTGTAGGTGATTAAATGTTCAGGCCTCTTCTAGAAAAACGTGTTCACAATAGCCAGGTCAGCAGCCGAACACAACTGGAGGATGTTCTCCCCTTCAGTGTTGCGTCTGCCGAAACCATAGCCACCATGTACACGCTCGAACTCCTCAGGCTCCTCACCCACATGACCGTTCAGCTCGCCCCCCAAAGCGACTTCCTGAGATGGTGAGTTTCCCCGCTGCACCTCTCCAAGTCTATTCCAGAATGAAGTCTTTCGGTGTCGCTGCAACCAGCCTGTGGAGCGTATGCGCTTATCAAGTGGGTCGTAACCCCTTCGATAAGCACCGTTACGTCCATTAAGCGGTCGCTGTAGCGTTTCACCTCCAACACGTCATCCTGCAACTCCCCGGACAGCACTACCGCAACCCCGTTCTCTCCACTAGGTGCTCCTGTGTAGATCAGCTTGTAGTCATTCCCAATGGCCCGGGATCTGCTGCCTTTCCACCGAGTCTCCTGCAGGAACGCCACTGCCACCCTCCGCCTGGTGAGTACGTCGGCCAGCTCTCTCGCGCGACCGGTAAGCGTGCCCACGTTCCACGTCGCGAAGCGGAGTTTCCGTGGGGTTGGGGCTAACTTCTTTAGCCGCGTCCGTCCCCAACGCGGTAGCCCTCGCCCACTTGCCACAGGAGTCGGGCGAAACTCCTGCGCGCCGTTTTGCGGCGGCGCCCTATTCCTGGCACTTTTCTTGATTTTTCCTTCCATTTAAAGTGGCGTGTTTCACTTTACGGGAGCGACTGCCGTCCGACCACCCAACCCCGGAGGGAAAGCTGGTGCCAGGGCCTCGTTCGTTGGTCAGCAGGGGTACGTCAAGTACGTACCCCTGCTGACGTGAGGTTGGCTTGGGCCCAAAGATCTTGGTAGGGCCCCATTCCCCCCGTTTCACCGTTTCAACCTACCGTGCCATTTCAAAATCAAAATTTGCTAAATCGGTCAGGTCGTTCTCGAGTTTTTGTGAGACTAAAATTAAACTTTTAAAAATAAGACGTTATTTCAAAATGTCAAATGCACCTAATTATCTAATTATTTGTATTATATTACCTAAAATAATTGAATTATAAAAATATAAAACGTAAAATTTCCACTCTATATTACGCTTTTACAAGGTTACGCCGTTTGACACGTTTTCATAGTGACGTTGTGGTAATACTAACCAGGTAGTTTTTAAGAATAACATTAAGGTTTTAATAAGTATTGTTTTTTAAAAATTAATATATTTTTAAATAAGAAACTTTAATTCAATCTTCTGGATGTGAATAAATGTTTTTAATAAAAAAAAATGTGTCAAATCAGTCAACTTAGAGCGGCTCCGGTATAACTGACATACGAAGATGACTTGGAGTAGCCTCGTCATCATCACCGGACTTGCGGGGGAGTGGATGACTCTTACTTACACACAACTAACGAACAGAATTTCACTTTTATTTATATAGATAGATAGATAAGGTAGTCCATATGTTACCGGCCAAACCCGATTTCAGGACAAACTAGTTTAGCCTAGGCCAAACTAGTTTATCCTAAGCCCGTTAGGATAAACCGGTATAGCCTAGTCCAAACTAGTTTGTCCTAAGCCCGTTAGGATAAACCAGTTTAGACTAGGCCAAACTAGTTGATCTCGATATAGATACGCATTATCTATACTAATATTATAAAGAGGAAAGATTTGTATTTTTGTATTTTTGTATTTTTGTATTTTTATATTTTTGTATGTTTGTAATGAATAAACTCAAAAACTACTGGACCGATTGCAATAATTTTTTCACCATTAGAAAGCTGCATTATTCAGAAGTTACATAGGCTATATTATATTTTTAAAAAAATTAGGGATCCTTACTAAAACTCCAATAATGTAACCCAAGGTGTAAAAAAATGACCTGAAAAATTACTTACGTCGCATACGCTGCGAAAAGTATTGATGATAGAATAAAATCATTTACTACGACTTTGCAGAACTCTCCATTATCTACAAAAAGTGTCGCGACAGCATATGTCTAAATATTATAGTAATGTCACAGTTTTTTTAGAATAAAAAACCAAGCGGTTTTTTATTAAATTATAAAATTTAATTTATATGTCGCCGCTTGAAAAGGCTCTATATTTATACCTTGGTATTAATCCTTATCAAAATAAATTTCTTTATATTCAAGACGGCTTCAGTACCTTTAAATAACTTTTTGAATTATTCAATTCGGACATTTCTTTCGGAAGATATCACGAATTTAAAAATGCAAGTATTAGAAAAAAGTCACGTTGTTGCCACTGAGAGCCATCCGCTCCCCCGCAAGCCCGGTGATGATGACAAGGCTCCTCCAAGCCATCATCGTTAGTCAAATAGGAAAAAAAAAATTTTAAGGAATTTTGAATTCGCTTTAAATTCGTTTCGTAGTAGGTAAATAAGTACCTGATGTTATAATGTTATATTTTAAAGTAATATTTTATATAGAGATAGAGGTATACCGAAGCGAAGCGAGGGCGGGTCGCTAGTCTAGGATAAACTGGTATGGCCTTTTCCAGACATTGTAATATGTCAAGAAAGTCTATATAATAGATTATCCAAATAAAATCCTCCGCAAAAGGAAAAATAATCAATTTTATTATACTATAATCTTATTTCTTGTTTCTTATAAAGATAGGATAAACCGGTATGGCCTTCTGTTTACAAAAATTCAATTTAAAAATTGTGATAGCATGAAAATTGAAGGAGTTAAGGTCAAAAACTTATCATAGTAAAACTACTCCGTAACTGAAAATTTCGGCATGTGATTATTTGGAGCGATGTGAGAGTACGCAGTATAATATAGAGACCCAAAACGATTGTATTGTGTATACATAACTATCTGTGCCCGCGACTTCGTTCGCGTGGACTGTGAGATTTTACATCCAAAAGTTTTTGCCCAATAACTACCGTTCCCGTGCGAATTTTGCAATATCGCGTTGCAAGTAAGCTTTAAGTTAATTATTTAATACAATTAATTATATAATAAAATTCAGGGTTTCAAGGGGTAGTTTTCAAGGGTTGAAAGTGGCTTAAAATTTGAAAACTATTATAATATAAAATATTCCTTACTCTATATTTACAGACTAATGTATTTCTTTGTATTTTTCAATTTAGGGGTTGTTTGCAAGGGTTGTAAGATTTTCAAGGGTTAAAATTATTTTAATACTAGCGACTCGCCCTCGCTTCGCTTCGGGTATCCTCTATCTCTATATTATATATTTCATCTCCGTAAGGCATTTTACATACAGAAGTTGTTTCCCAATAACTCCCGTTCCCATGGGAATTTTTTAATATCGCGTTGGAAGTAAGCTTTACGATCATTACCCACCTTTTGTGTTACCTTTATTACCCACAGGTACCCACCTGCATGCCAAATCTCAATCATTTATCTTACCTGTGCGGTTTAGATTTTTTCCATACAAAAGTTTTTTCCTATTACTCCCGTTTCCGTGGGAATTTCACAATATCCTGTTGCAACTAAGCTTTAAATTTATTAAGGTACCTGCATGCCAAATTTCAAGCGTCTAACTTATGTGGTTAATATTTTTCATACAAAAGATTTTTCCCGTTAATTCCCGTTCCCGTGGGAATTTCGGGAAATCCTTTCTTAACGGATACCTACGTCATAACATCTACCTGCATGCTAAATTTCATCTCGATCCGTCCAGTAACTGTGACGACTTCGTCCGCGTACAGATGTTTAACGGGTGAAACATTACTTCTTTATAGCGCAGTTGGTTAAAAAGTAGCCTATAGCCTTTTCTAGGCTCTGGACTATATTTGTATCAAATTTCATTAAAATCTGTTCATTAGTCTATGCGTGAAAGCGTAACAGACAGACAGACAGAGAGGCAGAGTTACTTTTGGATTTATAATTTTAGTAAGGATGAGGTCATTGTGTTAGAAAACACTTCACGACTTTACCACTTACTATTAGACATGTTTTTTAACGATTAAAGTATAAATAGCATGATTGTACGTTTTAAAACTAAACGTTGCTCTGCAATTCTAAATGCCACCAAAGCAAAACATGTAAAAATAAGGAACAATTTTAATTATTGACATAATACTCATATGATAATTTATTTTTATTATTATTTGTTAAAGTATGATTGTTAGTAGGTATTACCATTTATTATCCATAATCTTTAACGACATAAAAAAAAACGTTTACTACTTGCCAAATATAGTATAATTGTACGAATGAAAACTTAACGACGAATCATTATAAGAAGTAAGAAATAGGATTATAGCATAATAAAAATCATATTTTTTTGGATAATCTATTTATTTTGACCTTCTCGACATATTACAATGTGTGGAAAAGGTCATACCAGTTTATCCTAGATAATACATATCTATATCAAGATCAACTGGTTTTGCCTAGTCTAAACTGGTTTATCCTAACAGGCTTAGGACAAACTAGTTTGGGCTAGGCTATACCGGTTTATCCTAACGGGCTTAGGACAAACTAGTTTGGACTAGGCTAAACTAGTTTGTCCTGAAATCGGGTTTGGCCGGTAACACATATAAGATTCACGGCTGTCGGCCGACACGTTTTTTCGTTTTTTGACCAAAGAGAAAATATGGAACATAAGTAAGAAGTGCACTTACCGCCGTCGGGATCCGAATCTCGGTCCTCAACGGAACCAAACATGGGCTTTTGAAACATAGGAGCATTGAACGCGGAACCAACCATTGCTGTAAACCAAAAAAGCACCATATTTCTATATAAACATCGTTCACGATGACCTCACTCCACCTGATGGTAAGCGATCGTGAGGTCCATATATGAGGTTGACCTAAAGGCCTGACACCCTGAAGGCCTGCATAGATGCCCTTGCATTCCCCACCTGAAGGCCCGTGACGGTTAGATGTTAAGATTTGTGACCCTGACTTGCCATTCCTTTTATAGCTACACCTGATCATCACACCCCTATTTTTGGGCATTTTGTAACTGCCTCGTTGGTCTATTGGTAGCAAGTGCTGCGTTAGGACCGAGAGGTCCCCGGTTCGAGTCCGAGTTCGAGTGTGAGTTTTTCTGCAATGAAATTACTCAGCCCGGAGTTAGGAAGTTGGCGGTTGAACGCCCGTGCCTCGGAAAGCACGTTAAGCCGGTGGTCCTGCGCCCGATCTCTCATCGGTCATGTCGGATTGCCGTCTCACCGAACTATGAGAGAAAGGGAACAGAGAGTGCACTTGTGTTTCCGCGCATACTTGTGCACTATAATATGTCCTGCGAACTTCGCTGATCTCAATTGAGATCGGCCGCCATGGCTTTTGGGCATTCCTCTTCAAATCTTTCAAAGTACTGGCAAGTTATAGCTTTAGACACAGGTAGCTGGGAGGTTTGGTGGAGAACTTTCGCAGATTGTAGGAAAACAGGTTTAATTTCGCCAGGATTTGGAGTCCCCATGAAACTTCCACCCGGGCAAGTGCCCTAGTCAGGACGCCTAGATCCGGAGCTGTCGGGGTATTTTATGGAGTAGCTATTTCTGTGCACGTACACCTGCGGCAGCTGCCACCCTGCCACCCCACGCTATGATCATGGGTCAACTACGAACTCATAGGTCATCATGGCGTTAGCAACAATTTTGTAATGTGTGTAACCTTGAGAGTTCCAACTCATTTCTCCTTAGAAAACTGAAAAAATGTCCGGGATATTTACCATGCCGTTTTATTTGATTGAGCTCCCGATATTTCAGTTGCAAGCTCCATGATCACGCGTAAATCAAAACAAAACAACTCGCCTTAATCAAAATTTTTGCCTTACATAAGAGGTATAACATATAAGATTGGTACAGTTCTAAAACAATACTCCATTAAGACTGTATACACCGTGAGATTTTAGTGGTTGTTTTCCCGTGGCAGAACGATTTGCCTTTAGTAATACTAAGGAATCATGCAAATAATTCATCGATTTTTTTTATTTTCAAAATAATTATTTTCCAACTCGAAAACGAAAGCAACGAAGCTATCGTTCTTTTATAATATGTGACGTAATCAGGTACTGCTTGCCGCATGAAATCGATGCTTAAAGCTGAAGAAGCTCGACACCCTAAGTCATAAAGCGGTTCGAACATGCTTTCGAGTTTCGGTTAAACCTTTCGTAAAACCGGCATTTATTGATTTTCAGTGCCGTAACTAGGGCGGTGCCAGCGGTGCCCAGGCACAGGGCGCAGACCCTGGAGGGGCGCAGAAATGACCAGACCAGTATCTAGTTTTGTTTCATGCATGGTAGTTAGTAGGTACATTTTGTTTTCTGGCGAATATGGTGTAGACGCGCCCTCTGTGCTATCTATATCTGTATGGCATTTTTCAAGCGATCTTGAAACAACAACACTTGTAAAGGTGGTTAAAAAGGTATTTTACGCCTTATATTCAAAACGAGCTTGTAGATATTCTTGCCTCTGAGGTCAAAAAACAAATTTTAGACGACTGGACCAAGATCCCAGGGCCGCCAGACCTACGTCATTTTAGCAAAGCTAGAATTTCCATGACTTATAGTTTAGTATGTACTTAGGAGAGTACGCGTACTCACTTGCTCGAAAGCGGGGCCGTTTCACAGGTAGCGCGAACTAAAGGTGTCCCAAAACAGAGGCAACCTACGTCATTTTAGAAAGCCTAAATTTGACGTATATAACTACGTGGTACTATTTCCAGACTAATTGTAAGCTGCCAGACCAATCCAATGGGCCAATTATTCTGCCAGACACCTCAAAGGTTCCCTGTGAGTGCAAGCTTGAGGGCGTATCGACGCACAGCCTAAACGGCTAAAGTTAGGCACTTGAAATTTGGAAAAGGCGTAGCTTAGATACCATAGAGGTGCACTAAGAAAGGAATTCCCGAAATTCTCACGGGTAAAAAAGCGTCGATGGCCGAGTGGTTCAAACCCCGCCAGGTACCAATGTGTTTTTCAAATTTGAAATTCATATGTACCATCATTCGACGCTTTAACGGTGAAGGAAAACATCGTGAGGAAACCAACCTGAGAATTTTTTCAACGGTGTGTGAAGCCATGTCAGAGGCCTACGGGCGGTTTAAAACTCTGACACCAGTTTGTTCATCAACCATACGATAAGAAGAAGAATTCTCACGGGAACGGGAATAATCGGGAAAATCCTTTTGTATAAAAATTCAATCCTAAAAGTTGTCTCAAAACCTACATATGGTAGGGTACGCAACTATTAAATTTTCAAGGTCAAATGTCACAAACAGCAGTTTTAAGCACTTTTGAGCGAAACGGGAAGTTTTATCATAAAAGTGTGTAGGAGGAAATTACTTGTCATCTATTTATCTATAAAAATTGTCTTTACGTTTTATTTCTATGTAGTTGAAAATGTTGTATTTTCAAAAGCTTCCAGGCCCACGTGCGATTGTGCTAGACAGTTAAATTTTTCACGAATGATGTATTTCAATAGCTTATATAACATCTAATACTAGAAAAAGCTTAAAACCAATGTTTAAGTGGGTTCTCATACAAAAATTATGTTCTTTTTTTCTCACACTTGGCCGATTTTTAATGTGGTTACCTCAGTAAAACTATTCCAGTCAACACCATTTCTACATGAAGTACACGTTCTTCTTATGGGAGCCCCTTAAATAATCGTTTTATGTCGTTTTAGTATTATAAGTCTTTCGCGTTTCAGTACATTAAAACTACTTATTATGGGTCAAAAAGTACGAAATAACCAATTATTAGAACTTCTGATTGAAGTATAACTGAAAAAAAGAAACATTTTAAATGTTAACTGTCCATCTAACTCTATTATGAACGTGAAGTCCATATTAACCAAATTTCAATTTAATGAAACGCAGAAATCTTAAATCTTCTGAATACTGAAAACAACACAAAATAATTTTTTAACTAGGCTTCCTTATAAACAATATGTTCTTCATGTATAAAAGGTGTCGTCTCTGGAATAGGTTTACTGAGGTAATCACGTTAAAAACCGGCGAAGGGTAAGAAAAAAAAACACAATTTTTGTATGAGAACCCACTTAAACATTGGTTTTAAGCTTTTTCTAGTATAAGATGTTATAGAGGCTACTAAAATACATCATCCGTGAAAATTTTAACTGTCTAGCACAATCGCACGTGGGCCTGGAAGCTTTTGAAAATACAACTATTTCAACTATTTGCATCGCTGTATCTCTGAAATGGTGAATCTTAGGAATAAAACGTACAGACAATTTTTATAGATAATTAGATGATAAGCAAGTTTCTCATACACACTTTTATGATAAAACTTCCCGTTTCGCTCAAAAGTTCATAAAACTGATATTTGTGACATTTGACCTTGAAAATGTAATAGTTGCGTACACCCTACAATATGTAGGTTTTGAGACAACTTTTAGGACGTCAATATACAAGTATTTACAGACTTACAGCTGGGTATCTCTCCGAGATTTTTACCTAATTTGACTGGACTATAAGTACTTTCGTAAACAAAAAATAGATAGATTTATTTTTATGCACATTTGTCCACTTTATTGTCAGAGCCTGATTAGAGCATTTTTCAAGGGCGCAGTTTTGAAAGCTCGCACCGGGCGCATAAAAGGCTAGTTACGGCACTGTTGATTTTAACAAAAAGAACTGCACAAATGTATTGTACTACTAAGATAGAATCATTTTATTGCGGGAAAACAAGCACTAAAATTTCACAGTGTATATGTCACCGGAAAATAACAAGCAGTGGCATTGCCACTGCTTGTTATTTTTTTTGTTTTTGATGTCCATAGACTTAGGTAATCTTTGACATGTTGCAATAAGTAGACAAATTCAGGAATCTTTGTTAAATGTTTGTATATTTTAGAACTAGAGGACGCCCGCGACTTCGTCTGCGTAAAATCTGATGTAAGATGTATTTTGATTGTAGAACCTGACCGTGTATTCCCGCTGTCCTCGCAAACGTAATCCTCCCTCCATACCACGTTTTATAAAAATCTATAAACACGTAAAAGTTCTCCCATACTAATTTTCACCCCCTCCACTCATTACCGCCATGGAGGTTGATATTTTAAAAAAAATAGCGTTGGTGTCTCCCCGGAGTGCCAGCTACCATCATACCAAACCCCTCCCCCCCAATGAACCCCATGGGAGTTGAATTTTGAAAAAAATGTAGTCAATGTTATTCCAGAGTGCCAGCTACCATCATACCAAATTTCATGAAAATCGGTTCAGACGTTTGAGCGTGAAAGAGTAACAAACATCCATCCATCCATACTCACAAACTTTCACGTTTATAATATTAGTAAGGATACGATTTCTGTTCTGGTTACGATTCTGTTTCGGTAAAATTTATTTTAAAATAAAATTACTTTTTAGGACCCTAATAGTTCTTTGTTTTTTTTTCCTACTTTGGCATGTCTGATTTTACCTAAGTCTATGGACTTAAGCATTGCCACTGCTAGCGTCAACCAATCAGAGAGCTGTGTGTTATTTTCCGTCTTATAAGAAACGTAAAATAAAGCACTCTTCTGTGATTGGCCGAACCGCTTAGAATCTTACGATGAATATCCGTCAGTTTATAAATTTACCACACGACGTCGCAAATTGATAAACTTCCTAGAATTTAGGCGTAAAATAATACATTTTATCTGTCGTGTAGAATCCTACGAAAGTTTATAATTTTCCTAGGAAAGTTATAAATTTACGGTTCTTGTTATTTTCCGGTGACATATACTCCGTTATATAAAATGTCTAAAATGCTGCGGACTCCGAAAGACGTAATTCCCTTCCAATCTCCGGGTGTATATAAAATAGATTGCAGTTGTGGGAGTTCTTATATTGGACAAACCAAACGGGCTATAGCCGAGAGGGTGAAAGAACATATTGCAGCTGTTAAAAATCGACAAACGAACAAGTCCGCGGTGGCTGTGCACCTATTAGACATGGGTACTAATCATTGGATGGAGCTACATGACCCGAAGATCCTCTCTACAGATCGTCACTATCATACGAGAATAGTGCGAGAAGCTATTGAAATAAAGAAGCACAGGAATTTCAATAGGGAAGATAGATTTAAATTATCGTCGGCATGGAACCCAGTGATTAATAAGTGCATACCGCGGAATGTTACGTCTAAAATAAACTTGGGTACAGTGAGTGTTGTGTGTCGGACAAATGTGGGTGGCTGTACAAATGACATAAGTGCTAGTTTGGGGGTGGATCTAGAAATTCACAACCGCTGTGGCAGAGGAAGACGGGCGGCGCCAATTCGCTCATGACCATGATTGGTGCAACCCAGTCGAAACGTCGGGCAGTAAGTAGCTATGTAATTTGCTACTTCTAATAACGCGTGTAGACCCATAAAGACTAATATTTAATGTAATAGAACGCGAAAGTCTAAAATCATACAAAACAACTCGATTAATATCCCTTATATTTTCAGTTTTCAAATGTGTGTAACCATGACAGCCAGGGGATACCAGTCACAACTATCTGTCCGGTGGTTAGTGAACGGTATACGGGTAAGCGACCCCGGCTCCTCGAGCTACTATCGACTCAGTCCAAATTATCCGAGGCGATAGTATCCTTCCTCCCCTTTTCTTTCCCCCTTTCATTAATCCTGGCTACTCGTGGGATCGCAATGATCTTGTTAAAACAATGCACAAGGCAGAATGGCGGCGACGTGGTCCACAACCCGTCACGGCACGTTTCCCACAGAGGTGAAAAGTGGATCGCTGGAAGTGATCTCTGCCTACCCCTCTGGGAGGAAGGCGTGATTTTATGTATGTATGTATGTAACCATGCCAGTTATTTTACCTGTTTGTTTAAGAGATTGTACTTGAGATGGGTGTGTCCCGTCCGCTGCTTGATCGCCTTCGTTGGAATTTTCAATACCTGCAACGGTATAATAAGGAAGAAGAAAAGAAATTTATTAGCCTATGTATGTATGAACAGTCAAGATTCTTATTAAAACTAATTTTTCAAATATTTTATCTTTAAAGTAGACGGGCGGAAATCTATGGGATGGGTATCCACGATCAATAAGGCGTCCGACCGATTTTAGCCATGGCGGCCGATCTCAATTGAGATCAGCCAAGTGCGCAGGACATTACAGTGCACAAGTGTGCGCGCAAACACAAGTGCACTCTCTATTCCCTTTCTCTCATAGTTCGGTGAGACGCCAATCCGACATGACCGATGAGAGATCGGGCGCAGGACCACCAGCTTAACGTGCTACCAACCGCCACTTCCTAACTCCGGGCTGAGTAATTTCATTACAGAAAAACTCACACAAATTTTGCCCGACCCCGGACTCGAACCGGGGACCTCTCGATCCTAACGCAGCTCTTGCTACCAATAGACCAACGAGGCAGTTAACCACCAGACGTATAATATTGGAAAGCTCTTTTTATAACCATCTTCGACGATATTTTAACTACATATTTTTTTCTTTCAAGTTTAATTTTTTACTATAATTACTGACCTCGTACTTAACATTATAATGCTGAAATTTAATCGATTAAAGGGAATCTACACAAAAGAAAATTAACTGGTTTTTATTTCAAAATTTTTTTTCATACGTAGATTTCATTTTTGTTTAACTGTAACTTTTTCCCACTACGAATTGAGACTAGCCTCCATAATAACTATAATAGTCATGGAAAAAGCCAACGACTCGTCTGGCGGCATATTACGACCTCTTAATTCCAGTCAGTTTAAGGATGGGCATCGACTGACTTCGTGTTTCTGGTACACTTAGTTGTGCGCTATGGTTGTGGAATCATAGACTGATATAACCCCTCCATCATCTATGCAAATTTTAAGAAAAAGTGTAGTAATAACAGTTCTTTATCATTTATGTACCGATGCCCATTTTTAAACTGTCATTTTTATTTTTAATCCTCTCTCCACTTGATGGTAAGCGGTAGTGAGATCCAAATATGAGGTCGACAGTCCAATAGACCATATTGAGCCTGTCGCACTCACTCCTGAAGACCTGCTTAAATGCCGTTTCACGCCCCGCCTGAAGAGCCCGGGATCATAGGAGGCAGGAAACATATAAGCTGGAAGGGCATTCCATGCCTTAATAACACGGGGCACAAAAGATGAACTGAACCTCTCGGTCCGAGGTACCAGCGCCTGCATTGTTTGTGGATGGCAGCGCTGCCCAGCACGTGTCGTTCGGGAGTGGAAAGAGGAGAAAGGGACTAGCTAAAATAGCTCTACAGAGTTTTCCCCATTAAAAAGACGGTAGAGAACACTTAGACCAGCAATGTCTCTACGTAATTGTAGAGGCTCGAGGGTTTAAGAGGGCTGGAACTAAAAGGTCGTAATACGCCCGAAGGGAATCCGTCAGGATGGCGGACGTATGACTTCCAAATAAATCATAAATAATGTATGTAAATGTAATTAATCCAGTTTTATTTTACAATCTGATAAAATTTTTACGTAAAATTTTTTTGGTATTTGGTTTATCAATATAGTTTAATCCAATCAAAAACATAAGTGTGAAATGAGAGCCAAGTTCAATATTATGATAATTGCCTTGGTTGTTGACTTCAACGACAAAAGAAGTGAGATCTAAATGGGTGCCAAGTTCAATGGTCAACCCTGAAATTTATTTATAAGTAACACTATAACATACCTATCATATCTTCTTATAACATTAGATAATGTATGGTGGTAGCCTATGAAGGTCTGTCTTGGCTAGTTTTCATATATGAATTATAGCCGTCGCAAGTTCTAAGCCTACAAATATTTGTCGGTTTTTATTTTATAATTCCGAAAATTTGGATTGTTGGTAGAAACTAGCGAGCGAACATAATAATACGTTGGTAGGTTTATAGAAACTAGCCAAGACAGATCTTCATAGGCTACCACCATACATTATCTTATGTTATAAGAAGATATGATAGGTATGTTATAGTGTTACTTATAAATAAATTTCAGGGTTGACCATTGAACTTGGCACCCATTTAGATCTCACTTCTTTTGTCGTTGAAGTCAACAACCAAGGCAATTATCATAATATTGAACTTGGCTCTCATTTCACACTTATGTTTTTGATTGGATATCATTACTTTTTGTAGAAAAGTATATATCATCGTAACGCCGAGGGTCCTTTGAAAAGGACAAAATCAAAACTAAAACTAGACTTTATAAATATAAAACAATTGAATCAGTTACTGTATTTTCCTACGTTTACGGGGTATAATGTAGGTACCTACCCTAAGTAATAAATATGAAAACCGACTATAAGTACCTACTCTTAATAAGTAAGTATACCTAAATATATACTTAGTGCTCTGCCTTCCCCGGTATATAGGCGTGATTAGGCACTAATTAGGTATTTATGTTAAGCGTTCATAATAGAACCTAACCTAATTATTTAAAAATTGCCAGTTTTTTATTTATTCCTTTGTATTCATGTAATTACCTATCTGCATACCAAATTTTAACTCTCTAGGTCATTTGGAACTGGGTTAGAATTTTGATCTGTCAGTCAGTCAATGATAAAAATGAGGATTTTTGAACATTAATATCTAAATAACTGTTTGAGATAAGCTTATGAAATTTAGAACACATATTTATCTCGCAAGTCACAATATATGAGCCAAATTTGATACGTTTATGTGAAATAGTTTTTGATTTATGAGGGGTTCAAAAGTGGTTCCAAATGGTTCGTGTAATATTACACACGGTGCGGCTCGCCAGTTCTGTGTCTTGAACTTGGCTTGACACTCTACCGCGTGTCTAGATCAGTTTAGAAACAACCCGCCATTGTGACGTCAGGATGGCGGCTCACGTGCGTTTTACAATAACAGAGCTTGTAAAGCATTTAAGAAGTTTTTGAATAGCGTTCCTATATGAACATTAAGGATAGAAAGAAGTGGCGTACGTCCAGCAGTGGACAGATATGGGCTGATGATGATGATGATGATGATGAACATTTGACGTACATTTGATTCCTAATATCAGATTGAAATAAATTCATTAGATAAGAATTCACCCGCCAACCTGACATCAGGATGGCGGCTCACCGTAAAGTAACGGTCGCTACGCATACGAGAACGTACATTTTTTCATACCTTAGTACAAAAACGTACATTTTCCGTACATTTACATAAATTATTTATGATTTATTTGAAAGTCATACGTCCGCCATCCTGACGGATACCCCGAAGGTCGTTGTTGGTCGGTGGGGACTTTTTTTATAATTGGCTAACAAGATGACCTCACTCTGCCTACTCTGTTAAGCGGTGGTGAGATCCAAATATGAGGTCGACAGGCACAATAGAACATTTTGAGCCTGTCGCACTCACCCTGAAGGCCTGCTAACTTTCTGCCCGTCCTCCTTTGTTTAATAATTACCTTCGTTTGCTCCATCGCTACCGTCAGGATTTGGTGTATCTTCTGCCGCCTCTATACTGCTTTTCTGAAAATGTAAATCTATTAACCATTTCGTTTAAGCCAGGGCTGTCGACATAGCTCAACGCATCAGCAAGCTGAAGTGGCAGTGGGCTGGCCACATCAGCCGTAGAACCGACAACAGCTGGGGTAGACGAGTTCTAGAGTGGAGACCGCGTCTCAGCAAACGTAGTGTAGGACGCCCGCAGGCCAGGTGGAGTTACAAGAGGACGGCTGGTAGGAGCTGGATCCGAGTAGGTAGCCGAAGAAATAGAGAAGTGGCGTGCATTTGGGAAAGCCTATGTCCAGCAGTGGACGGAAAAGGGCTGATGATGACGATCAGGGCTGTCCAAACCATGCGACCCGGGCCTTATATTTTGTGGCCCGCAGAATATTTTTTATTGTTCATGCATCCGAAAAGGACAGACAAATTTTGAATCATCAAAATTAAAAAGTATATAAATTTAAAAATATACTGAGGCCCCCTAATTTATTAAGTATTTTTTACTGGCCCCGGATCCCATTTTGTTTGAGCAGCCCTGGTCTAAGAGCTCCTTCATCAATGCCGCTATCACGAAGCCGGAGGAGCGGAGCAGCGCGGAGAAGAGATGTGCCGCGATTCACCAATCACATGGCTTGAAATCTATTTCATTGTGAAATTCATTCAAGCCAAAGCCTCAATGGAACTGCACCCTAAGTGTGGTGGACGGAAAGCGTTTGGCAGCATCGTGTAAAGGAGCGCTTAGGATTCGAAAGGTAGATTAGGATCAAGATGAAAAAACGGCCAAGCGCGCGTCGGACTCGGGACCCCATGCAATAAACGCGTTTTTTTATATATTTTATCTTTTTAAATTAATGTTATAGTGGCAACGGGAAAAACATCAATTGTGAAAATCAGCTAGCAAGCAAAAGAAAAGAAGAATTTTCTCACCGCATTGTTTTTATTATGAACTGAATCGCCCGCATTCACAACACCTGGAAAAAAATATATTTTGTAAAATGTAAAGCGGAAGCTACATTATCATCGGCCTTTCTTAGTTCACTGCTGAACACAACGATCAAAATCAAAACTCCTTTGTAACAGGCATTTTACATGCACAATGGGGTGGAGCGAAAATGTATGGACATTGTTTTTCTCATTTCTTTTATGGAATAGCGACACAAAGTTGCCTTTAAATGAGTAAATTGAGTATACATTACTTCATCAGCCCATACACGTCCCCACTGCTGGGGCACGGGACTACCCTAAATTAGCGAGATAAGGCCTTAGTCAACCACAGTGGCCAAGTGCCAAGTGCGGGTTGGTTGACTACACAACCTTAGAATTTGTAGGTTTGAAGGTCGGCTCACGATGTATTCCATCACCGCTAAGTGTGGCTTGGTAAGCATCAATATTAGATATAGGGATAAAAGTATTGCTTCTTTTTAAAGAAACACTGCCCTGTTTCACCTTCGGAAACTATACCTGATTTTGAAATGTGTATAGTGCGTTTGAAAAGTAAGTGATAAGGCTCTAAGAAAACCATAAATCAGATTTGAAAGAAGAAAGAAAGAAAGAAAAATATTTATATAACACATTCTCACAGTCACAAAAATAGAAATATAAAATGACTTAAAACTCGAGCAGAATGTGCCAAAAAGGCTTTCACTCAGCATTATGCCGCGGCCTTAAGGAACCACGACGCTGATTTTCACTTTTTTTTTGGACATAGATGAAAGAGTAATTCGACATAATCTATAAGAGTTGAGGCGCTGGACCATGAGCTTATCGTGCTTTCCAAGGGCTTATTCCGTTTATCCACCCTAAAACAGCTACCCTAAGTCGGATACTCGGAAACGCATGTCCTTCTATCCACCCTGAACGGGGTGGATAATCGTAATTCATAATAATAGTATGTTTCTTCCGATTTTTTACCCCTAGTTTGAATAAAATTATCTTGGTGGGAAGTTTTAATTTAATTTTTCACTAACAATAGCAGATAAATTATTTCTTTTTTGAATGCACGCAAAGACTAGATATAAAAAACTTTTTACCAATTTTATAAATTTTGCAATGTGTCCAGAAAATTACCACAATTATTTAATCCTTACTTATATTATAAATCCGAAAGTAACTCTGTCTGTCTGTCTGTCTGTTACGCTTTCACGCATAGAATACTGGACTGATTTAAATGAAATTTGGTACAGATATAGTCCAGAGCCTAGGAAAGGTTAAAGGCTTCTTTTTAACGACTGCGCTATAAGGAAGTAATGTTTTACCCGTTACACGTCGGAAACGTTAAACGGAAAGCCAGTTATTGATAAGGTACCTAGACGTAGTTGCGTATCCTGGATAAAGTCGTGCCTTTTAATGTAAGAAGCAATCGTTTCTAAATGTTGGTGCTGCAGTAGACGTTATTAGTGTAAATGACTGTACGTAGACAGGGGAGAAAATCGGAAGGAACATATGTCAATTACGGTTATCCACCCCGTTCAGGGTGGAAAGATGGATACGCGTTTCCGAATATCCACCTTAGGGTGGATAAACGGAATAAGTCTTTCAAAGGCATGGGCATGTATTTGCCATCTTTCTGACTGGCCTCACGGAAGGCCTCAGTCACCCCTGCATCTACGTAGGGATTAAAATAATTGCTTACCCTTAAGCCCCTTCTTTTTAAAGAAGCGCTGTTCTGTTTCACCCTCGGAAACTATACCTGTTATGGAAATGTGTATGCATTATGCTATTATTAATCCCAAATCCCTACAACAGTAATAAATGTTGAGAAATCGGAGAATGCATCCCTTTCCTACTCCTAAAACACCAGGCGGAGTAATTTTTTAACAAAATAAAATAATGGCGTGAAGGGGCTCTTGCGTACCATATACCAAAGAAATATTAGTCTTTATGGGTCTACACGCGATATTAGAAGTAGCAAATACTTAGCTACTTACTGCCCGATGTTTCCACTGGGTTACACCAATCATGGTCGCGAGCGAACTCCTAATATTTAGTGTAATGGAACGCGAAAGCTTAAAATCATAAATATACCAAAGTGTTCAGTTGATCAGGTAAAATAGGCATTACAAGCTGAGTGTGGATGCAGGTCTGGTTACTTGGGTCTCCTTAGCTGGCTAGAGGTGGCCCAGGCTTGGGTCTTAGGGGCTTAAGGCCTCATTTCGCCCCTAGCCCTGCTATACTTAAAAGGAGGATAAAATATACGGGCGGGGGCAAGGACTGGCCAGTCCAGTCCAAAGGTCTCAGTCACCCCATGGGGGGCTGACCTTATAAATGGGGATAAAAGGTAAAGCTTACCTTTAAGTTTCGTTTTTTTTATTATGTCTTCTGGTGAACCGAAGGTAGGTTCACTAAACATTCGATCCTGCAATGCGCCTTCTATCAACGAAGACTTCATTTGTAACTTTGATTCTGTATCTGAAATTATATTGCAATCGATAAATAAATATCACATACGCACATTTGTTCGGATTCCAAAGTATAACACACAAATATTATTTAGACCGATTAGAAATCGAACCTACTACTCTTGCCAAAAGAGACAGGGTCACTATCCAATACGCCATCGGCAGACAGACAGACAATCGAACGAACGTACAACAAAGTAATCTTACAAGGGTTCCTTTTTTTTGTTATTACGAACCATAAAAAAGGCAACTACCAGGACAGTCTAGCCGCTTAGTTAAAAACAAAAACAAATCAAAATGACAACCTTCATGTTTAAGTTTGGCTCTGTAGCCGCCGTCTTCCATCTTTGATATACCATCAGAATCCGCTGGTTGCGAAGGCTCTTGCTCACTACCCTGGACCGAACCTAAAAATTTAATAAAAATAAAAGTGTCTGATCTTTTTCGGCCATGTTGGCTCATCTAAATAAATATTAGCAAACTTGCGCAGGACATATTGTTGTGCATAAGTGTTCGCGCAAACAAATGCATTATCTGTTACCCTTACTCTCATAATTATGTGGCACTGGGACCACCGGGTTAACGTTCTTTACGAGGCACTGGCGTGCACCCGCCAACTTCCTGACTCCGGGCTGAGTAATTTCTTAACAGAAAAACTAGCAAATCTTTTGCTCGACTCCGGACTCGAACCGGGAACCTCACGCAGCACTTGCTACCAATTGACTAACGAGACGGTCAACCAGAAACTGATATTAACAAAGGCATCCGGTCCGACCGAGTTCGGCCATAGCGGCTTCTGGCTGAGAAACCTTAGGCCCAGGCCTCACGGAAGGCCTCAGTCACCCCTGCATCTACATAGGGGAAAAAGTATTGCTTACCCTTAAGCCCCTTCTTTTTAAAGAAACGCTGCTCTGTTTCACCCTCGGAAACTATACCTGTTTTAGAAATGTGTATGCATTATGCGATTACTATTAAGTATATTAATAGTAATAAATAATACACGGTCACCTGACCCCAAACTATGTAAGCGGAGGTTGTACTCAGAGACTGATATACAAACATAGATATTTATAAATACATACATAAATATATAATCTCACTCTGACACGGAACACATACCGATGTTCATCACACAAATATTTGTCCCAAGTGGGAATCGAACCCACGACTCTTGGAACCGCTAGCAGGGTCACTAACCACTGTTCCAGCGAGCCAGTCTAATCAGTCAATATTTTTTTATGGTACCATAATGTCTACGTACATAGCTAGTTCCGCGTGATCCCAAATTCATACAACAGTAATTGCTGTTGAGAGATCGGAGAACGCATCCGTTTCTACTTCCTAAAACTTAACAGTAAAAACTAACTAACTAGTAACTTTTATGAACAGAATAAATGATGGCGTGTAGTAGCTCTTGCGAACAATAGACCAAAGAGTTGTCAGTCGTTTGACAGGGTAAAAAAAAGGTTTAGTAGCTACTGGTGTCCAGGGGGGGGGGGGGGGAGACTTGGGCCTTAGGGGTTTAAGGCCTCATTTCACCCTACGCCCTGGCACTTAAAAAGGAAGGTAAATGATATAATCAGGGGCTAGGCCTGGCCCCCACATGGACCAAAGGCCTCAGTCCCCCCCCTCCCCCATGGGGGGCTGAAACTATGAATGGAGATTATAGGTTACCTTTAAGCCTCGTTTTTTTTAAGTCTTCTGGTGAACCAAAGGTAGGTTCACTGAACATCCGATCCTGCAATGCGCCTTCTATCAACGAAGACTTCATTTGTAACTTTGATTCTGTATCTGAAAATATATTGAAATCGATAAATAAATATCAGATAACTATATGCGTTCGGATACTAAACTTCAATACACAAATATTATTTAACCCGATTAGAACTCGAACATCGTCACTATCCAATGCGCCATCGGCAGACAGACAGACAAACGAACGGACAGACAACAAAGTGATTTTACAAAGGTCCCTTTTAAAAAAAGGGGGAAGCAATCCCCCTTTTTTGGCCATAAGGCCAAAACTGAAAATAGGCAACTACCTGGTCAATCTAACTGCTTAGTTAAAAACAAAAAAAAAACAAAATGGCAACCTTCATGTTTAAGTTTGGCTCTGTAGCCGCCGGCTTCCATCTTTGATACCACACCTACGGAGAAATTCTTAGGTTGTGTAGTCAACCAACCCGACTTACCAGCGTGGTTGACTAAGGCCTTATCGCCTTAGTTTAGCCAGTGCCCCAGCAGTTGGGGGGGACGTAAAAGGACTGACGATGATAATGTGAAAATTTCAACTATTTGTCACCGTTCTTGAAATTCAACTTGTTTACAGACTCAGTGGCGTAACTATACCTGTTGAAGTCCGTGGCAAAATTCATCGGTTGGGGCCCTATGCACCCCCCTTCTTTTTTTATCTTAATGTGTATTTGGGTTGGCAGATGAGATTCTCCTATGGCCGGGGACCCCTTTCGGCTGGGGCCCCCTACCGGGTGGGGTCCCGTGGCATTTTGCCGACTTCCCCCCCTGTAGTTACGCCATTGCACAGACTGACTGCGAAGTTTCAGTAATAGAGACCTGAGGGCCTACCATGAGTTGGCTATCGTAAACTTAAGTACGTTAAAACCCTACCGAGTTGTTTTTTTCATATGGCCGATTGTAGTACTTCGCGTAACCACCAGCCGGCGCTGTACATGTTTTTCATAGACATATTTACGTAGTCGATATCGAGCGCGTAAGTTTTAAACTCATGGTAGCCCCACAGGGTACAGAACTCTAAACCTGCATACGTGTTTTAATCTAGTTGTTACGACCACGAGAGACCGTGCAAGCGGAATTAGTCTTATCGTCGTATGGATAAGGTCTATATTCGCTTGCACGATACTACGCTACACACTCTGGTAGGTTGTAGCGAGCTCTAGAGTGTTCTAAAGTAATAATAATAGTACGACCTTGAGAGACCGTGCAAGCGAAATTAGTCTTATCGTCGTATGGATAAGGTCTATATTCGCTTGCACGATACTACGTCACACACTCTGGTCGGTCGGAGCGAGCTCCAGCGAGTTCTAGAAATTTCGATCCCCGCGAGAAGATTCTCGACGCCACGCGAAGAGCTGCGTCCTCACTGGGTATAAAAGCGGGATGTACGACGCGACGGGACAGTTCCGATTTGGAAAGCGAAGCGAATCAGTCTCCTGCGAACTAAGAGTGATCGAGTGCGTTACCTGCGAATAGTTTCAGTGAAATTCAGTGTTTTAGTGTGATTCAGTGTTTTAGTGTAATTTAGTGTTACGTGTTTAGTGGTGTTTTTAAGTGTTTAATTGTGTAATTGTTAGTCGATAAATAAATTAATTGTCTTTTGGTGACTTTTGGCGTATCTTGAATTAAACGTACCCCGTTCCCGCAACAATTGGTGTCAGAAGTGGGATTCAAGATGCCTCTTACACCACGAGAAGACAGTGAGGGTCGAGTAACAAGGAGTCAAACCGCGGCCCTGCAAGAGGGTGAAGGCACTTCAACGGAGGGATCAATTCAAACATCAATTGGGCCTGTGGAGCTTGCAGACTTATTTAAAATGCTGCAGACACAAGCCAGCCGTCAGGAGGAGCAAGCCCGTCGCCAGGAGGAGCAAGCCCGTGAGCAAGCCCGCCGCCAGGAGGAGCTAGCCCGTCGCCAGGAGGAGCAAGCCAGCCGCCAGGAGGAGCAAGCCCGCAAGCAAGCACGCCGCCAGGAGGAGCTAGCCCGACTTCAGGAAGCACAATTCGCTAAACTGAGGGAAGAACAAGCCCTTCGCCAGGAAAAGCAAGACCTTCGCCAGGAAGAGCTAAGCAAGAGTTTGTTGGGGGCTATTGAGAAGAAGCACGAAGTATTAGAAAAGCAGATTGATGCTCTCAAGGATGATGTGCTAAGCGTCAAGACCCAACACGAAGATCGACTCACCCAACACGAAGATCGACTCATCCAACATGAAGATCGATTCACCCAACATGACGATCGATTCATCCAACATGAAGACCGATTCACCCAACACGAGGATCGACTGAGTCAGGTGGATGCTGAGATGCGACAACTGCATACCAAGATGGCAAGAGTGGGGACCCGGGGTGCTACGGTAGTGTCGGATTCTCCGAAAATAGAAGTACCCCACTTCGATGGAACGACGTCTTGGGCAGCATTTTGGTACCAGTTCGAGACGGTGGCTAAAGGAAAGGGGTGGAACGAGGAAGAGTCCTTGATAGCTCTGACTCTGGCTCTTCGTGGAGATGCCCTGCTCACGCTGGAAAACCTGCCTTCGGATAACAGAACTTTAGGTGCTCTCCAAAGAGCACTAGAGGGCAGGTACAGCGACAAACACTTGGAACACGCGTATAGAGCACAACTCCGCGACCGACAGCAGAAGCCTGGTGAGAGTCTGCAGCAATGGGCAACGGAAATCGAAAGGCTAGTCAGACGTGCGTACGTGTCATGCCCGACAATGGTGGAATCAATGATCCCGCAAGCTTTCTGTGATGGAATTAGAGACGCAGACGTCAGACACACCGTGAAATTGAGCCATCATCAGACCTTACAGGAAGCTCTAGCCCATGCTTTGGAGGTGGAAGCCGTGCGTCAAGACGCTAGAACTCAACGACTTCGGGAGGTTGTGGTTAAGGAAAAACCTTCTTTGGGTCCGATGTGCTATGGCTGCGGCGAGAGGGGTCATATTCGGAGTAGTTGCCCCAGGCAAAGATGGCCGCATAGAACGACAGTAGCGTCCTCTACACAGGTGGACGCAGAAGAGCTGTCAGGAGCCAGGGCCGTGGGGCGGGCGCTGGCTGGCCAACATCGAGCCCCTACCGTCACTGTTTCACAGATTGGTAATGGGAACAACCTTACAGTGGATGGACAGCTGAACAGCGTAACGTGTCATTTTACTATTGACACCGGTGCTTCAAGAACAATAGTGCGTCCGGAGCTATTAAAAAGGACTATTATGTGGAATCAGAGACCATCCGTTCAGCTTCAGACAGCAACAGGCCAGCCAGTTACCGTCTTCGGTGAGACGATGGCGAAGATAACCATTGGAGAACAGACCTTTGAATACGGTGTACTCGTAGCAGACATCACGGACGATTGCATCCTCGGATTGGACTTTTTAAGAGACCAGAAGTGTGTGGTAGACGTCGCTAAAGGAGTACTTAGTTTCCCCGAACAAGAAGTATTCCTGGAGGGAGCAAGATCATGTGCAGTTTACTGCCTGAAAAATACGACCCTACCGCCGAGATCTGAAACTCTGGTCAAAGTTAGATTTCCTTACACTATGTGTCAAGGGCGAAGCGTCGTCATAGAAAACTGCGGCGACCATCCGAGTTGGATCACAGCAAGAACTCTGGCCATGACCGGAAAAGGAGCGCTAGTGCGAGTCATCAATCTTAGCGGAGATGAAGTGCAGCTACGAAGAAACTGTGTCATCGGACGGTGCGATGCAGGTCAATCCATCAGAAGGCTGAAAAGGGCCCGGGAACCGGAATCTTGTCAACGAGATGACGTCACGCCGCTTCTAGCAAATTGTAAGGACAAGCTATCTGAGCGGGAACTTCACCAAGCCAAAAGGTTGTTACTCGATTTCAACGACATATTTTCGAAGGGTGACCACGATTTGGGAAGGACAGGTCTCGTTAAACACAGAATAGACACGGGAGACGCGCCACCAATAAAGCAGCGGCCTAGACGCCTTCCATTTGCCAAAGAGAAGGAGGTAGCAGACATGGTTGCTGAGATGCAGAAGAACCGCATCATAGAACCTTCAACAAGCCCGTGGTCTTCGCCAGTAGTCCTGGTAAAGAAGAAGGACGGCAGCACCAGGTTTTGTGTGGACTACCGGTTGTTGAATAATGCAACGAAGAAGGACAGCTACCCCCTGCCCCGTATAGACGACACACTGGACATGTTGAGCGGCATGAAGTGGTTCTCAACAGTGGACCTTAAGAGTGGGTACTGGCAAGTTGACATCCATCCAGTAGACAAAGAGAAGACGGCATTTACGACCGGAACTAGGAATGGATTGTGGCAGTTCAACGTTATGCCCTTTGGTCTTTGCAACGCTCCGGCGACATTCGAGCGGTTGATGGAAAGGGTACTGGTTGGACTTCTGGGTGATGCATGCCTGGTCTATCTGGATGACATCATTGTCATGGGTCGAAATTTTACAGAGCATGTCAGTAACCTGAGGAAGGTTTTCACCAGAATACGAGAAGCAAACTTGAGACTCAGTCCAAAGAAATGCACGTTTTTCAAGGAGGAAGTCGCCTACTTAGGCCACATTATTTCATCGAAAGGTGTAAGGACTGATCCAGAGAAGATAAAAGCTGTCCAAGAATGGCCTATACCAGTTAACAAGACCGACGTGAGATCATTTTTGGGTTTATGCGCATACTACCGGCGATTTGTAAAGAACTTCTCTGATATAGCGAAACCTCTTCATCGGCTCACGGAAGATAAACGAGCATTCGCCTGGGACTCGGAATGTGATCAAGCCTTCTTCAGATTAAAAGAACACCTCTGCACCAGTCCTATACTTGGCTACCCGAACAGAGAAGGAAGGTTTATCGTGGACACCGATGCCAGCAATACTGGCATAGGCGGAGTTCTGTCGCAAGAGCAAGGTGAACGGGAAGTGGTGATCGCCTATTTCAGTAAGTCACTTTCAAAACCTGAAAGGAACTACTGTGTGACTCGTAAGGAACTGTTGGCAGTAGTAAAGACTCTACAGCATTTCAACAAGTACCTCGTTGGAAGACAGTTTACCCTGCGGACAGATCATGCTGCGTTAAAATGGCTCTTGCAGTTTAAGAACCCTGAAGGACAAGTGGCGCGGTGGCTAGAGCAACTACAGGAGTACAACTTCACAACAGAACATCGGAGTGGTAGAACGCATTTGAATGCCGATGCCCTATCAAGGAGACCTTGTCCTGTGGCCTGCAGTCATTGTTCTAAGACGGAGACTAAAGAAGAAGTCCGGATGATTACCACCCAGGGACTTGATAATGAATGGAGCGAAGACGCTATCAAAAAGGCTCAAAAAGAGGATAGTGACCTGAGGAAAATATTTGAATGGAAAGAAGTAGGTCAAAAACCTTCTTGGAGCCATGTAGCATCATCAAGCCCCATCACGAAAAGTTACTGGGCACAATGGGACAGTTTGGAGATTAAGGATGGAGTACTCTTCAGGAAATGGGAAACACCAAAAGGGGATCAAACGACACTACAGCTGATTGTACCCCGTAAACAGGTTGCTTCTCTACTGAGGTACATACACGATGGGGTATCCGGGAGACATTTAGGCGTGAAGAAGACCCTAGAGAAGCTGAGACAGAGGTTCTACTGGATACACTGTCGGGAGGATGTCGAAGACTGGTGCAAGAAATGTACGACTTGCGCATCAGTAAAGGGCCCACAAACCAGAAGTAAGGGCAAACTCAAGCTGTACAACGTCGGCGCTCCATGGGAAAGAATCGCAGTAGATGTAGCTGGCCCCTTTCCAGAATCCGATGAGGGAAACAAGTACATCATTGTGGTCCAAGATTACTTCACAAAGTGGCCTGAAGTCTTCGCTACGCCTAATCAAGAAGCAAAGACGGTCGCCAAGAAGTTAGTCCACGAGGTAATTTGCCGATTTGGTGTGCCTCTTGAGATACATTCTGACCAAGGAAGAAACTTTGAGTCAGCACTGTTCCAGGAGGTCTGTCAACTGTTGGGTATGCATAAGACCCGTACTACACCAGCACACCCGCAATCCGATGGCATGGTCGAGAGATTCAACCAAACGTTGGAAAACCACTTGGCCAAAGTTGTGGACGAGCATCAACGAGACTGGGACCAGTACATACCGCTTTTCTTGCTGTCCTACCGATCTGCGATCCACGATAGCACCAGCGCAACCCCAGCAATGGTAAACTTCGGTCGAGAAATGCGGCTTCCGGTAGACGCGTTGACTGGGACACCGCCAGAAGCTCCGAAACCAGTAACCGAATATGCAGCTGACCTACAGAAGCGCCTGGATGAAGTACATGCTCTCGTTAGAGACTGCAGTCTAAAATCCAGCGAAAGAATGAAAACCCGTTACGACCGCAAAGCCAACACCGACGGTTTCGATGAAGGGAGTCTGGTTTGGTTACACAACCCACTCAGGAAGAAGGGCAAATCACCGAAGTTCCAGCCAAGGTGGGAAGGACCATACAAGATCATCACTAGGCTGAACGACTTAACCTATCGGATCAAACAAGGGACAAGAGGCAAGCCGAAAATTGTTCACATTGATCGATTGGCTCGTTACCATGGGTCAAATGATGCTCGGGACGAGCATGACTAAGAGAGGGATAATGTTACGACCACGAGAGACCGTGCAAGCGGAATTAGTCTTATCGTCGTATGGATAAGGTCTATATTCGCTTGCACGATACTACGCTACACACTCTGGTAGGTTGTAGCGAGCTCTAGAGTGTTCTAAAGTAATAATAATAGTACGACCTTGAGAGACCGTGCAAGCGAAATTAGTCTTATCGTCGTATGGATAAGGTCTATATTCGCTTGCACGATACTACGTCACACACTCTGGTCGGTCGGAGCGAGCTCCAGCGAGTTCTAGAAATTTCGATCCCCGCGAGAAGATTCTCGACGCCACGCGAAGAGCTGCGTCCTCACTGGGTATAAAAGCGGGATGTACGACGCGACGGGACAGTTCCGATTTGGAAAGCGAAGCGAATCAGTCTCCTGCGAACTAAGAGTGATCGAGTGCGTTACCTGCGAATAGTTTCAGTGAAATTCAGTGTTTTAGTGTGATTCAGTGTTTTAGTGTAATTTAGTGTTACGTGTTTAGTGGTGTTTTTAAGTGTTTAATTGTGTAATTGTTAGTCGATAAATAAATTAATTGTCTTTTGGTGACTTTTGGCGTATCTTGAATTAAACGTACCCCGTTCCCGCAACATAGTGTTTAAAAAAATAACTTACCAGGCTCATTTTGACTATCCACTCCCTGCCTGCCAATTTGTTTTTAATATTTGATTGTCTTAACGCAACTTTTTGGTTTTTTTGCTCGTCGGTGTTGTTTTGCTTGTAGTAAAGCCAGAGCTTATTTTACCAGGACGTTTCATTTCGCCAAATCCCTTCGTTTTTTGTGCAGCCTTAACTTGGTTTTTGTCATCTTCTTCGTTGGCTACTGCAGAATGTAAGTAAGTTATTTGTTGTCTATTATTTTCGCGCACACTACACATGATGAGTTGAAGTGTCTCGTTTTTTATTAAAAAACTGCACAGTAGGGCTACCTTGAGTTTAAAACTTACGCACTCGATATCGCCTACGTAAATATGTCTATGAAAAAATTGTACAGCGCCGCTGGTGGTTACGCCAAGAACTAAAATCGGCCGTATGAAAAAACAACTCGGTTAGTTTTTAACGTACGTAAGTTTTCGATAGCCAACTCATGGTAGGCCCTCAGGTCTATTGTACTACTAAGACAGAATCATTTTACTGCGGGAAAACAACCACTAAAATTTAACGGTGTAGATTCATAGGTACCCATTCAGTAAAAAGTTGTAGGTATTTTAATATTACAAACAGTCACTTAAATTTTTGAAGTGAAACTTCTATATCGGCGTTGGAAAAAAATTTACCGTCACATTTTTCGGCCACGCGTCACATTTTTCCGTTACGCGCCATCTTAGTTTCACTTCTTATGTGTGTAGGTACACTAGTACACGCACACATAGTTGTATAGATTAAGATCTGAGTATTTCAAACTTTCAACTTACAATGTTTAGCGGCACGCTTTTGCCTAGAATGCGCCGTATTTTGTTTTTCTGTAAAAACAATATAAATAGATGGGGCAATTGGGAAAAGACACAAACTGAAAAGGAACTTTATGCGATTTTTAAATTGAAAAATACCCATGAGAAAAATATTTTACCGAGGACTCGAACCCACTAATGATCATATTCCCATAAAACTTTACTCTCTTGTAGCGCAAGTCGGATAAAAAATATCTGATGTCTTTCTCAGAGCTCAACTGAGTCTTTCCCAGGCTGAGAGATAGGCTCAACACCACTCCCCTATAAGTCCTCATACACTCCTCTCCTCCACATAAGTAAGGTATAAGATCGACAGGCACAATAGGGTCGAACTCTTCTTATACCAAAGCCGCTCAAGTTGACTGATTTGACACATGTCAGACTGACAGCACTAGTGAGTCTGACATGTGTCAAAATCAGTTATTTCCACTTTCTAACCAAGCAAGGTCTAATTATAACATTTTTTTATTACAAACATTTATTCACATCCAGAAGATTGAATTGAAGTTTCTTATCTAAAAATATATTTATTTTTAAAATAAAATACTTATTAAATCCTTCATCCTATTTTGAAAAATACCTGGTGAGTATTACCCACTACGTCACTATGAAAACGTGTCAAAAGGCGTAGCCTTGTAAAAGCGTAATACAGAGTGGAAATTTTACGTTTTCTTTTTATAATTCAATTATAAGTAATAAAAGACCAATAATTATATAATTAGATGCATTTGACATTTTGAAATAACGTCTTATTTTTAAAAGTTAAACTTTATGATTCGCTAAATATGTTCCACTTAACAAGGATAGGTAAATGCAAAATATAAAATAAAAAGTGTCAAATCGGTCAACTTAAAACGGCTTCTTTCAATGTATAAAAGTAAGGAGATAAGGTTGAAATTCGTCGTTAGGTATTTAGGTCACAGATTATAAAATAAAAACTAATTATACCTACCATTTTTTGTTATAGCTCCATGTGCACAGTACTTCATTGGAACCACAACGCCATCTACATCTGAAATAATTTTTATGTTATAGCATCACATATAAGGCGTCCGAACGATTTCGGTCATGGCGGCCGATCTCAGTTGAGATCAGCCAAGTGCGCAGGACATATTATAGTGCACAAGTGTGCGCGCAAACACAACTGCACTCTCTGTGCCCATACTCTCATAGTTCGGTGAGATGGCAATCCGACATGACCGATGAGATTGGGCGCAGGACCACTGACTTAACGTGCTTTCCGAGGCACGGGCGTGCAACCGCCAACTTCCTAACTCCGGGCTGAGTAATTTCTTTACAGAAAAACTCACACAAATTTTGCCCCGGTCTCGAACCGGGGACCACTCGGTCCTTACGCAGCGCTTGCTATCAATAGACCAACAAGGCAGTTACACACATATATATATATATATATATATATATATATATATATATATACATCGAACGACTAGATCGCGCATTAGCTCTTGAAACATACAAACTCTTCAGCTTTATAATATTAGGTATATAGTTTAAATATTAGTATAGATTAATAGATACCCACCTTGATGGCATTTCATCATATCCAATTCGCACGGGTTGAACAATCGAATGTACGTCGTTCTGTTGGCAGACCTATGTTTCATCTTGAAGCACAGCGGTTTGTCCACCGCTGGACATCGGGTGTTGCATTTCAATGGAATCCTGGTGTCTTTAACCTTCGCTGATTGCGAGTCTGGTGTAAATAGTGCTGTAATTTGAAATTGGAGTGGCTGAAAATCAGCACTGGCAAGGATCGCGACCCTGAGTCAGCACAAGCACCCATCCATTCCATTTGCGCATTAAATAAATAAAAACGTGTGGCACTCGGGGACTGCCGCGGTATAGCTATTGCATAGCATAGTCCGATTTCGGAGCAGCTCGTCTCGATTCGTGCGAGTTTCGTAGAGTCGTACAATACGTCTAACCGCACGCACACAAACACCGTGCCGAAGTCTACCGAACTGAAACGACGTTAGACGATTGTGAGGTTTTTTCGTTACGGAATTTCTTGGTTCGGTCGCCGCGCTTAAAGCCCGCGATAAAAGCTATGCAATAGCTTAAAAAAAAACCGAAACCCTTATATTTTGTTGTCCGTCTGTCTGTCAAGACCCTTTATTTTTCACAATGTTCTTTATGGTTTTTATGTTCCTGGGCTTGAAGTCTTTTACCTATGTTTACCTTAATATAAAATTATATAAATACGAGTATGTATCTGCAACAGGATATGAGAAGATAAATAAATATTTCACAACATCACATACATCGATCAGATCGCCTAGGAAAAGTTATAGGCTACTTTTTAACCGACTGCGCTATAAGGAAGTTATGTTTTATCCGTTAAACGTCTCTACGCGGACGAAGTCGCGGGCGGAGAGCTAGTTATCTATAGTTTAGTATAAAACTTAAAGTTATTGGATATAGCATACACGTGATTACGTACCAAGAAGAAAAACAAAAACAAAATGTTTCATAATAAATCCCCAACAGAATGAATCTAGTACTGAAAATAACACAAAATAGAAATTGAATTTGAACGGATCATTACAATTCCACAAATTGAATTATTTCGACTTCAAATCATTTTATTTATCGTCTGTGCATGGTTTTACGACCTTTGTCTAAAATAGCTCGGAAAAAAAAACTATAAATTCTATCGACCACGGATATAATTTTTTTTTTTACAAAAAGTGCATACTAATGCATGTATAGTAATGCTAATGTAATTAGTACACGAAATAGCTCTATAATAATAACAACCAGACGTAGGTATACTCCTACATTGTAGGAAAGCTGATTTCATGACCATATTCGACCATTTTTTAAATCCATTTTTTTATTTTAAGTTCTTTTCCACGATTTACTGACCTCTCATACTTAACATTAAAATTTAAAACGCTGATAGTAAATTGAGTCGTTGAGTGAGAATCTAAAAAAAAAGAAACGAAGCGTTTTCATTTAAATTTGGTTGTATTTCTTTATTTCTGAAATCGGGTTATCAGGATATTGAGAAAAAACAAATAAATGTAGTATCAAATATAATTTATAAATTTACGTACTTATAAAAAGCCAACAATCTTATTGCTAAGAACTAATTAATTATATTACGAATAAAAAACTAAACTTAAAAAAATATGTTGTCACACGGACATCACATTCAACAAGATATATCAATAATAGGAAGTAAGTATCAAAAACATATTTATTTAATCAGTCCCACCTTTTTTTTTAACCCGGTGAAATGCGTTGCGCACCTTCACCCTGAGAGGGGGTTCTCTCCGGGTGGTGTGTCGGACTCCCCAGCGACTGGCGAAGAGATGGTAAATGCCAGCCGCGACTCCTGGACGGACTGCAATGCCCAGGGGGTATACCGACTAAAACACCGGGGTGTACCTCGTCGCCTATTGGCGGTGTCGTGGTACCTGGCATAGCCTCCACTCACAACACCGCCGGCGGTCAGCCTCCATGGGCTCCATTGGAGGCTGACCGCCGGCGGTGTTGTGAGTGGAGATCAGTCCCACCTACCAACTTGGTTAACATTGGAGTGCCTGAAAATCAGCGCTGGCAAGGATCTCAGTCCCATGGCAGCACAAGCTGAGCCACTCCCATTTAAGATTTTAGACTTTCGCGTTCCATTACACTATAAAAAATAGTCTTTATGGACACGCGTTATTAGGAGTAGCAAATACATAGCTACTTCCATTTGCTCATTACTTCTTTTAGTAATTGCGCCACATAATTATTTAAAATGTTCAAGTGAGCAAAAAACTATAAAAATAAGTACAGTCAACAGCAAAAGCAGGTGAACCAAATCAGTAATTCAATACTCTGTCAATTAAACAAAAAAAAATCGATAGCAGAGTAGTTAAGGTCTTTGCTTGTCGAGAGGTCGCCAGTTCAAACCCCGCCACCTACCACTGTGTTTTACAAATTTGAAATTCATAGTATGATTATTCGACGCTTTAACGGTGAAGGAAAACATCGTGAGGAAACCTGCACACCTACTAAGAAATTCTAAGGTTGTGTAGTCGACCAACCCGCACCTGGCCAGCGTGGTTGACTCGCGGCCTTATAGCCCTAGTTTAGGCTAGGCCCGTGCCCCAGCAGTGGGGACGTATATGGGCTGATGATGGTGTGTGACAGTAAATATTTGGTATAATTTACAATCTCTTCGACGCCACACATTTCTCACGAGAATTCCGTTCATTTGTATTGAATTTCTGATTTTGATCAGATAATTTTACTGTTGACTACATGTACTGTCAGCCGAAAATGTGGTCTACCACCCTACGGTTGAGATTGAACCTGATGAAACAACAAGGTAAATTTTCCAATAAGATTGTGTCAGTGAAAAGTCAACCTTAGCGATGGCTACATCTCGCAGAAACTTTTGTCAAATGTGGTAGACCTCTTTCTTGGCTGACTGTACATACTACGGGACTTATAATAATCAATATTTGACAATGATCTCTCCAACTTCTATTCATTCGTGATTTATAGGTTTTACCAAAATATCGATAGCCCCAAAATATAATAATATTTTATTTTATAAACAAGATATAACTAACACTTACCGAATAACACAGACATAAAAATCACATTTCAGTAACATTAACAATAAAAAAATATTATACTTAATTGTCTAACTCTACTAAATGCGAAATACAAAAATTATCTTTTGAGCGTTTCGAACATTTCTAGGAACACATATGGTTCAGCTAAACGCGAAATTATAGCCTACAAAATGAAATATAAAATTGATTACTTTTTTCATCAGTCCAAAGTGAGCAGAATTAAAATATTTAAATTTGCTGACCATACAAAATTGTTGAAAACAGAAAAGGCTGCCATGCCAAAAAGGCTCAAATATTATATTTTACTAATTGAAAAAAATTAACTTGTTGCTGTACAAATAAAGTTTTTATTTATTTATTTATTATTATATTTTATAAACAAGATATAACTAACACTTACCGAATAACACAGACATAAAAATCACATTTCAGTAACATTAACAATAAAAAAATATTATACTTAATTGTCTAACTCTACTAAATGCGAAATACAAAAATTATCTTTTGAGCGTTTCGAACATTTCTAGGAACACATATGGTTCAGCTAAACGCGAAATTATAGCCTACAAAATGAAATATAAAATTGATTACTTTTTTCATCAGTCCAAAGTGAGCAGAATTAAAATATTTAAATTTGCTGACCATACAAAATTGTTGAAAACAGAAAAGGCTGCCATGCCAAAAAGGCTCAAATATTATATTTTACTAATTGAAACGTTTTATATTGGACTTGTGCCGTGTTCCATTAACATGTTCGTCAGAATTAGCCCTTCCAACATTAACTTGGCATATAGTACAAAGTAGTATTCCATTTCGTTCAGTCTCAACCAAGCATAGCACATTAGCTTGCCTGTGTCGTAAGCCTGCCTCATGATCTACGATACAGCTTGGATGGAACGGCACTTGCACATTACACAATGCACAAATATATCTATTACAATCCACACTACTCTGTTGTTTCGCCTTCATGTTACTTAGATGGCCCGGCGTCGAGACATGACTTAATTCTTCATCGACTTTCAATACCACTCCACAATATTCACACTTATACCCGTCCGGCACAATTTGTAGTTTATTATGTTTCAAGAAATTTTCATGATTTGAACCATGAGTAGCGGATTTAAAATGACTTTTGTAGTCTTTATAAGCCACACATGTGTTGCATATTAGACATGTAAGCATGGATTTGTCTTCTGACATTTTGTAGTGATGGTGTCCCAAAGTTCTCTGGATATCATTCAACATAATACTAGCTTCAGATATACAATGGTATGCACTCTCTTCGTGTTTCCTTCGATCTTCTACATTATTTAGCACAGTGACATCGCATACAGGACACTCATAGCTAGGCTGTACTCCAGTAGAAAACGTGTACACAGGAGCGTTTGACACTATGTGTATCTTGTGTGTATCCAACCTCATATGATCAAGTTCTTTCCCAATAAGAAGTAATTTTTTGCACAAATTGCATTTCAACACAGACCCATACGCTACAATGTCATGAATCTCCAAAGTTTGGCTGTATTTTTTTTTATGTGCGTTCCCATTTACGTGTTCTTTGATGTTCCTCGGTCTATTAGGCACATTGGTTTTGCATATTCTGCAACGCACACTGTTGCAATCAACATCTTCCACTTGGTATTTCACATTTTCAATATCCAAGTCCACTTCTGTCTCAACACCCAGAGCTGCCGCGTTCAATTTGTGTGGATTGCCATTAACATGAGTTGAATAGGAGTGAGCATCCATCACCCGATTACAAGGGCTGCAGTATTTCTGACCGGGTCTAAGCTTGGCAGTTTTCTGAGCATTCTCACCGGCTAATGTTGAAGCTGATAATCTGTGGACATTACTGGCCACATGCGACGCGTAATTGTGCGTATCAATATATCTTTCGCAAGGTACGCAGTACGTTTTACTAGTTTCCTCATTTGTCGCGACTTTTTTAATCGAAGAGTCGTCAGTTTGCAATGTTAGATAAGTGACTGTGACACAGTCTGACTGGTTGCCAGTTACATTGGTCTCATTTGCTTTGGTTGCCATTTGAAGCGAGGTTTCGTTAGGGCTATCCTGTTTATCAGGTACGTGATTGCCTGTTTTTGCTACACCCACAGTGGATAGGTTAACCGGCATATCAGGCAAGTCAGAACTTAATGAACTGTTGTCAGAATCCGAATTGTCACCATTGTATTCTACAGTACCCATTGCATTAAAGAAATCTGTTTCAGAATCGCTACAATCGATGTCAGAAATAGATTCAGAATCATAGCATTTTTGGGAATCAGAGCCGCCGATTAAAAAAAAATTAATCGAGTTAGCAATATCTTGTTTTGCAGACTTAGAAATGAGTGAATTCTCTTCAACTGCTGTATCATTCGATTGTTTGTGATCTGTCGCCGATCTAATTTCATCTTCTTTCATTGCTTCGGAATCATTGGATTTTTTAACATTAGACACTTCAGCGATCGTTTTTGAACTGCTAGCCAAATTGAGTGAGTCAGCAAGTTGTTTTGCCGACTCAGAAATAAGTGCATTCTCTTCAACTGTCTGTTCTTGTACTGACATGGATTTAGATTCAGCCTCTTTTTCAATGGCAAGCACATTTTTTTTATGTGAGTTGCCAGCAATGTGGGTAGTGTGGTTGTGTGTTTGTATAAGTCTTTTGCACGGCTTGCAGTACATCATTTCCGGTTCACTTTGACCATTCAGTTTCGATTTGTGCGCTTTGGTGGCTGCATGTGCTGGGTAATTGTGTGTTTCTATTGTTCGTTTGCATGGGTTGCAATATACCTGGTCTTTAGTCTTGGGGTCAGCTTTAACCAGTCCTACTTGGATAGTGGGAACACCGGCCTGATCATCGTTATTAGTAGATATCAAAGCTGCTTTCAACGCATCATTGTGGGTAGTTAATTTCTGATGTAGTTCATTGTCATTAAAAATTACGTTGCACAACGCACAATGCTTAAAAAATGCGTCGATCTGCAAAAGAGGAAAGAAATCTATTCAATTTTATTATAAACTAGCGACCCGCCCTCGCTTCGCTTCTGGTATACCTCTATCTCTATATAATATATAGCGACCCGCCCTCGCTTCGCTTCGGATACATCTCTATCTCTTAATAAATATATTTCACCCCCGTATAGATAAATGGACTATCTAACACAGAAATATTTTTTTAAATCAGACCAGCGGTTCCTGAGATTAGCGCATTCAAACAAACAAACTAACAAACAAACTCTTCAGCTTTATAATATTAGTATAGATTACATTGACTCCCACCGTACCCCAGTGACGCTTACATGGAGCCTACATCGCATGCTGGCTAACTAAGCGGCAACAGCGCGACTTTTTTCTAATACTTGCATTTTTAAACTCGTGAAATCTTCCGAATTAAATGGCCGAATTGAATAATTCAAAAAGTTATAAAAAGGTATTGAAGCGGTCTTTTTGAGCGGAATTTATTTTGATGAGGATTAATACTTACCAAAGTACAAATAAAGAGACTTTTCAAGCGGCGGCATATAAATTAAGTTTTTAAATTAAAAAACCCCTTACTGTGACATAACTATAATATTTAGACATATGCTGTCGCGACATTTTTTGTAGATAATGATGAGTTCTGCAAAGTCGTATACCAGAGCCGCTCTAAGTTGGCCGATTTGCTACATGTCAGACTGACTGCACTAGTCTTTGAGTATAAAGCCACTGGAGATGCCTTACACGGGCGACCCCCTCCGGCAAAGTACATTGGTCAACTGTGCAAACACGTTTAATAAAACTACTTGTCGCTGCACCACCGCCATTTTGCATTGATCCCTGTCGCGTGACGTTACTCTTGAAAAATGGTTAGTTGTGCAGTATTCTCATGTAAAAGGCGATCGAGAGCTCAAATTCGCAACAAGAGCGCGTTTCGTATCATATCTAAGTGTTTTTATTAACTTTTAAACGTGTATTTAAGAATAATTGCCATTTAAATAAAAAGTCGTTGCGATACGTAAACGACAGAAAAAAATAAACAAGAATACAGTGGTACGGGGGCTAGTGATGTCACAAAGTCAAAAAAGCGACTCGACATTTGAATGAATCATTCACTCCCTGCAGTTAGTTGTATAATCCATTTTTTACTTTAATTTTGAATTAAATAAAAGGTCTAAACATATGTTATATTTAAATCTTGTAAGATGAATTAGAAAAATTACTTTTCTTTCCTCTGGTCATACGATATTGAAATTTAGTCTGAAAATGAAAAGAAATTCTGTGACTCCCTTAGAGATATTTTTAAAGACATAGGTAGATATTTTAACCGTATCCTCTCAGTACATTTTGGACTGTATCTTATATGTTTACAAGAACATACAATCATTTAATATCGGATCCTCACCATTTTAACACCAGTAATAAACATAAGTTTGCCGTTTCAAGGCTCAGGCTTCAAAAGACTGGAAAGTCGTTCTTGGGTTTAAGCACAAAATTGTTTAATAAGATCCCACAAAATGTTATTGAATTACAATAATCAGTACAAGATAGTTCAGTTCATTCACCAAACTGATTTTATTTTATTCTTTGTGTCATCACTATTTTTTCGTATGTGTGTTGCGTAGTTACGTGAAAACTTTGTTTGTGTGCGTGTATTGTTTGAAGTGTTGAACATTTTTGTAGTGTGCGTTTATCGTTACAGCAAAATTTGTGTCTGTTGAGTTATTAATTTTTGGTGGTGTGCTGTACGTGTTTACCTCGCCCCCCGCTAAAAGTGGCGAAAAAATTTGTTAGAAGCGTTGACGTTATGGCATCTCCAGTGGCTTTATACTCAAAGGCACTAGTGAGGGACAACGGTAAAATTGCCGAAGTATATAAGTAACAGTTATTTCCACTTTATAACCAAGCAAGGTCTAATTATAACAAATTTTTATTAAAAACATTAATTCACATCCAAAAGATTGAATTTAAGTTCCTTATTTATAAATATATTTATTTTTAAAATACAATACTTATTAAATCCTTCATCCTATTTTTAAAAATACCTGGTGAGTATTACCCACTACGTCACTATAAAAAACGTGTCAAACGGCGTAACCTTGTAAAAGCGTAATACAGAGTGGAAATTTTACGTTTTCTTTTTATAATTCAATTATTTTAGGTAATAAAAGATAAATAACTAGATAATTATACCGGAGCCGTTCTTAGAAGACTGATTTGACACTTTTTATTTTATATTTTGCATTTATCCTTGTTAAGAGGAACATATTTACGCGAATCATAAAGAACAACTTTTAAAAATAATACGTTATTTCAAAATTTCAAATGCACATAATTATATAATTACTAGCTGTGCCCGCGACTTCGTTCGCGTGGACTACAGGATTTAACATATAAAAGTTTATCCTGCTAACTCTCGTTCCCGTAAGAATTTTTCAATATCCTGTTCCAACTAAGCTTTAAGTTTACTATGGTACCTGCATGCCAAATTTACAACATCTTACTTCAGTGGTTTAGATTTTTCATACAAAAGGATTTTCCCGATTATTCCCGTTCCCGTGAGAATTTCGAGAATTCCTTTCTTAGTGCACCTCTACGGTACCTAAGCTACGTCCAGTCCAAATTTCAAGTGCCTACGTTTAGCCGTTTAGGCTGTGCGTCGATATGTCAGTCAGTTTCTCCTTTTATATATTTAGATAAGAACCCGGCTTGGCTCGGGTAAGATGTGATTCATAATAAACATCGAGGAGCAAAATATAGGTAAATATTTCCGTAGTCATCGGTTCTTCAAGGAATACTAAAGGATTAAACAGGACATAGATTCTTTCATTGAGTTTAATAAATCTAGTGAATAAAAATTGCAAAAGTTTTTATACAATAAATTTTTAACATTTAAAATTAAGGAACATCAATCAACAAAACAAATTGCAATGAGTACTAATCCTAGAATTTGGCAAAGGTCCTTATAAAATTATATTATCTATTCTTCATCAGTATCTGTTATCGCCCTGAAAGAGTATATCATAAAAAATGTGTCAAAAACAATGTTTCCGCGAAACGTCAATGACTGAAGAAAAATAGTTTTGATAATATTCACTCAATTCCGGCAAGATGGTGACTGTGATTCGTCTGTCAACACATTTTGAATTTAGCAAAATACTCGACAATCCGAATTTTGCGGATATATGTTGTCGACTCGAAATCATTATTTTTTGATGTTTTATTATTCATGTAAGGTTTTAATCGAGTCTACCGTACCCCTTGACGAAATTATTAATATAGAAGATTACTTTCGAGCAAACATCTAAATCATTAAAACGATTGTTATGGGTAAACTATAAAAGGTAGACATATGCTCTCGCGGACATTTTTAAAGATAATGTTAAGATGAACAATTCATCCATAGAGCATTTTTGTATAACTTTAACTATATGCTCAGCGCACGCCACGGAAGGCCTCAGAAACGATACTTTCCCGCGTTTTTGAAACATTTTCGGTTACTGCTCCACAACTATAGGACCTAGCGTGATATTATATAGCCTATGTAACTTCTGAATAATGCAGCTTTCTAATGGTGAAAAAAATATTGCAATCGGTCCAGTAGTTTTTGAGTTTATTCATTACAAACATACAAAAATACAAATCTTTCCTCTTTATAATATTAGTATAGATTTGTCTTTTATTACCTAAAATAATTGAATTATAAAAAGAAAACGTAAAATTTCCACTCTGTATTACGCTTTTACAAGGTTACGCCGTTTGACACGTTTTCATAGTGACGTAGTGGGTAATACTCACCAGGTATTTTTTTAAAATAGGATGAAGGATTTAATAAGTATTGTATTTTAAAAATAAATATATTTATAAATAAGGAACTTAAATTCAATCTTTTGGATGTGAATTAATGTTTTTAATAAAAATTTGTTATAATTAGACCTTGCTTGGTTATAAAGTGGAAATAACTGTTACTTATATACTTCGGCAATTTTACCGTTGTCCCTCACTAGTGCAGTCAGTCTGACATGTAGCAAATCGGCCAACTTAGAGCGGCTTTGGTATAGTAAATCATTTTGTTCTATCATCAATAGTTTAGTATAGAAGTATAGATAGTATAGACAAGCAACCCACGACTTTGTCCGCGTAGAAATGGTTTTGGAAACAATGAATAATTTAAATAGCCTATAATATAAATTGTAACATTAGCTATTTATAAGTGAAAGTCCCCTCAAAATTGGTCCAGCCTTTTTTGGAGGTTAGCGGGAACAAACAGACAGACAGAAATTAAATGAAATAATTTATTCCTTTATTTTTTGACTGGCTCGGTGGAACAGTGGTTGGTGACCCCGGCTTGCGGTTTCAAGAGTCCTGGGTTCGATTCCCACTCGGGACATATATTTGTGTGATGAACATCGGTGTTTGTTCCGTGTCTGTATATGTATTTAAGTATGTATTTATTAATATCTATGTATGTATATCAGTCTCAGACGCCCATAAGCTCAGATGACCGTGTGTGGAAATGTCCTAGATATTTTATTCTGCAAATCGATTTTCATGAAATACTTTTGCACGTCAAGTTGTAAATAAATGAATCACATATTTCAATAAAAAGATATCCAAAAGTGTTTTTGACAACAGGTCTAATTAGAAGTGCCCGTAATCGACGAGCAAGCATGAAGAGATTGATGGATGTGGAAGAAGCTAGTGGTGTGCCAGGACATGGCAGGAAGTGATCTCTGCCTACACCACTGGGTAAAAGGCGTAACTGTATTTATAGTTTTGACTGGCTCGGTGGAACAGTGGTTAGGTAACCAGGTTCATTACCTACAGTTCCAAGAGTCATGGGTTCGATTCCCTCTCGGGACAAATATTTGTGTGACGAACGTCGGTGTTTGTTCCGTGGCTGTGTGTGTATTAAGTATATTTGTGTATCCACTGTTGATTCTAATATCTGTTACACAAGTGCTAAAGCTACTTACCACGGGATCAGATCAATGTATGTGATGTTGTGTATAATATTTATTTATTTTTTATGTATGTATAAATAAATATATGCATTAAAAAAATTAAAATGTAAAATTAACAAAAACCTTACAAACCTGACGAAAGCAGTGTTTATCCTCCAACGGAATTCTAATTTTCTTAATATGGATCATTTCAAAAATATGTTCAGACATCATTCCTTGTATACGGACCCTACAAATTCTACAATGAACATCCTTTGAATCGTCTTTTGAAGAAAACCCGTTGAAATTATTGAAGGACAATCTCAGCTTACATTTGTCACTTGTTTCAATATCGACATGATCCAGACCAAAAAATGTAAACTTGTACATTAGACTCATATTGTTGGTCAAGGCTTTGAAGTATGCCTTGCTTATTTTCATTCGCTCTGCCTCCTTCTTGTCTTTGATCGACTTAGCGCAAGGATTCACTTCATTAATAATCACAGATTTAGCTTGGGCATCTGGAATAAATCTGACCTCTTTTCCATTTTCTGCTTTTGCTACTGCCACTTCAAGATCCTGATCCACTACTTCATTCAAGATAGAGACTTCACATTCTGTTTCTAACATTGATGGCTTATCCATCTGAACTAGGTCTTTTATTACATCTTCTTCTTTTTCTTGACTTGTAGTGATGTCAGCTCCTTCTATTCCTCCAAACTTCTCACCAATCACTTCACACACAATATTTTTAAAATAATCCCGGATTCCTTTGCGTGTTTCGACATCTTTTTTCAAATATTCCATTTTAACAGTATCCAATTCATCTCTGTCTTTCAATATCAAATGGAAATTGTACAGGAATTTTGTGTAAAGCACCGATTTGCGATGAGATTCAGAAATCTCATGTTCATTTCTGTCTTTTTTTTTCACAGCAGCAGCGCAGGGCTCACAGAAATATGAGTTAGTGGTGTTGTCGTTATCTGAATCAACAGAATCCATTGTTATATCACTTCTAAGTCTTTCCAAGACAATCTCAGCGATTTTGACCATAGTTTTGTGATTAGGACTGTCATTGTGTTCTCTCCGATAAACCGCTGGCACATTTATGTCGCACAATCCACATTTGTATGTTTTGTAGTTGATGATGTTATCTGTAACACAATATTATCCATTATTCATACTAACTCTACATGTAGTTGTTGCTTTGTGGGAAAGACTTATCTGTTTTATGTATCCCATTTAAAATATCCTGTATGCGTCATTCTTGACAGACAGACAGAGACACATTCTTTAAGTACTATTATTTAAAATGTGTAGTGCTCGCGCAAATAATAGACAATACTAATAGGGATCCAATTTTTGGGTATGAAACCCTAAAAATTGTTAAATGACTAGACATGACTGTACATAAGTCAAATTCAATTGTTCCAGATATAATAACCCCATCTTATATATGACTCTTAGATGATCTATAGTCTAATTGGTGCAGAAATCATTATGCTTGCTTTTTCTTCTGTGTATAGAGTAAAAAGCATCAGACAAATTTCAGACCAAGCTGAACTGTTCAGGGCATTTTACAGTGCACAAGTGTATAAGCAAACACAAGTGCACTCGGTTCCCTTACTGTCATAGTTTGGTGAGAGGACGATCTCTCATATCGAATGAGAGAACAGGCAAAATAATACCGACTTAGTCTGCTTTCTGTACATGCAACCACCATCTTCCTGGCTCCGGGTTATTTGTTTCTCAGAAATTGAAAAATTCACACAAATTTCACCCTAACCAAGACTAGAAACGGGATCTCTTGGACTTTATGCAGCGCTTGCTACCAATAGACCAATGAGTAGAGTATACACAATTAAAATACCACATTATTTTGAGTCAAACATAATTTCTTCTTGATGGCTTGGTTAATTTAAGGGTGAAATATATTTATTTTATGAGTTCTGGTAGCATAATGTTTGTATAGAGTAGTACTTAATTAAAAATAAATTGCGCCAAGGAAATAAGTTATGCTTTTTGAACTATTTTCTAAAAAAATAAAGAAGATAACATCTCTGGGTCTCGAAAGAATTATGTGTGAAAGTCATAGATGTTAACGGAACCTGTGTACGACCACCCTGGCAGCTCCATGAGAACCTCCATGAGAAAATGAATGGCCTTCCAGAGTCAAGGCGGAGGGCCATTAATTACAAGAGTAAAACACTTTACAGTAAAACCTGCTTAAGACGATTTCTCAGGGACCCTATCAAAAACATGTTTTAAGCGAGAAATCATATTATGCAGGATAGGGAAAATAACACTAACTATATATAATTATGTAAGTTATTTTCAAATTTTGGAATAATAGGCATTAAATTATACTAATTAAGTACATTCAATAGGTACGTAGTGTAGATAAAATTACATTCACAATGGTTGATAAATCAGTCATACCTAAGCCCAAATTAGTGGACTTCCCTCGGTCGAAACAAGGTATTTCCGGGACTCCTTCCCATACAAAGCAAAGGTGCTTTGTATGAGAAGGACTAAGGAGTCATTAGACCCTACAGCATGCGTTACAGAAAGTTTCAACGACGCTGGCCCTGTGGCATGCGATTCAAAAATAAAAATGCGCTTTTAGAGCGCTCGATCTGTCGGGCTCAGGCGTATTAAACGGGATGACAATCGTATTAAGCGTTAAGAAATGTATGAAAATATATCTTAAGTTGCTGGGACTGTCGTAAAGTGGCGTATTAGGCGGGAAATAGTATTAAGCGTGATCGTCTTAAACGGGTTCTACTGTATATTAAAAACGAACTCACCTTCAGAATTTATTAACGATTCATTCTTTTTCTGCGCCATCACTTCAAATTGGACATATTCATTTTGACTTCTAAGAGTCGCGTCCCACACAAACTGCAGTGCACTTCTCCTGCCGAAGTTAGAAATCAAACCGTAGTTTTTATCTAAGGAGTCCAATTTCACAAAAGAAGACGAAGGCGCGAATTCCATGGTGAAAATGAATCAATTCGACGAGGCATATATTTGAACACAATTATCACTTTATTCTAGTAAAACATACATTGTGTTTAAAAAGGGTCTTATATATAAGAATTTTATCTATTATTCTGACTAATTCTGAGAAGCAAAACTGAAGGGAGGGGTAATTCCCTAATCTTCATTTGGTTTTTAATGATTGTCAAACTAATCAAATCAAAACCAAATCAAAACGGACGGCCAGCAAAGTGAGTGAGTGAGTGACTGAAATGTCAAAAATTGTTAAAGCTTCTTTACAAGAAATTAATATTCGTAATAATGAATATTTATTTATACATTTATTCAGAACTAGTGACCCGACCTCGTTTCGTTTCGGTTATATTATACATAAAAACCTTCAATAGGTGTAGACTATTTTTTGGAAATATTTTTTTTTACAAATGTATCTTTATTATACCTAAAAAAATAAATACAAAATAAATACAACATTACTTAATTAAAAAACCATATTTTAAATTTCGTTTTACAACTTCCTGTTAAAAAGCTTAAATTCCAACATGGCGTCGCTATGACGGCACGATCCTCCAAACAACAACATTCCTTCAAAGTAAACAGATGCAGTTGACCATATATTTTATGCGTTTAATAATAAAAACTGTACAGAGATGGATTCCAAGTTCTACAAGTATTGTGCAGTGCCTTTGTGTCACAATACTACAATCAAAACACCACAAAAACTGTTTGTGCACGTCCCAAAACAAAAAGCAATACGTAAACAATGGTTTCAACTTTCTAGGAGAGATAAACCACTAACAGTGCAAAATGTTTACATATCCCGACTCCATAATGAATTGCACCGTGTTTTTGGGACAAATGTTCACTTAATTTCATGTTTTTCCAGGTTTTAAACTTAAAGTTCGCTTCGGTTTGTTTACATCAAAATGTCACTGTCACAGTGTTTGGATATCGTTACGTCACACGCTGTTTGCGATCACGTGATATTACAGATTAAATATTTAATTTTCATTTATTAAAATATAAAAGATAATAAACTTAATAATAATAATAATGTAATTTTCGATAATTTCATGATATAAACTCTCAGAAAAACAACAATTTGTATTATATTTCGTTTACTGTCTACACCCCTATTTAAATCCCTCTTTAAATTAGTATTAGATATCACTACGTTTTATTAGAAACCGCATCAAAATCCGAAGTGTAGTTTTAAAGTTTAAGCATATAATATATAGGGACAAACAGTTGTGATAAATCGGGCTTATAATTTATACGGCCCCTTTGATATGTGCTGAGTGAAAACAAATTTGGTTGCATATCATTGTTATTTTCTTTTAATTTAATTTTTAATGATTCTTCGTTTTAAGTTTAAAGAACTGTCTGTTCTCTGTTTGCAGTAGTCACGCTTTTTATAACTTTACGTACACCGAATAAATATATTTTCATTTCATTTCATAGATATTTCTTCGCCTTCAAACTGTAAAGGTTGCTTAAAGAGACTTAAAATTATTCTTGTCTGTGGTTGGAATATCCCCTTTATAAATTGTCCGATCGGACAATTAACATAGACAGTGGCGTCCTCTTATGCAGTTCTGTTAGATTGTTCAATCTCATTCAGCCAGTCATTCTTTCTTTTAAGAAACGTTCAAGGCTGTACGACTATATTCCTTTACCTTTACATGGTGTTTTAAATTGGACACAAAAAGAAACGTTAAAATAGTGAAACGATTGAATGAATGATTGTTTGTTTGTTTCGTGACTATGTCAAACATATAATAAATATGTAAAAATAAATAAGTAATAGCGGAGTTTTATTGAATAAGTTATCTGTGATGACTACAGCATGTTTGTAAATGCAATATAGTGTTGGACAAAACTATTGAGTTCCATAAACAATATAACCTAAAAATGAGTTCGATACAAGAGAGATTGCAATTGAAGAGAGTCCCTTTAGATACATGGAATATCAGGGAGCAGCTGTGTCTGGCCTCCGCGGTGGTGCGGAGCGGAGATCAGAACTGGATGTCGGTGTCCCGGGCGCTCAAGACAGTGGGGGAACCGAATAGACCACCGGACTGGTATTCTCAAAAAAGGTAAACAAAATAAATGGTTTTGACATTTACTAGTGACGCACTCGCTTTGCTTCGTATATTTATACTTAAAACTTTAAACTGCCTCGTTGTTCTATTGGCAGCAAGAGCTGCATAAGGACCAAGAGGTCCCCGGTTCGAGTCCGGGTCGGAAACCACATTAAGCCGGTGCTCCTGCGCCCAATCTCTCATCAGTAAAGACATAAAAAGCTTGTTATATGCATGCAAATGCATGAAAAATGCTTGAAACATGCACGAAAATGTTCAAAATATGTAATATTAAGTCCCCAATAAAAAGAATGTACCTACAATATGCATCATATGAACTGCCTTGTTGGTCTATTGGTAGCAAGCGCTACGTAAGGACCGAGAGGTCCCCGGTTCGAGCCCGGGGTCGGAAAAATTTGTGTGACTTCCTGAAATGAATTTACTCAGCCCGGAGTTAGGAAGTTGGCGGTTGAACGCCCATGCCTCGAAAAGCATGTTAAGCCGGTGGTCCTGCGCCCGATCTCTCATTGGTCATGTCGGATTGCCGTCTCACTGAACTATGAGAGTAAGGGAATAGAGAGTGCCCTTGTGTTTTTAGTGCACACTTGTGCACTATAATATGTCCTGCGCACCTGGTTGATCTCAATTGAGATCAGCCGCCATGGCTGAAATCAGTTGGACGCCTTATATTTCCAATAATAATAATATGCATCATACCTAGTTTTTAGGTAAAATATGCTATTACTGCTGAGAACGGCTAAAATATGCCTTTGCATATGCATATATGCTCATCAGTCATGTTGGATTGCCGTCTCATCGAACTATGAGAGTAAGGGAACAGAAAGTGCATTTGTGTTTGCGCACATATTTTTGCACTATAATAATATGTCCTGTGCACTTGGATGATCTCAGTTGAGATTGGCCGCCATAGCCTAAATCTGTCATACGCCTTATTATTACTTAAAACCTTCTTCTTCAACCCCTCTATACACCATGAAGTTTTAGTGGTTGTTTTCCCGTGGCAGAACGATTTGCCTTTAGTAATACTATTGAATCATGCAAATTGTACATTGAAAAAAATATGATTTCCTAAATATTGATTTTCCAACTCGAAAAAGTGAGAGAAGCTATCGTTCTTTTATAAGATGTGACGCAATCAGGTACTGGTTGCCGCAGGAAAACGATGCTTCAAACTAATGAAGCTCTATGCCCTAAGTAATAAAGCGGTTCGAACGTGCTTTTGAGTTTCGGTTATACCTTTTGTTAAACCGGCATTTTTTGATTTCAATATGAAAGAACTGCACAAATCTATTGTGCTACTATAATCATTTTACTGTGGGAAAACATGTACTAAAATTTCACAGTGTATAAACAGTATCGAAATCCATAGTGTGGTTTTAATTTTTAAGCATATCACTACATAGTTTAAAGCAAAGACACTTTCTCTGTCTGTATAACGCTAAATCATTGCCTGCCTACATTTGACTTCTGACTTATAGTAAAAACGGGATAATATTGGCTATTGCTAAGCCCTTAAGTTAAAAGTCGCTCAGTAGGCTATGGAAACAACTATGCTCGGTGTTTCTCTACGGGATCGAATCAGAAATGAGGCGATCCGTCAGAGAACCAAAGTCATCTGTCCAGCAGTGGACGGAAATGGGCTGATGATGACTAAGCCTTTGCTCTCTGTCTGCTCATCTGTTGCAACCTTGGATGCTAGACAGTTGAAATTTTAACAATCCTTATTCCTTACTTTCCTTACTTTTCCTTACTGATATTATAAATGCGAAAGAACCTCTGTCTGTCTGTCTGTCTGTTACGCTTTCACGCATTGAGTCCTGAACCGATTGATGAAATTTGGTACAAATATAGTCCAGAGCCCGAGAAAGGTTACTTTTTTTTAACCGACTGTGCTATAAAGAAGTAATGTTTTACCCGTTAAACCTCCTTACGCGGACGAAGTCGCGGGCGGAAAGCTAGTGATGTATAAAAAGCATTAATGGCGGAGTGGTTAAGGTTGTTGCTTACCATTGGTGAGAGCCATCCGCTCCCCCGCAAGTCTGGTGATGTTGGCAAGGCTACTCTAAGCCATCATCGTAGGGGTGAGAGCCATCCGCATCCCCGCAAGTCATGTGATGATGACGAGGCTACTCCAAGCCATCATCGTAGGGGTGAGAGCCATCCGCTCCCCCGCAAGTCCGGTGATGATGACGAGGCTACTCCAAGCCATCATCGTAGGGGTGAGAGCCATCCGCTCCCCCGCAAGTCCGGTGATGATGACGAGGCTACTCCAAGCCATCATCGTAGGGGTGAGAGCCATCCGCTCCCCGCAAGTCCGGTGATGATGACGAGGCTACTCCAAGCCATCATCGTAGGGGTGAGAGCTATCCGCACCCCGCAAGTCATGTGATGATGACGAGGCTACTCCAAGCCATCATCGTAGGGGTGAGAGCCATCCGCTCCCCGCAAGTCCGGTGATGATGACGAGGCTACTCCAAGCCATCATCGTAGGGGTGAGAGCCATCCGCTCCCCCGCAAGTCCGGTGATGATGACGAGGCTACTCCAAGCCATCATCGTAGGGGTGAGAGCCATCCGCTCCCCGGCAAGACGGTGATGTTGGCAAGGCTACTCTAAGCTATCATTGAAAGTCAGTTAGAAAATAAAAACGTGGTTGACAAGTTTCCTTTCACAATATCTTTGATGGTTTAATACAAATAATTTATTTTTAAATAATAAATCGGATATTTAAAATGTTAACACCAGAAATTAACATATAGTAGAAGATCCCGTTATAGAACGACCTTCACCGATATGCTTATTTAATGGAACATATTTTATATTTAATTTAATATGTCAATAAATATAATCCATATGGGTTGCCTAGCAAATTTCAGTCCAGAGTATGTTTATGTAACATTGTTTTTGTAGAACTGTCCTGGATTTGATAAGTTACTATCTGGCAACCCTAGCTAATGATGATGTATTTCTGTTGCTGCAAATTTGAAATAATAGAAATATGTAACGGTGATGTGATAACGGGTAACGGGTAAAACATTACTTCTTTATAGCGTAGTCGGTTAAAAAGTAGCCTATAACTTTTCCTAGGCTCTGGACTATATCTGTACCAAATTTCATTTAAATCGGTCCAGTACTCTGCGTGAAAGCGTAACAGACAGACAGACAGGGTTACTTTCGGATTTATAATATTAGTAAGGATTTACTTGTTATTAATAAAGACATTTTTGATTTTCACACCCAGACACGGATCGAAGACCAATGTTCTTGTATGAATGCTTCGTGCATTTTTTTTCAGCTGTGCAGCGCAGTATGGAGCCCTATTGGAACATGTGGAGACTCCGAAGCGTAAGAAACGCAGCTCCGAAGGTGCAGTCGAGACTCCTCAGGAGAGCATACTGAAGAGGCTCACGCAGGAACGGATTGTGGAGATACAGAAGACCCTTGCTGAAATGAACCAGCAGTACGACCAGTTGAAAGTGAGTGGACATACATACATACATACATAAAATCACGCCTTTTTCCCAGAGGGGTAGGCAGAGATCACTTCCAGCGATCCACTTTTCACCTCTGTGGGAAACGTGACGTGACGGCTTGTGGACCACGTCGCCGTCATTCTGCCTAGTGCATTGTTTTAACAAGGTCATTGCATTCCCACGAGTAGCAAGGATATAAAAATAAAAAAATAAAATAAAAAATTTATTTCATCACAAAAACATTTCAACAGTAACAAAATTTAGGGTAGACTTCCTCTTTTAAGTGCAAGGAGCACCTGTGCCAGAGAGAGCCACTCTTCCTTAACATGTTCTTACATCTAGAATTTTGATGAAATATAACATTTACTAGTACATATTGAAAATGAATATGGAAAGGTGGAATGCAAGTGTGTGTTTGTGTGTGTGTGTGTGTGTGCGTGTGTGTGTGTGTATGTGTGTGTGTGTGTGTGTGTGTGTGTGTGTGTGTGTGTGTGTGTGTGTGTGTGTGTGTGTGTGTGTGTGTGTGTGTGTGTGTGTGTGTGTGTATATATATATATATATATATATACACATATTGATTTGTTTATATATATTTGTGTGTGTTTTTACGACATAGTTTTTAGTAGTTGTTCGGTTTCGTTGTAGTCTAGTGATTTTAGCCAGGCGGTAAGTTTAGGTTTGCAATTTCGTTGAGTCAAGGGGTAAATATTTAGAATTTTATTACATTTATTATATAAAAATGATGATAGAAACTTAAGTTGTGATTGGGCAAAACTGGTGCGGGTCTTTACGACCGCGATTACGTCACACTTCCTTCTCTTTTTCGTTATGACGGGGTTGAAGTTAATTTCTGTGTGCTTTTTTAAGATGGTGTGTAGAATAAAGAGTCTTCTGATTGAGAGAGTATCCGTTAGGGTATATAGAGCATTTGTTGGAAAAGTCCGTATTTTGAAATAGGATACTTTTAGAAGGGCCCTTTGAGCTCGTTCCACTTCAATAAGTTTGGTTTTTGCTGCGCCGCCCCAAACTGCTATACAGTAGATCGAAATGGATTGAGCTAGGGCAATATAAATTTGATTCATTAAATTTTTCGTGGCCACGTGCCGGAGTGTTTTGAATATCCAGATCAATTTACGCAGCCTGGAAGAGACCAGTTCGATGTGAGACTGCCATGATAGTTTTCGATCAAGGATGACACCCAGATACTTTACACACACATTGTGAATTTCCTCGTTGTCGGTGTTTATCAGAGCAAAAGAGTCAACCCTTGTAGAGGATGTCAGGTTAGGCAGACTAGTGTGAGATGTAGGCATGGAATCGGCAAGTTCCCTTCCTATATTACTAAAATAGTTGTTTACAAAGTTAGCAGATTCTATTGGTGAAGTTTTACTGTGTAATAATTTGGAATTATCAGTTTTATTCTGTTTCAGATTAGTTATAGCGGCGATGTTGTTCCAGAGTTTCCTCGAGTCACCCCCAGAGTCTCGCAGTAGTTTTTTCTCGTAATTACGTCTAAGCCTCTTTATTAAGTTATTACAGAAATTGCGGTATCGTCTGTAGGTAAGTCTCAGAATCTCGTCAGAACGGTTAGATCGAAGTTTAGATTGCAGTCTGTTTCTGTGTCGTATACAACGCAGGATTCCTGGGGTTATCCAGGGTTTAAGTACTTGTTTGCTTTTAGGTATTCTAACAAATTTACTATTTTCTTTAATTGATAGTGTTATTTTATTTACTAAACTCTGGACAACCACTTCTGGATCGCTACATAACAGTAAATCGTTCAGATTTTTGTTCGCTAAATCCATGCATGCATCTCCGTAGTTGACAACTTGCTTAACTTTCTTACGTCTGGTTAATGTAACCATATGGTGTAGTTGTAAGAGGACCATCATGTGATCTGTGACAGTTGTGTTCAGAACAGCTACTTGCGCTGCCACTTTTGTACTGTCTATTTTGATCATAATGTGATCACGACAGTTGTTCTCCCTAGTTGGAAGAATATGTCCTGGCATGATGTTGTGGCATGCAAGCATTTCTAAGTAGCTGTTTCTGTTTCGGCGTTCAGAGCTTTGATCAGATTCTCGAGGGATTATGTTGATGTTTATGTCCCCGACTACAAATACAGAGTCGCACGCTGTGATTTTTTCCAGGTAGTCGTTTAGAGAAGTGACAAATACATTTGTGTCTGCAACAGAAGGTGACCGATATATGGCTAGGATGGTTTTTCTCAATTCGGAGTTGCAAACAAGATGCATCCCGCAGAGGTATTTCCTTGACGTCGGCATTTACATGGTCTTGGACATAAACAACCACTCCATCACTTTTATTTTTGTATTGTGTAGACATAAACATTTTATAGTTAGGTATAGATGGAACTGGCTTATAGTCCCGTAGCCAACACTCCGTGAGGATCAGCACAGTCGGGTTAAAGTTAAGTTGTGTAATTGATACTATAAAATCATCCATATTTTGATATATACTTCTAATGTTTTGTGTAATTAGAGTAAAATCATTATTCTTTACATTTAACAAGTGTGCTACATTTTCGCTATCACACGTAATTGCCCTGGCAAATTCTATGTTGTCCATTTCTATTACATTATGGAGTGTACTATCCATTTTGTGTGTAATCATGCAATACGTGTGGTAATTTAAGTAATTCAGTAGATACCATAGATATGTTGTGGATATTATACAAATAATTTAATATATATGTATATGAGTGTTTCTGAGTATAGAAGTGGGTGTATAAATGTGTGTATGTGTTAGTGTAAATGTGTGAATAAGTAACTTTCCATGTTATGAGTAGACTCAAAATTAAAAAATTATACAAATTTTTGCGCAAGGCTTTGGTTTTTAACGAAAGAGCCGAAAATGGAACATAAAAACAATAATCTTCGCATGACTAGGGTCATATAGTCATTTGCCATTAAGTAGCTGGTGGACCTGTTCCTCAGATTTAATGCATATGGTTTGGGAGTTCTCCGTTTTTCTTACGTAAATCTTGCCGTACGCAGTCCAGCAAAACTTGTATTGGGCAGACCTGGCCAGGTCTCTGGCCAGGTAGTGCAATCGCGAACCTTTCGCAGTCAGCTGTTCGGAGATGAAGACTGGGGTGTCCTCCGAAGTGCGGAAACCCAGGTGTTTGGCACAAAGTTTCCCTTTTGTTTTGACATTAAATGCCTTACTTAGCCGCAATATGTCCGATTTAATCAGTGCGGAAGAAGTTTCAACCACAATTGGTGTGTTTAGCTGGTCTTTTTTCCACGAACTCGATAAATGTCTGTGATGTCCCCCTTGCTTAGGTTTCCTCCAATTGTAGATGACAAACAAAGGGCTATTTCCACCAGGTCTCCCTTCGTTTCGTTCTGTTTCTTAGGTACATTTTTCAATTCAAAGTTTGCCTTCCGGAGCCCGATTTGCAATGTATCAATTTTTTCCTCCAATAAGTGAATGCGTTCACTACCCTCTTTACATTTGGTTTCAAGCTGTAATATTTTGTTGTTTAATTCTTGATGTTGTGATGATAATAAACTAATAGCACTTTCAATATTGGAGTTTGAATTTTTGATATCTAATAATGTTGTGGACAGGTGTTTCGTCTCCTGTTGTTGCGCATTAAATAAAGAGGTAATCAAGTCACGCACTTCATCCTTGAATGCCGTGAAATCCTCTGTTGTGACGGACCTTGCGCGCGCAAAAACGTAGGCGGGCGGTGTTTCACCGCCCTGCGAAACAACGCTGCTGTCGCCCACGTCGCAAACAGACATATCTGCGTCAGGATTCATTCTACTAGGCTGTTATAAGTTTGCGAGATGTTGATACGTGCTGTGTGAGCGCGAGAGTGTGTGTTCGAGCGGGACAGGTAGCGAGTCGACAAGGCCGCCTCACGATCACTGACTAGTGCGCACGCGACTTTGTCCGTAATGAAGTTAACACAGCTATATAACTCACGCATGTATTTGTTTCTCTCACCTGGGCAGCGGGCGGGGCGTAGACTGAGTTAGTTGCTTGAGTAGCAGACGTTACGCAGCAGCATAGCACACAGACGCACAGCTTACGGATGAATCTCCTTGCGACTTCTGCGCTCCTAATTTATGCGTCGAATTAATTTCTTAAATTTGATTTTATGTTTTGTTTTAAACAAATATAGATTATGTGGGCACGTTCGCCCTGCAGGCGGTCCGAGGGGGAAGAGGGGAGGAAGGATACTATCGCCTCAGATGATTTGGACTGAGTCGATAGTAGCTCGAGGAGCCGGTGTCGCTCCTCAGGGGATACCAGTCACAACTATCTGTCGGGTGGTTGGTGAACGGTATCCCTATAATGCGTCCGACCGATTTCAGCCATGGCGGCCAATCTCAATTGTGTTCAGCCAAGTGCGCAGGACATATTATAGAGCACAAGTGCACTCTTTATTCCCTTACTCTCATATTTCGGTAAGACGGCTATCAGACATGACCTATGAGAGATCGGGCGCAGGACCACCGGCTTAACGTGCTTTCCGAGGCACGGGCATCCAACCGCCAACTTCCCAACTCCGGGCTGAGTAATTTCATTACAGAAAAACTCACACAAATTTTGCCCGACCCCGAACTCGAACCGGGGACCTCTCGGTCCTAACCCAGCACTCGCTACCAATAGACCAATGAGGCAGTTTCAATATGATCTATTGTGCCTGTCGACCACATATCTGGACCTCACTACCGCTTACCATCAGGTGGAATGAGGTTATCTTGATAGCCTATTTTTTTTTATCTAGCCTAGTGTCCCACTGCTGGGCAAAGGCCTCCCCCAACTCTTTCCATTTCTGCCGATCTTTGGTTAGAGATGGCCAGTTTAGGTCTTGAGCGTCGAGATCATCCCGCCATCTCTTTTTAGGTCTTCCCCTTGGCCGACGACCGTTCGGTTGCCATTCGGTGACACGTTTTGCCCATCTCCCGGCGTCCATTCGACCAACGTGACCTGCCCGTTACATAAAAAAAATATTGAGGCCAAATCGCTCTAGTTTAGGGTAGGCCCGTGCCCCAATGGGTGCGTATATGGTCTGATGATTGTTTTTTTTTGTTAACAGACGGAGATATCCGAAGTGCGTAATCCATCGACGTCCGAAGATAGACTGCGGGAACTATGGTCGAGTATTGAAGCGACGAAGCGTGCGAAAGAGAGAGAGAGCGCTCGCCGCGCCGCGTGGCTGAAAGAGAGGGAAGAGAGGCGGGCGAGGGCCGATCGCACTTGGCGCCCCCCTCAATCGACCACACCTACTTCGCAGTCTCCTGGTATGGACATAAATAGTTCTTACTATAGTTACTTCCTTACTTCTGTGGCGACAACCGAGAAAGAACTTCGCACATCATCCAACAGATGGCGCTGACATACCATCTCCACAACAATATGTAGTTAGTATGGATCCTACATCTCACTTCAAAGTTATTCGGGCCACTAACTATATATAGAGCAAAAACCACGACGGTAATTGGACCATGGTCCCCGAGCACGATCACCTAGCTCGGCGGAAGATCTTCCCTTTTAGGATCACTCCTAAACTTCCTTACTTCCTTAATATCCTTACTTCCTTATCCTTACTAATATTGAAAGCGTCGATGGCCGAGTGGTTAAGGTCGTTGCTTGCCATGCGAGAGGTCGCCAGTTAAAACCCCGCCAGGTACCAATGTGTTTTTCAAATTTGAAATTCATATGTACCATCATTCGGCGTTTTAACGGTGAAGGAAAACATCGTGAGGAAACCAGCACAACTGAGAGATTTTTCTACGGTGTGTGAAGCCATATCAGAGGCCTACGGGCGGTTTAAAAACGCCTGACACCAGGTTGTTCATCAACCATACGATAAGAAGAAGACTATGTATAATCCTTACTAATATTATGAAGGCGAAAGTAACTCGTCTGTCTGTCTGTTACGCTTTCACGCATAGAGTACTGAACCGATTTAAATGAAATTTGGTACAGATATAGTCCAGAGCCTGAGAAAGGACATAGGCTACTTTTTACCCGACTACGCTATAAAGAAGTAATGTTTTGCCCGTTAAACATCTCTACAAAGTCGCGGGAGGAAAGCTATAATAAAATGTATATAGAATATATGAAAAAAATATATAAACTGAGCCACTAAAAAGGTATGCTCTCACCATATGTATTGGAATCGCAGATTCCACGACGCTTCGGACATGCCTCTAGAGAGGCAATACATCAATCGTAAGTTATAGTCTTTTTCAGCTAAGATGATCCCTGTGACACTTCATTGTGTTCTGAATCACGCATTTTACGTTTGACAAACGAAAATAATTTTATTGCACACTTTTTTCATTTTATTGCGGCGTCATTAGGAAAAATGTTAAAATAAATATTTTTATTCTTTTAAATGATAAACAGTATCGTTTAGTTTAATTTAATGTAATAGAAAATTTAAAATCGTACCTATGCAGTTTGTATACGTAGAATGGAACTTACTACATCCCATTCTACGTATACGAACTGCATAGGTATTTTTTAAAAATGTTCTATTACATTAAATTAAACTAAATACAGAACACAATGAAGTGTCACAGGGATCATCTTAGGTGAAAAAGAGTATAGTAGCAAAAGCAGTAGTGTTAAGGAAACGGTAATCCAGGTTCACTACCTACGGTTCCAAGAGTCGTGGGTTCGATTCCCACCCGGGACGAACATCGGTGTTTATTCCGTGTCTGGGTGTGTTATATTTATATTCAGCCTATATCCTTTCCTAGGCTCTGGACTATATCTGTACCAAATTTCATTTAAATCGGTTCAGTACACTATGTGTGAAAGCGTATGAAATTATATCTTAAGTTGCTGGTACTAACGTAAAGTAGCATTAAGCGAGAAATCGTATTAAGCGTGATCGTCTTAAACGGTTTCTACTGTATGTTATGTATATTTATGAAAGTAAGGATAAGTAAGGATTATTATTAGTATAAGTTATTTTTGTTGTCACTCAATAAACGTTTTCTTTCTTTCTATTATGTATGTGAAGTTATATAATTTGTTTTTTAATACTTATGTGCAGTAGCCACGCCCCCGCCGCCATCTTCCCCGCTGCTGACGTCACTGCTCAAGTCTTCGCCTGTGGTCACTACTCCTCAACACATATCACATCCAGCCAATTCCATAGGTGAGTTCTTATTTTAAAAAAACGGAAAAAAAATCAACTGCCTCACCGCGGCCCGGGGACTCGAACACCCGTCCTTCTAGGTATCGCGCCCAGACGTGCATTACCATCACACCAGACCAGCAGCTGTGTATTGAAGCCGTCGTAGTTTTCCCGTATATGACCTGTTAAGCCACAGGTGGCGCCATCTACTATCAGTGATACACACTGACAGCCGTAGACGTTTCATTACAGAAAATGATGACGAAATATTCATCTTGACAAATATATATCATCTGACCCCAAACTAAGCAGAGCTTGTACTATGGGCGTCAGAGACTGATATACATACATAGATATTTTAAATACATACTTAAATACATAATCACACCCAGACACGGAACAAACACCGATGTTCATCACACAAATATTTGTCCCGAGTGGGAATCGAACCCACGACTCTTGGAACCGCCAGCCAGGGTCACTAACCACTGGTCCGCCAGTCAAACTGATGGCTCCTCTCCTATATCCTCAAGTATACCTCAAGTGTCCCGATCAATATTTTTTTTATCCACAGAGACAGTTTCCCCTTCTGCTACGGCGCCAACATTGTCTATGCTCCTGGAGAAGCCTGCGCCGTCGGCTCAGCATGAGAGCAAGCATGCGGCCATAGAGCATATCAAGAGCCAGTTGGTGCAGATAGAACAGCAGCTGATTGGTGAGTGAACGATCTTGTCCGGCCAATCACATTCGACCATTTGTATCTGATGAAGCGGAAGACGCTCCGGGACACCGACTTGACTGGTCCGACCAATCGTGTCCGACCAATCTCATCTGACCGTCGGACAACCGCAGCCGAATATCATGTTCGAATGGTCTATCAATCTGGACCGACTAATCGCGTCTGATCATTCGCGTCCGACCAATCGCGTCCGACCAATCTCATCTGACCGTCGGACAACCGCAGCCGAATATCATGTTCGAATGGTCTACCAAACTGGACCGACTATTCGCGTCTGATCATTCGCGTCCGACCAATCGCGTCCGACCAATCGCATCCGACCATTCGCGTCTGATAAATATTGTTTGACTAAGTGTGTTCAAACTAATCTAACTGGAGCGGAGGACAGATCTTATCCGTCCAATTGCTCGCACTAATGTTGTTTAAATATAGACCCAATCGGACGGGCCGATCGCGTGCAACTAATCGCATCCGACCAATCTTGTCCGACATATGGTGTCGACTCAATCGGACAGATAAATCGCGCCCAATCAATCTCTTTCGATCTGACCAATCTTATCGAACGAATCGCATCCGTAAATTCTGTCGGATGAAACGCATCATACCAATCTTGTCGGATCAATGGTGTTCGACCAAACTGAACCGTTCAATCGCATCCGACCATTTCCTTCCGTCTGACCAAACTTTTCTGTCCGACCATCCCATCCGACCAATCTTCTCGGATGAAACGCAACTGACCAACCATTTTTGTATTTTATGTATATCTGACTAATGTTGTTCCACCATTCTTGTCCGACGAATTTCTTCCGTCCGACCAATTTTCTCTCTCCGACCAATCGCAATCTCACATTCGCAGCGAGCACGCAGCCGGCCGCCGCCGCCGCGCCCGCCGTCGACATCGACGACATCGAAATCAAAGCGGAGGACGTTTACGCGTTCCGAGACGTCGACATACACATACCGCCCGTCGCTGCGATGCATAAGCCCGCCGCTAGGTGAGTAATAAGGCGTCCGACCGATTTCAGCCATGGCGGCCGATCTCAACTGAGATCAGCCAAGTGCGCAGGACATATTATAGTGCACAAGTGTGCGCGCAAACACAAGTGCACTCTCTATTCCCTTACTCTCATAATTCGGTGAGACGGCAATCCGACATGACCGATGAGAGATCAGGCGCAGGACCACCGGCTTAACGTGCTTTCCGAGGCACGGGCGTTCAACCGCCAACTTCCTAACTCCGGGCTGAGTAATTTCATTACAGAAAAACTCACACAAATTTTGCCCGACCCCGGAATCGAACCGGGGACCCCTCGGTCCTTACGCAGCGCTTGCTACCAATAGACCAACGAGGCTAGGTGAGTACCAAACATTTGACTGGCTCGGTGGAACAGTGGTTAGTGACCCTGGCTGGCGGTTCCGAGAGTCGTGTGTTCGATTCCCACTCGGGACAAATATTTGTGTGATGAACATCGGTGTTTGTTCCGTGTCTGGGTGTGTTATTAAATATATTTAAGTATATTTGTGTATCCACTGTTGATTCTGATATCTGTAACACAAGTGCTTAAGCTACTTACCACGGGATCAGATCAATGTATGTGATGTTGTGTAATATTTATTTATTGAGATTGGCCGCCAAGGCTGAAATCGGTTTAGGAAAACTTTTGCTAATTTTTTGTCAACTGAAATTACTAAGAGGCGTGGGGACTGGTATGTATAATATTTAATATAATTTGTAATTGTTTTATTTTTCAGAATCATAGACAAAACGCCATTCAAGAAGGATGAGACAGAATTAGCCTCTATGGAACACGAACCGACGTTGAATGTGGAAGATGTTATTAAGGTAATTTATATTAGAAAGGGATTTTGATTTCCATTATTACAAATAAGAGTAAAAAATCGAAGTTTATATGAAATTAATTAAAATAATGTTTAGCACGTATATTGAATATGTATTAAATAAATATAATAAATATCTGGGACATTTCCACACACGGTCATCTGACCCCAACCTAAGCAGAGCTTGTACTATGGGCGTCAGAGACTGATATACATACATAGATATTTATAAATACATTCTCTTATCTTAAAAAAGCGTCGATGGCCGTGTGGTTAAGGTTGTTGCTTGCCATGCGAGAGGTCGCCAGTTCAAACCCCGCCAGGTACCAATGTGTTTTTCAAATTTGAAATTCATATGTACCATCATTCGACGCTTTAACGGTGAAGGAAAACATCGTGAGGATACCTGCACACCTACGAAGAAATTCTTAGGTCGTGTTGTCAATCAACCCGCACTTGGTCAGCGTGGTTGACTAAGACCTAATCGCCCTTGTTTAGGTTAAGCCCGTGCCCCAGCAGTGGGGACGAATATGGGCTGATGATGATGATGATGATCTTATTTTATTTCAGGAGGAACCGATGTCGGTGGAAGATATTCCTGAAGATGTGATACCAGCACCGGTGGAACAGGTATGATACTATATAAGACGTTTTTGATGGGATTAGTGGCACATATGGTGCCCCTATCGTTTACGCTGAGAGTCGTAGGTTCAATAAAATATTTGTAATAATTAATTGACCGATAGTGGTCAGGCATGAATGTGAATTTTTCCAATTTTTAATTTACTATCGGTCAGAAAAAAATATTTAATGAAATGTTATACAGAATGTTTGCAACAGGCAATTTATTTTGAATTTCTTCTTTTTAGTACTAAATTTTAAAAGTTCGCCTTTTACTGCTCAAACAAAAAAGAAATGATTTTTTTTTAAATATTTTAAAAATATTATATAATTGCCAAGTGCAACCATAGATACTGTATAGCATTTCTGTAAAATAATGCTTGCGAACTATTTCGAGAACGTTGTGGTGTGAAAGAAGATGAAAAGACTAGGGTTGAGAAAGGTATGCTTAGATGGTTTGGTCACGTTGAGAGGATGAATCAGAGACGATTAACGAAATGGAGATGTCAACACGGGAAGACCAAGAAAGACCTTCCATGACCAAATAGGTCAAATTTTAAAGAGAGGTCAAATCAAAAGTATCCGCAATAGAGGTTGATGGATGTGGAAGAAGCGAAAGTGGTGTGCCAGGACCGTAGCACATGGCAGGAAGTGATCTCTGCCTACCCCTCTGGGAAAAAGGCGTGATTTTATGTATGTACAACCGGAAATTTTGGCGGTAGTACACTTTTCAAACAGATTTCTTTAAACGCCATTAGCCCCGCCCACTGGCCAATAGAAGAGCACTTGAAGAAAATCTGTCAAAATCCAAGCAAAAACGTTCCAATAGTAGGAGAGCTAGCAAGAATTTTTTGGTAGGTATTTGAGGCAAGCTGAAAACTTATCCTGTACCTCTCCTATTATATCCCAGTACGAAACTGCAGACCTGGCTGGTGAGTAGCGGGGCTAAAGCAAACCCCCAAAAATATTTTTCATCTTTTTATTTATAACTAAAAAATAAGACTCACTAATACAAATCATTTCGATGGAACTTCTACCTGTCAGGTGAGCTGACAAATTATATTTTTTTGGATTATAAAATATATTTTTAAATAAACTAAATTGGGGGTTTGGTTTGGCCCCGCTACTCAGCCAGGTCTGCGGGTTTGTGTTGGGATATAATAGAAGAGGTACAGGACAAGTTTTCAGCATTGCTCAAATATCTACCAAAAAATTATTGCCAGCTCCTTGACCACAATTGGGCGGGGCTAGCTCTGACAGACGCGAAATTGCCAAGCGATTTTCACCTTATAGGTGGTCGACCGCCAGCGTTGCCGATAGTATATATGTATATGTTTGCGGACCGATAGTGCTTGATCACTACCGGTGGGTGTGCCACCCGTAAAGATAAAATTTCTCGTCTGACCAATCTCGTCCGACCGATCTTGTCGGATCAATAGTGGTCGACTAAATTGAACCGCATAATCGCATCCGACCATTTCATTCCGTACGACCAAATTTTTCTGGCCGACTATACCTCTGAGAAAAGGCGTGATTTTATGTAAGTACTAGTGACCAGCCCTCGCTTCGCTTCGGGCTATCCTTTCTTAGCGGATGCTTACGTCATAACATCTACCTGCATACCAAATTTCAGCCCGATCCGACGAGTGGTTTGGGACCTTTGAGTTATACACCGTGAAATTTTAGTGGTTGTTTTCCCGCAGCAAAATGATTCTACCTTAGTAGCACAATAGATTTGTGCAGTTATTTTTTTATTAAAATCAATAAATGCTGGTTTTTACTGAAACTCGAAAGTACATTCGAACCACTTTATTACTTAGGGCGTAGAGCTTCTGTAGCTTTAAGCATCGATTTCATGCGGCAAGCAGTACCTGAATACGTCACATCTTAAAAAAAACAACGATAACCTCTCTCGTTTTCGAGTTGGACAATTATTATTTTGAAAATTAAAAAAATATTTTTTTTCAAGAAATAATTTGCATGTTTCGATAGTATTACTAAAGGCAAATCGTTCTGCCACGGGAAAACAACCACTCAAATTTCACGGTGTATATTTTTTTTATTTATTTCTTTATTTAAAACATACATACATAATCTTTACAGGCTAACCTAATACAACCTTGTGTATATTTAGATGTATGACAGTGCTCGATCACTTCCTGTGGGGGCGCCACTCGTAAAGGTGAAATCTCTCTGTGTTTCTTCTAGGCGGTCCCAGAACCAGTGGTTGCAACGGGCACCGTTGTCCAAGAGGTTAAGATTGCGTTCCCGGACGCGCTCGTCAAGTTTCCCACGACGGAGATCAAGGTCATACACAATGATGAGGTCAAGGTAAGTAAAAAAAAAATACTGTTTATATATCAATCAATCATTTTATCAATCGATCTACCTATATCTTTTCAAAACGATCAAAAAAACAATTGTTTTACTGTTTACCGGGGATTTGAACACCCGTCCTTCCGGGAATCGCGCCCAGACGTGCAAACCATTACACCAAGCAACAGCTTATTGAAGCCGTCGATTTTTCCCCGCATAATATGCGGGGAAAAATCCTCTTAGTTCTGTACAATTTTATATTATAAAGCTAAAGAGTTTGTTTGAATATTTTTTGTGTTCGCTGCGTTTCCTTTCCTTTCTGACATACGATGATGGCTTGGAGTAGCGTCGTCATCATCACCTGACTTGCGGGGGAGATGGCTCTCATCCCTAAGATGGGATGTGTAAAAAATGGGGGAAATTATTAATCTTTGAGGGCTTGCAATTCATAGGCTGCGAAAACGGTCAGAGTACACAAAAATTGCGTATGAAAGAATTATTTCTCATTCAATGAGCTAAAATAAGTATTTTGATAGTATATGTATAGGATTTTAGACTTACGCGTTCCATTACACTAAAATTAGTCTTAATGGGTCTACACGCGTTATTAGGAGTAGCAAATTACGTATCTACTTAGTGCCCGACGTTTCGACTGGGTTACACCAATCGTGGTCGCGAGCGAACTCGCTATGTAATTTGCTACTCCTAATATCGCGTGTAGACCCATAAAGACTAATTTTAGTATATGTATATATTTAATATTAACTCACAAGAACCGGTTTAATTTTGTGACATCGCGCCTTTCCGCTTGCTGGGAGTTTGTAGGCGATAATATATTAAAAAATGCTGCCTAAACTCTATTTTCTGTGCAGACGAAATCACTGGCACGCTAGAATGTAGATAAGTCTTGAACTCAACCAATCGCGTTACAGTGTCCCTAGGATGTTGAGAGAAGCTAAGCTAGAAGATTGATATATAAAAACATCCTAATTTCAATAGAGATGATGGTTGGAGTATACCACCTGCTTGGGATCCTATCATGAAGACCATAATATCCCAGGCCCGTCAAAGACAACAACATGGTAGACCTAAGGATCTTGTGAGTTTTGTGTGAAAAAAAAATCCGAACAAAAGGTGGACTTATGAAGACAACTGTCATGTTTAATCTTGCCCGTGACTACAAGCGCTGTAAAGAGCTCGAAACGTCGTGTCTCCAAATGATATGTTTAGAATAACAATACACGTGAGTTTAATCCGTAAAATTATATAATTCAATCGCGTTACAGGTCAAAGAGGAAGTCAAGGAACCGGAAGTGCCGGCACCGGAAGTGGAGAAGGCACCGGTCGAGGCGCTGCCGGAAGTAGAGCCTCCGGTAGAAGTTGTGGAATCGTACGTACAATGTAGAATAATAATATAATAATATATGATGATATGGACGTATATCGGCCCATATACGTCCCCATTGCTGGGGCACGGGCCTACCCTAAACTAGGGCGATCAGACCTACTAATAGAATGCCCTTCTAGCTCATGTTTTCCCTCCTTCATATAATTCCGGAGTGAGTGCGACAGGCTCAATAAATAAATAAATAAATATCTGGGACATTGCCACACACGGACATCGGACCCCAAACTAAGCAGAGCTTGTACTGTGGGCGTCAGAGACTGATATACATACATATATATTTATAAATACATACATACATACATAAGCACACCCAGACCCAGAGCTCCGTACAAACACCGATGTTCATCACACAAATATTTGTCCCGAGTGGGAATCGAATCCACGACTCTCGGAACCGCCAGCCAGGGTCACTAACCACTGTTCCACCGAGCCAGTCAAAAAAGGGCCAATAGGGTCTATTGTGCCTGTCGACCTCATGTATGGACTTAATAGCCGTTTACCATCTGGTAGAGTGAGATAGCCCTGCATGTCGGTTATAAAAGAATAATACATTACTGTTAAAAACCTACAATAAAGAGCAGTATCTCCTTCGATCGGTCGATGTAGGCTTTAAAGAGTGTCCTGAAATGACTTATTTAATATTAATATTTTGTTGAAAAGTAAAAACGTCAATGGCCGAGTGGTTAAGGTAGTTGCTTGCCATGCGAGAGGTCGCCAGTTCAAACCCCGCCACGTACCAATGTGTTATTTAAATTTGAAATTCGTATGTAAGATTATTCGACGCTTTAGAGGTGAAGGAAAACATCGTGAGGAAACCTGCACACCTACGAAGAAATTCTTGGATTGTGTAGTCAACCGACCCGCACTTGGCCAGCGTGGTTGACTCGCGGCCTTATCGCCCTAGTTTAGGGTAGGCCCGTGCCCCAGCAGTGGGGACGTATATGGGCTGATGATGAATATTTTGTTAATGCCAATACTCAATACTCTATACTTTATTGCTTCTATAAGTGTTTACAAGGTGTTAGGGTAGTAATTATAGATACATTATAGACCCTGCTAGGGCACTGCAAATGAAATTGAAGAGAGGACGCTGTATTTTAATGGTAACTTTTAAAGAAATAAAAGTACATATACATATTAAATAAAAGTACATATACATAAAAGTACATATACATATTATTGAAACACTATTGACCGTTCAGCGAACCGCCAGTGGAAGAGATCCAACTGCCGGAAGCGGTGGAGGTAGCCTCCCCTCCCCAACCGGAAGTGACGCCGGACGCGCCCGCCCCCCACCCGGAAGACATACCGCTTCCGCCGGAACCGGAAGTAGACGTCAAAGAGGATGAAGAGGTCGCAGGTGAGATATTTTCCAATATTTTTCATTGCTATTTTATATTACTACTATTTTGTGAAACTGTGAGGTAGCATGCCATTGAGAAATAAAAACTCCCATGTCCTGAAATAATGTAATTTTTTGTCAAGAAATTTATTTCTTTTTACTTATAAAAAAATAAATTCATAATTGTGAACAAGGTATTAAAAAGACCTTTTATAAAGTAAGAATCGTAATGTTTGTCAATCATGATTTAAATAAGAGTGCCTGTATACCTTTTTAAATCAATAAATATCTGGGACGTTTTCACGCACGATCTGATCCCAAACTAAGCTGAGCTTGTACTATGGGCGTCAGAGACATATACATACATTTTTTTTTAATACATACTTAAATACATAATCACACCCAGACACGGAACAAACACCGATGTTCATCACACAAATATTTAATCATGAAAATGGGAATCGAACCCACGACTCTTGGAACCACCAGCAAGGGTCACTAACCACTGTTCCACCGAGCCAGTCAAAAAAATAAATGATTGTGATGATGATATTTATTATGATTAGAACCCTCAGAGCCGGAACCGGAAGTCCCGCCAACGGAAGAGTCGTCAGAGGACTCCCCGGAAGTGGAGCCGGAACCGGAAGTGGAAGAGCAGAAAGCGGAGGAGACGGTGGAGGAGTTGAAGAAGGAGATCGTGCACGATGAGGTGAGTTTGGTTATGGGTACATCAGGTTAAGAAGAACTTTTTATATTAGTACAGATTTGTGATTTTTTATCATTTTCCGATACCAGAGATTTCATAAAATTCTATCCTTATCAAAAGGATTTTCCGACCCATTGTGGCCATGCCGGCCGTTCTCAATTAAGATCAGCCAAGTGCGCAGGATATATTATAGTGCACAAGTGCACATTCTATTCCCTTACTCTCATAATTCGGTGAGACGACAATCCGACATAATTGATGAGAGATCGGGCGCAGGACCACCGGCTTAACGTGCTTTCCGAGGCACAGGCGTACAACCGCCGACTTCCTAACTCCAGGCTGAGTAATTTCATTACAGAATAACTCACACAAATTTTGCCCGACCCCGGACTCGAACCGGGGACCTCTCGGTCGGTCCTACGCAGCGCTTTTTTTTTATTATTATAATAATAAGCTAACAAGATGACCTCACTCCACCTGATGGTAAGCGGTAGTGAGATCCAAATATGAGGTCGACAGGCACAATAGATCATATTGAGCCTGTCGCACTCACCCTGAAAGCCTGCTTAAAGAGGAGACCACTGCTGCGGCAACAACGAGACAAGGCGTGGAGTCTCGCTTGCTACCAATAGTCCAACGAGGTAGTTAAAAATAATCTATCAAATGTTAAGATTAATTTAATAATAATTGAATGTGTTTCAGGACTCGATGCCGCTGAAGGAAATGCTAAAGGAAGAATCGGCCCGCCCGGAAGCGGAAGTGAAGCTTCGCAGCGAACCGGAAGACGCCCACACCGAGACGGATGACGATACGCCCATGGAGGTTATATATTATTTATTAGCTTTCCGCCTGCGGCTTCGCACGCGTGGAATTTTGTTACATTGCGGTATAAAGCACAACAACGACACACAGCGCCATCCCTAATCCATCCATCAAGCAAACAATATTTTTGTTTGTTCTCGGGATTATCATATTATTTTAGCGCTGGTGTCTTTCCGGTGTGCCAGTTACCTCCATACCAAGTTTTTATTATAAAATTCTCCCATACTCATTTTCACCCCGCCGTCACCAACGCCATCTGCCGGGCTGACTTGTAAATCTCAACCATCCAGGACGCCACTCAAACGCATACAGAAAAAATAATTTCAATTGGTCAAACCGTTTAGGAGGAGTTCAATGTCATACACACATACAGCAGAATTCTATATATAAAGATTATTATACACCGTGAAATCTTAGTGGTGGTTTTCCCGTAGCAGAATAATTTACCTTTAGTAGTACAACCTAATCATGTCAGTTGTTTCTTAAAAATAAATTAACATTATATTAAAATATTTTTTTTCTATCTCAAAAGCGTGAGAAGCGATACTTTTTTAAAGCGATGTGAAGTAATCAGGTACTGCTTGCCGCATGAAATTGATGCTTAAAGCTAAAGAAGCTCTACACCCTAAGTAATAAAGCGGTTCGAGCGTGCTTTCCAGTTTCATTTATCGTACCTTTCGTAAAACCGGTATTTATTGATTTGAATAAAAAAAACTACACAAATCTATTGTGCTACTAAGATAGAATCTTTTTTTCTGCGGGAAATCAACTACTTAAATCTCACGGTGTATGTATGTATTAATTATTATATTATTATTTGTTATTTACTTTATACTAATATATATGCAGCTATATATCATGCAACTTTTTTCTCCACAGTTGAGTAGAGAAGAAGAAAAAGATGGCAAAAAGAAGAGAGACTACTCTCGCAAGAAGAAATCGGATTCGAGAAGTGAGTACTGAGTGAATTAACTACGTTAACAGTAAACATTAGTCTTTATCGGTCTACACGCGATATTAGGAGTAGCAATGAGGGTTTGAATGAGAAATTCGCAAGACGGCAATACTTAGGCGTGAGGTCCAACTGCAGCATGATTGGTTATTTTTGACGTGACATTGACTGACATGTCAATATTCAACAATCACGTAGCAGTTTGACCTTTTACCTACGTCTTGCCATCTAGTGGATTTCTCATACGTACGTACAAATAAGATAAAAATTTATTCTTTAAAGAATTTTTAGAAAGTTACTAAATCTACGTATTTTCTCCATACTGTTCTACGTTATTTTGCAAAATGCGTGTTGGCAACACTGACTACATAAATAAAGGCGTCCGACCGATTTCAGCGATGGCGGCCGATCTCAATTGAGATCAGCCAAGTGCGCAGGACATATTATAGTGCACAAGTGTGCGCGCAAACACAAGTGCACTCTCTATTCCCTTACTCTCATAATTCGGTGAGACGGCAATCCGACATGACCGATGAGAGACCGGGCGCAGGACCACCGGCTTAACGTGCTTTCCGAGGCACGGGCGTTCAACCGCCAACTTCCTAACTCCGGGCTGAGTAATTTCATTAAAGAAAAACTCACACAAATTTTGCCCGACCCCGGACTCGAACCGGGGACCTCTCGGTCCTAACGCAGCACTTGCTACCAATAGACCAACGAGGCAGTTAAACTGACTACATATGTATGGGGAGTAGGGTTGCCAGACCGCCGGGAAATCCGGGATTGTCCCGGAATTTTGCCTCTTGTCCCGTGTCCAGTAATTAGCGCTTATTGTCCCGGATTTCGGAAACTTTTTTAGTTTATTACTATTCAATTTGTCATTTAGTAGGTATTCATTGTCTACCAAAGTTATTTATTTACTACCACAGTATTCTATCTTATAATTATAACTATAGTTAATTATGCACTTAGTATAGACATTTAAGATATTCTCTATTATAACCACGAGCCAACATTGTTTTAGTAGAATTGTCCCGGATTTGATAAGTTACCATCTGGCAACCCTAATGGGGAGGTGTATCACACCACTACACCATGTTAGTCTAACTGTCTGTCTGTCTATAGCGTGTTCGGGGTCGGAGAGCGCGGCGGAGGCCGAGGGCGCCGCCGAGGACCCCGAGCGGCACCACCGGCTCTGGAAGAAGTCCGTCATGCTCGTCTATAGCAGGTACACACACACATACAATATGATATTTGACTTTTTTATAAAGAGGCTTACAAGATGACCTCACTCCACCTGATGGTAAGCGGTAGTGAGATCCAAATATGAGGTCGACAGGCACAATAGACCATATTGAGCCTGTCGCACTCACCCTGAAAGCCGTGAAAGAGGAGACCACTGCTGCGGCAACAACGAGACAAGGCGTGGAGTCTCGCATTGGTATTGACTATGGTTGTTATGCTTGCCATTTTTATCTATACTAATATTATAAAGCTGAAGAGTTTGTTTGTTTGTTTGTTTGAACGCGCTAATCTCAGGAACTACTGGTTCGATTCGATTCGATTTATCGAGGAAGGCTTTAGGCTATATAACATCACGCTGCGACCAATAGGAGCAAAGATACAATGGAAAATGTGTTAAAAACGGGGGAAATGCGAACGAAGTCGCTGGCACAGCAAGTTTATCATAAAGCAGTAAGATTTAAGTAAATCTATACAATTAATACAATCGAAACTTAATTTTTTGGCGTAATGAGACAGCAAAAGACATTTAAAGTTGGGTGGGCAAGTCCATTTCAAAAGTGCGAAAATCATTTAAAATTTCGTTGTCATCTTATAAATAACAGAATTAGTAACATCTTTCATTATGAAAACATATCCATAAACGCAACTTTTGATGAACCTGCCGAACAAACTTCCTAGGCGCTGCATACAAACAACTAGCGTGTGACGTCACACGCCAGTGGACGTTTGTATGGAGCGTTTTTGAGCTCGCCCAAATAATGTGCAATTAAAACTGTAATATCTCGTCGAGTTATCGAGATATCAAAGTGATACTTTCAACAGTGTCTTTGTGTTCGAGTGATCCATTCAACTTTATCATAATAAAAAAATAGTCAAATACCCTATTACTAGCCCGCGACTTCGTCCGCGTGGAATAGTAACTTTTGGCAGCAGAAAATTAGCTATTTCTTATTGAGAGTCCCGTCGAAATTGGTCTCGCCGTTTCGGAGATTAGCGGGCATAAACAGACAGAAAAAAATATAATTTTAAACTGTCATGGTTACACACATTAGAAAACTGTAACTGTCCGGGATATTTACCATGTTGTTTTGTTTTAATGAGCTCCCGATATTTCGGCACTGTTATATCGGGAGCTCATTAAAACAAAACAACATGGTTCATATCCCGGACAATTTCTGAAAAAATAAGTGTTTTTGTTATTGATACCTGATTTAGATTCATAACCATTTAGTAACAACTCGTAATTTTAATATGACAAATAGACACTTCAATTTTATTTACTTGTATAAAAAAAAAACATTTAACTGAAGATTTGGCTGTATGATCTTTGTCAAGGTCGTTAAACCAATATTTAACAACAAAAAATGTCAGAGCAAAAAAATCTCGCATGTCATGTGACTGGCTCGGTGGAACAGTGGTTAGTGATCCTGGCTGGCGGTTCCAAGAGTCGTAGGTTCGATTCACACTCGGGACAAATATTTGTGTGATGAACATCGGCGTTTGTTCCGTGTCTGGGTGTGATTATGTATTTAAGTATGTATTTATAATATATATGTATGTATATCAGTCTCTGACGCCCATAGTACAAGCTCTGCTTAGTTTGGGGTCAGATGACCGTGTGTGGAAATGTCCTAGATGTCCCAGATTAGAAAGCAATTAATAATTTTAGTCTCTCGAACACGTAGATTAATTGTTGATTTCACTTCAATTAAGGTAGGTAATTGAACGGCATTGATACTACTTGTCCACCGTGGTCGACTAAGGCCTTATCGCCCTAGTTTAGGGTAGGCCCGTGCCTAGGGTTGCCAGATGGTAACTTATCAAATCCGGGACAATTCTACTAGAACAATGTTGGCTCGTGGTTATAATAGAAAATATCTTAAATGTCTATACTAAGTACATAAATAACTAATAGTTATAATTATAAGATAAACACTGTGGTAGTTAATCAAACGTTAAACTAATAAGGAAAATGACAAATTGAATAGTAATAAACTAAAAAAAGTTTTCAGAATCCGGGACAATAAGCGCTAATTACTGGACACGGGACAAGAGGCAAAATTCCGGGACAATCCCGGATTTTCCGGCGGTCTGGCAAGCCTACCCGTGCCCCAGCAGTGGGGACGTACATGGGCTGATGATGTATGTATGATGATATAATATAGATATAATATTTTTCCTTTCCACAGACTATGCGCCCATAAGTACGCGTCTCTATTCCTGCGTCCGATCAGCGACGAGGAGGCGCCCGGCTACAGCATGGTGGTGAAGAGGCCCATGGACCTCACGGCCATCCGCAGGAACATAGACAACGGCCTCATCAGGTACCATAGACAGTCTTCTTCTTATCGTATGGTTGATGAACAACCTGGTGTCAGAGTTTAAACCGCCCGCAGGCCTCTGACATGGCTTCACACACCGTTGAAAAATCTCTCAGGTGTGCTGGTTTCCTCACGATGTTTTCCTTCACCGTTAAAGCGTCGAATGATGGTACATATGAATTTCAAATTTGAATAACACATTGGTACCTGGCGGGGTTTGAACTGGCGACCTCTCGCATGGCAAGCAACGACCTTAACCACTCGGCCATCGACGCGTTTTTCACCATCGACAGTCATACTTATTTATTTACTGACAAAGACTCACCAGCAACACTATCTTTTTAGGAACCACAAAAGGAAAAAAAGGAATCCTTATAGGATCACTTTGTTGTCCGTCTGTCTGTCTGTCTGTCAAGACCCTTTATGTCAAGAACACGTGGACGTATCAAGCTGAAATTCACATGAAATACTCAGGTCTATTGTCCCTTTAAGCTGTGAAAATATCAAACTTCTAAGCCAAGTCAATCAAAAGATACAGCCGATTATGTCGATATTTTTAACAATGGCTTAGAGTAGCCTCGTCATCATCATCGGACTCGCGGGGGAGCGGATGGCTCTCACCCCTACGATGATGGCTTGGAGTAGCCTCGTCATCATCACCGGACTTGCGGGGGAGCGGATGGCTCTCACCCCTACGATGATGGCTTGGAGTAGCCTCGTCATCATCGCCGGGTTTGCAGGGGAGCTCTCACCCCTTTTTTTTTTTTTATGCGGAGAAATGCTTAATGTACCGTCACACCCGGGCAGGGGTTTGCCCGGGGTGGTGTGTGGGACTCCCGGCTTGCCGGAGACTGGTACTTCCGACAAGCTGCTCCTGAGAAGGTGACTCAGGGGACTACCCACTAAAACTCCGCGGTGTGACACCTCTGCCATTGGTGGTGCCGTGAGAGCGGAGGAATCCATTACATCCATAGCACCACCAGGCTGGCTCTCACCCCTAAGTTGAACTAATGCCGTATGTTATCCCTTGGCAGGACGACGGCGGAGTTCCAGCGCGACGTGCTGCTGATGCTGTCCAACGCGCTCATGTACAACAGCAGCGAGCACTCCGTCTACAGCATGGCCAAGGAGATGCACGCCGAGGTGAGGACACGCCCGTAGACACGCCCGTAGCCACGCCCGTAGACACGCCCGTAGCCACGCCCGTACACACGCCCGTAGACACGCCCGTAGACACGCCCGTAGACACGCCCGTAGCCACGCCCGTAGACACGCCCGTAGCCACGCCCGTAGACACGCCCGTAGCCACGCCCGTAGACACGCCCGTAGACACGCCCGTAGACACGCCCGTAGCCACGCCCGTAGACACGCCCGTAGCCACGCCCGTAGACACGCCCGTAGCCACGCCCGTACACACGCCCGTAGACACGCCCGTAGACACGCCCGTAGACACGCCCGTAGCCACGCCCGTAGACACGCCCGTAGCCACGCCCGTAGACACGCCCGTAGCCACGCCCGTACACACGCCCGTAGACACGCCCGTAGACACGCCCGTACACACGCCCGTACACACGCCCGTACACACGCCCGTACACACGCCCGTACACACGCCCGTACACACGCCCGTACACACGCCCGTACACACGCCCGTAGCCACGCCCGTACACACGCCCGTAGACACGCCCGTAGCCACGCCCGTAGACACGCCCGTAGCCACGCCCGTAGACACGCCCGTAGCCACGCCCGTAGACACGCCCGTAGCCACGCCCGTAGACACGCCCGTAGACACGCCCGTAGCCACGCCCGTAGACACGCCCGTAGCCACGCCCGTAGACACGCCCGTAGCCACGCCCGTAGACACGCCCGTAGACACGCCCGTAGCCACGCCCGTAGACACGCCCGTAGACACGCCCGTAGACACGCCCACTAAACCACGCCTACATAGGAGCCACTATATAAATAAATAAGGCGTCCGATCTTATTTCAGCCATGGCGGCCGATCTCAATTGAGATCAGCCAAGTGCGCAGGACATATTATAGTGCACAAGTGTGCGCGCAAACACAAGTGCACTCTCTATTCCCTTACTCTCATAATTCGGCGAGCCGGCAATCCGACATGACCGATGAGAGACCGCGCGCCGGACCACCGGCTTAACGGGGGTTCCGAGACACGTGCGTTCAACTGCCAACTTCCTACCTTCAGGCTGAGTAATTTCATTACAGAAAACGCGTTCCATTACACTAAATATTAGTCTTTATGGGTCTACACGCGTTATTAGGAGTAGCAAATTACATTGCTACTTACTGCCCGACGTGCAGACTGGGTTAAACCAATCATGGTCGCGAGCGAACTAGCGCCGCCCGTCTTCGTCTATAGTAAGTAGCTATGTAATTTGCTACTCCTAATAACGCGTATAGTGGGTCTAAAGACTAATATTTAAACAATTCATTTATTTTTCAGGCAACCAGTACGTTATAAAAAGAAGGCCGAATACTGGAACTATTATTGGATACTTTAATGATATTTTTTAAATTGACATTGACTGGCTCGGTGGAACAGTGGGTATTGACTCAGGTACAAAACCTACGCATCCAAGAGTCGTGGGATCGATTCCCACTCGGGACAAATATTTGTGTGACGAACATCGGTGTTTGTTCCGTGTCTGGGTGTATTATTAAATATATTTAAGTTTATTTGTGTATCCACTGTTGATCCTGATTTCCGTAACACAAGTGCTTAAGCTACTTACCACGGGATCAGATCAATGTTTGTGATGTTGTGTAATATTTATTATATTTATTTATTTATTTTTCAGGCAACCAGTACGTTACCAAAAAAGGTCGAATACTGGAATTATAATTGGATACTTTAATGATATTTTTTTAATGTTTAAATTGACATTGTAATCGTTATATTATGTTGTCCCAGGCGGCGTGTCAGCTCGGCATGCTGCTGGCCGCGCAGGCTCACGCTGGGCTCGCCGCCGCGCCGCGCGCGCCGCGCAAGCGACGCCGGCACCTCACGCCCACGCCCACCAGTGGGTAGCCGCCCACGCCCACCATACAGCGAGACACAGCTGGTATAAGCTATCACACAGCTTACAGTACACACACACACACACACACACACACACACACACACACACACACACACACACACACACACATACACACAACCCAATGGGGAATATGCACATATAGTACACATCACGCCACGCCCCCACACCCACGACCACCAGTGGGTGGCTAACCCACGCCCACCATACAGCGAGACACAGCTGCAACTTTATCATAATAAAAAAATAGTCAAATACCCTATTACTAGCCCGCGACTTCGTCCGCGTGGAATAGTAACTTTTGGCAGCAGAAAATTAGCTATTTCTTATTGAGAGTCCCGTCGAAATTGGTCTCGCCGTTTCGGAGATTAGCGGGCATAAACAGACAGAAAAAAATATATAATTTTTAACTGTCATGTAACCATGAAAACCAACACGTTAGAAAACTGTAACTGTCCGGGATATTTACCATGTTGTTTTGTTTTAATGAGCTCCCGATATTTCACCAGTGGGTAGCGACTCACGCCCACCATACAGCGAGACACAGCTGGTATAGGCTATCACAGCTTAGTACACACACACACACACACACACACAACCCAATGGGGAATATGCACATATAGTACACATCACGCCACGCCCCCACGCCCACGCCCACCAGTGGGTAGCGATGGACGGGAAAGGGAGACATACAGCTCAACACAGCTGGTATAAGCTATCACACAGCTTACAGTACACACACAACCCAATTAAATAATGGAGAATGTTAATGATCTAAGGTACTAATTAGGTAACTTAAACTAACGTTTCGACATACGACCAAAATTTAAAAAGTTATACGTGTTTGAAGTTCGGACCGTTTGCACTTTTCATACAAAATGAACGTTGTGATATGACGTCACACCGCAACATGCAGTACAGGATGATCTTGATGAGGGGGTATGAATTATCAGATTTGATTTTTTTTTATATAGATGCAGCAGAAGAAATATAAGGGACACCCTATCCTTTATACACACACCCTAGCCCTAACGAAAATATAGTATACCTCCTCAACAGTAGGGCTACCATGAGTTTAAAACTTACGCACTCGATATCGCCTACGAAAATATGTCTATGAAAAACTTGTAGGTACAGCGCCGCTGGTGGTTACGCGAAGAACTAAAATCTGCCGTAAGAAAAAAACAACTCGATAGGTTTTTAACGTACGTAAGTTTTCGATAGCCAACTCATGGTAGGCCCTCAGATCATACCTTGACATTTCGGTATGCCTTACATAAATTCGTTATAACTAATACATACACATAAATTTCCACCTATACTTTACACACCTAGCTCTTAAGTCATAGATAAGTATAATTGTCAAAATGCCTTTACGAATACTATGGGCGCAATTCATGTCGAAAATATCATTTAAAAAAGATTTGTAATAAATAAATGCTTCTTTAAAACGTTGTTGTATGATTTGTGACCTATTCATTTCCCTAAGTAATACCTATGTAGGACGATTATTAAGAAATGTGTTTTTACTAAGAATCAATTTTATTAAAAAAGTTTCAAAGATGCGAGGATTGCTTGTGTCTGTCTGAATGACTGGACCAAACGAAACATTTGGATGGGAACATGTGCACTATTAAAAACCTTTTTTCTACTATTTGATACCAGTCATGAAATATTTGCTACCTGTATGTTAATATCATTATTAAATAAATTAATTATCCAGAGCCGCTCTAAGTTGGCCGATTTGCTACATGTCAGACTGACTGCACTAGTCTTTGAGTATAAAGCCACTGGAGATGCCTTACACTGGCGACCCTCCGGCAAAGTACATTGGTAAACTGTTCAAACACGTTTAATAAAACTACTTGTCGCTGCACCACCGCCATTTTGCATTGATCCCTGTCGCGTGACGTTACTCTTGAAAAATGGTTAGTTGTGCAGTATTCTCATGTAAAAAGGCGATCGAGAGCTCAAATTCGCAACAAGAGCGAGTTTAGTATCATATCTAAGTGTTTTTATTAACTTTTAAACGTGTATTTAAGAAGAATTGCCATTTAAATAAAAAGTCGTTGCGATACGTAAACGACAGAAAAAAATAAACAAGAATACAGTGGTACGGGGGCTAGTGATGTCACAAAGTCAAAAGCGACTCGACATTTGAATGAATCATTCACTCCCTGCAGTCAGTTGTATAATCCGTTTTTTACTTTAATTTTGAATTAAATAAAAGGTCTAAACATATGTTATATTTAAATCTTGTAAGATGAATTAGAAAAATTACTTTTCTTTCCTCTGGTCATACGATATTGAAATTTAGTCTGAAAATGAAAAGAAATTCTGTGACTGCCTTAGAGATATTTTTAAAGACATAGATATTTTAACCGTATCCTCTCAGTACATTTTGGACTGTATCTTATATGTTTACAAGAACAAACAATCATTTAATATCGGATCCTCACCATTTTAACACCAGTAATAAACATAAGTTTGCCGTTTCAAGGCTCAGGCTTCAAAAGACTGGAAAGTCGTTCTTGGGTTTAAGCACAAAATTGTTTAATAAGATCCCACAAAATGTTATTGAATTACAATAATCAGTACAAGATAGTTCAGTTCATTCACCAAACTGATTTTATTTTATTCTTTGTGTCATCACTATTTTTTTCGTATGTGCGTAGTTACGTGAAAACTTTGTTTGTGTGCGTGTATTGTTTGAAGTGTTGAACATTTTTGTAGTGTGCGTTTATCGTTACAGCAAAATTTGTGTTTGTTGAGTTATTAATTTTTTGGTGGTGTGCTGTACGTGTTTACCTCGCCCCCCGCTAAAAGTGGCGAAAAAATTTGTTAGAAGCGTTGACGTTATGGCATCTCCAGTGGCTTTATACTCAAAGGCACTAGTGAGGGACAACGGTAAAATTGCCGAAGTATATAAGTAACAGTTATTTCCACTTTATAACCAAGCAAGGTCTAATTATAACAAATTTTTATTAAAAACATTAATTCACATCCAAAAGATTGAATTTAAGTTCCTTATTTATAAATATATTTATTTTTAAAATACAATACTTATTAAATCCTTCATCCTATTTTTAAAAATACCTGGTGAGTATTACCCACTATGTCACTATGAAAACGTGTCAAACGGCGTAACCTTGTAAAAGCGTAATACAGAGTGGAAATTTTACGTTTTCTTTTTATAATTCAATTATTTTAGGTAATAAAAGACAAATAACTAGATAATTATACCCGAGCCGTTCTTAGAAGACTGATTTGACACTTTTTATTTTATATTTTGCATTTATCCTTGTTAAGAGGAACATATTTACGCGAATCATAAAGAACAACTTTTAAAAATAATACGTTATTTCAAAATTTCAAATGCACATAATTATATAATTACTAGCTGTGCCCGCGACTTCGTTCGCGTGGACTACAGGATTTAACATATAAAAGTTTATCCTGCTAACTCTCGTTCCCGTAAGAATTTTTCAATATCCTGTTCCAACTAAGCTTTAAGTTTACTATGGTACCTGCATGCCAAATTTACAGCATCTAACTTCAGCGGTTTAGATTTTTCATACAAAAGGATTTTCCCGATTATTCCCGTTCCCGTGAGAATTTCGAGAATTCCTTTCTTAGTGCACCTCTACGGTACCTAAGCTACGTCCAGTCCAAATTTCAAGTGCCTACGTTTAGCCGTTTAGGCTGTGCGTCGATATGTCAGTCAGTCAGTCAGTCAGTTTTTCCTTTTATATATTTAGATAAGAACCCGGCTTGGCTCGGGTAAGATGTGATTCATAATAAACATCGAGGAGCAAAATATAGGTAAATATTTCCGTAGTCATCGGTTCTTCAAGGAATACTAAAGGATTAAACAGGACATAGATTCTTTCATTGAGTTTAATAAATCTAGTGAATAAAAATTGCAAAAGTTTTTATACAATTAATTTTTAACATTTAAAATTAAGGAACAATAAAACAAATTGCAATGAGTACTAATCCTAGAATTTGGCAAAGCTCTTTATAAAATTATATTATCTATTCTTCATCAGTATCTGTTATCGCCCTGAAAGAGTATATTATCATTAAAAAATGTTTCAAAAACAATGTTGCCGCGAAACGTCAATGACTGAAGAAAAATAGTTTTGATAATATTCACTCAATATTCCGGCAAGATGGTGACTGTGATTCGTCTGTCAACACATTTTGAATTTAGCAAAATACTCGACAATCCGAATTTTGCGGATATATGTTGTCGACTCGAAATCATTATTTTTTGATGTTTTATTATTCATGTAAGGTTTTAATCGAGTCTACCGTACCCCTTGACGAAATTATTAATATAGAAGATTACTTTGGAGCAAACATCTAAATCATTAAAACGATTGTTATGGGTAAACTATAAAAGGTAGACATATGCTCTCGCGGACATTTTTAAAGATAATGTTAAGATGAACAATTCATCCATAGAGCATTTTTGTATAACTTTAACTATATGCTCAGCGCACGCCACGGAAGGCCTCAGAAACGATACTTTCCCCCGTTTTTGAAACATTTTCGGTTACTGCTCCACAACTATAGGACCTAGCGTGATATTATATAGCCTATGTAACTTCTGAATAATGCAGCTTTCTAATGGTGAAAAAAATATTGCAATCGGTCCAGTAGTTTTTGAGTTTATTCATTACAAACATACAAAAATACAAATCTTTCCTCTTTATAATATTAGTATAGAAGTATAGATAGTATAGAAGTATAGATATAGATTTGTCTTTTATTACCTAAAATAATTGAATTATAAAAAGAAAACGTAAAATTTCCACTCTGTATTACGCTTTTACAAGGTTACGCCGTTTGACACGTTTTCATAGTGACGTAGTGGGTAATACTCACCAGGTATTTTTTTAAAATAGGATGAAGGATTTAATAAGTATTGTATTTTAAAAATAAATATATTTATAAATAAGGAGCTTAAATTCAATCTTTTGGATGTGAATTAATGTTTTTAATAAAAATTTGTTATAATTAGACCTTGCTTGGTTATAAAGTGGAAATAACTGTTACTTATATACTTCGGCAATTTTACCGTTGTCCCTCACTAGTGCAGTCAGTCTGACATGTAGCAAATCGGCCAACTTAGAGCGGCTTTGGTATAGTCATTCTGAGGTCAGGTTGACTGGCCACTTATGAGTTCTCGTAGTTTTAGCGTTATATTCACCACTTTGTCAATGTAGTTATTCAGTACATATGTGCTACTTTAACATATATTTTTTACACAATTTTGGGAAGCTTCTGAATGTCAATGGACGTTATAGTAGAGGAAGGCCGAAGAAGACATGAATGGATTGCGTGAGAGATGATATCGGAGTGAATGGAGTAGATGCAGAGCTGACGAATGACAGGCCCGAGTGGAAGAAATACACATGTTGCGCCGACCACACTTAGCGTGGGACTAGGGCAGGAGAATGATGATGAATTTTGGGAAGCTTCCTTAAAAAGTTATCAATGAAATGCATTCACCGCAGTGAACAACTATGCCAAGGATGCTAAGGCTATCCTGTATTGGTAAGGAGGTGCTCTGAAGCTAATGAATCTCTGTGCCCTAAGTAATAAAGCGGTTCGAACGTGCTTTCGAGTTTCGGTTAAACCTTTCGTAACTGCACAAATCTTTTGTGCTACGAAGATAGAGAATCATCGTCATCATTTTACTGGCGGAAAACAACCACTTAAATTTCACGGTGTATTTACATAAATAAACATCTCAAGGAAGAACATACAATTGGTTAAATATATAGGTACACCAGCGGAACCGACAGACGTTGTCCTGCATATGATTCGTACCCGAAAACCCCCACATATCAAATTTCAGCGAAATGTTTAGGGCCGTTTCCGAGATCTGCTTTTTCAAGCAATGATCGCTATCTGCCGGACTGATTTGTGAATCTTAATCATCCAGGACGCCACTCAAACGCATACAGAAAAAATCATTTTGAATCGGTCAAGCCGTTACGGAGGAGTTCAATGACATACACACGTACAGAATTATATACACCGTGAAATTTTAGTGGTTGTTTTCCCGCAGTAAAATAATTCTATCTTAGTAGTACAATAGATTTGTGCAGTTCTTTTTTGTTAAAATCAATAAATGCCGGTTTTACGAAAGGTTTAACCGAAACTCGAAAGCACGTTCGCACCGCTTTATTACTTAGGGCGTAGAGCTTCTTTAGCTTTAAGCATCGATTTCATGCGGCAAGCAGTACCTGATTACGTCACATCCTAAAAAACAACGACAACGCTCCTCTCGTTATCGATTTGGAAAATTATTTTGAATATTGGAAAAAGATTTTTTTTTTAATTTGCATGATTCGATAGTATTACTAAAGGCAAATCGTTCTCCCACGGGAAAATAACCACTCACGTATTGGTAAGGAGGTGCTCTGAAGAAAAAACACACACCTGTGTCTTCTTGAACTCGACAAGATTGCATGAGCCCCATTCGGAAATGCGGTCCAAGACCCCGTCAAGCTCGGCGACAAGAAGGTTCCTCTTTTCCTCGGTTTCGGTCTGCTTTACCCCAGGTCTTCCGAAATAACGTGCGTGGACAGTGCTGTCATCTGCATAGCAACGAATGTTGCCTAGTGACAACATGTCATTGATATGCAGAAGAAACAATGTCGGCGACAGAACGGAACCTTGAGGTACACCGGAATTTATAGGGTGGAAACAAGAAGTGCGTCCGTCACAAAGGACACGAATCCTGCGCCCCTCCAAAAATCCTATTACATCGAGAGCATCGTTAGAACAGCCTCCCGCAAACGGGGGATCCTGAACAGAGTGCGGCGATTTTTCACACCGGTGCAGCTCTGCCTTCTTTCAAAGGCACAAGTTCGCCCATGTGTGGAATATTGCTGTCACCTCTGGGATCATCATCATCATCATCATCAGCCCATATACGTCCCCACTGCTGGGGCACGGGCCTACCCTAAACTAGGGCGATAAGGCCTTAGTCGACCACGCTGGCCAAGTGCGGGTTGGTCGACTACACAACCTTAGAATTTCTTCTTAGGTGTGCAGGTTTCCTCACGACGTTTTCCTTCACCGTTAAAGCGTCGAATGATGGAATCAAATCTGGAATGAATGGATGACCTCTGGGATGGCTCCGCAAAATACTTGCTCGACGCCCTCGATAGGTTGCAGCGACGTGCTATCCGTATTGTCGGTGATCTAAAGATGTCCGAAACCCTTGATCCTCTGCAATAACGTAGAGACATTGCCGGTCTAAGTGTTCTCTACCGTCTCTATAATGGGGAGTGCTATGAAGAGCTATTTCAGCTAGTCCCTCCCTCCCCTTTCCACTCCCGAACGACACGTTCTGGACAGCGCTGCCATCCACATACAATGCAGGCGCTGGTGGCTCGCACTAAGAGGTTTAGCACCTCATTTCTGCCCCGTGCCATTAAGGCATGGAATGCCCTTCCAGCTCATGTTTTCCCTCCCTCCTATGAGCCTGGGCTCTTCAGGCGGGGCGTGAAACGGCATTTAAGCAATCCTTCAGGGTGAGTGCGACAGGCTCAATATGATGTATTGTGCCTGTCGACCTCATATTTGGATCTCACTACCGCTTACCATCAGGTGGGGTGAGGTCATCTTGTTTGCCTATTATAAAAAAACTTATCTCAGAATCAGTGAGTATGTGATATCATACAATATTTATTTATTTAAACCTCGTTGGTCTATTGGTAGCAAGTGCTGCGTAAGGACCGAGAGGTCCCCTGTTCGAATCCGGGGTCGGTCAATTTTGTGTGTTTTTCTATTGAGTAATTACTCAGCCCGGAATGCACGTTAAGCCGGTGGTCCTGCGCCCGATCTCTCATCGGTCATGTCAGATTACCGTCTCACCGAACTATGAGAGTAAGGGAACAGAGAGAGCACTTGTGTTTGCGCGTACACTTGTGCACTATGATAATTATGTCCTGCGCAGTTAGCTGATCTCTATTGAGATCGGTCGGACGCCTTATATACCTCGACTTATTTAAACCAGACAGATTAACATTGAGCATCAAATCAGCAGCTGCCTGTACCTATTATGTTATTAGGGTATCAAAGGTCCCTTCGAGAGGGGACACCGGCCAGACGAAGTAATAATAAGGGACATACAGGACCGGACTATGCGCGCGCATCTAGATTTGACTGACATTTTGATTCAATGTTGCCAAAATAAAACTTTTTGTTACACTTTCTGTAACTTTCGCGTTTGGGCGGTAACTTTTTGCCGACTTGCTCATATAAGTTGAAGTCTGTCTTAAACATTTTTAGGGTCAAACTGTTAATTTAATCCTCACATACATACGCACATACATAAAATCACGCCTTTTCCACAGAGGGGTAGGCAGAGATCACTTCCTGCCATGTGCTACGATCCTGGCACACCACTTTCGCTTCTTTCACATCCATCAATCTCTTCATGCATGCATGTAATCCTCATTAAATATTATAAATGCGAAAGAAACCCTCGGTCTGTTGCGCTTTCAAGGTAATCGGACTGGTAATACTACTACTACTAGTTTGACTGGCTCTGTAGAACAGTGGTTAGTAACCCAGGTTCACTGCCTACGGTTCCAAGTACGGAAGGTTCGTGGGTTTGATTTCCACCCAGGACAAATATTTATGTGACAAACATCGGTGTTTCTTCCGTGTCTGGGTGTGTTATGTATTTAAGTATGTATTTTTAAATATATTTGTATGTATATCGGTTTCTGACGCCCATAGTACAAGCTCTGCTTAGTTTGGGGTCAGATGACCATGGTGTGGAAATGTCCCAGATCTTTTTTTTATTATTATTTACTCAATATTATGAATACAAAAGAAAATTTCCACCTGGTGCGGTAACACTACAGGGCCGATTCGATTGGAATTTGGTGCAGTCGTCTAGCTAGAGCTTGAGAAAAAATATAGGCAACTTGTTGACCGACTTCACTACAATGAAGTAATGTTTGCCAAAACTATTAAACAAAGCTATTCAAATTAATTTCTTAGCTCAAATATCCAATTATACTCTTGACTCTACAGAGAATACGGCATAAGGCAATTTGTGATTGGTAAATCTTCCGATTTGTAATTTCACAGCAGACGTCACTGCCCAAGCCTATATTTGACTACGATACGCCACTGGGTGCACTAACTCCCCAACTACTACCTGAAGATCAAATGTATTAATTCAATAACGTCCTTGGGTCTGAGGCGCCTGTATTCTTCTGGTTTCAGATAAGCCGTTCCCAGATGTCTGGGCCTGTGTCTGGCCAGTGAGTGACGTTAATGTAAGAGATGTTTCATGTCTTTCATTTCTTCCTTGCAGGTTCTACAATCACTATTTGATAACAATGTAGGTATTTACTAATGTATGTATTTTGACAAGCTCGGTGGAACAGTGGTTAGCTACCCTGGCTACGATTCCAAGTCATAGTTCGATACCCACCCGTGTCAAACATTCATGTAGTGAACACTCGTGTCTGTTACCTACAAGTCGGGATGTGTATGTGTATTTTAAGAATGTCTTTATTTGCAAGCTTTTTTTTTTAAAAGCGTCGATGGCCAAGTGGTTAAGGTTGTTGCTTACCATGCGAGAGGTCGCCAGTTCAAACCCCGCCAGGTACCAATGTGTTATTCAAATTTGAAATTCATATGTACCATCATTCGACGCTTTAACGGTGAAGGAAAACATCGTGAGGAAACCACACACACCTGAGAAATTTTTCAACGGAGTGCGAAGCCATGTCAGAGGCCTATGGGCGGTTTAAAAACTCTGACACTAGGTTGTTCATCAACCATACGATAAAAAGAAGATTTGCAAGCTCACTTTTCAAGCTCTGCTTAATTTGGGGTCACATGGCGATGTGTGGAGATATCCTAAATATTTATTTATTGTAAAACTTCGGTACCTACATAAAGGCGGTACCGATGTAGACTCCAGTCAAGTACCCAAAGAAACCCGCCATATACATCATCATCATCATCGGTCCAAACTGTATCATTTGCAAAAAATTAACTAGCCACACTTCAAACAACTTTTTTATTTTCATCAAAACTGACAGGCGATGCATTATAACTCGACCAATTTGGATGAGTAACGGAGAGTCACAAACTACTTTTCTTGTGTATGGAATCCGATATCATCTTGCGAATTTTGCATAGATACTAGCGCCATGGTCGGAATCAAGGAAGTACGGTCGTTTTGCGCAGCCGGCGACCCAAACAATCGATTGCATCCGATTCCATATTTATGACCGTACATTCCGGCAAAACAATACTTAACTTTGATTTATGTGACATTTTCACTGGTTTTACTACACCAAATTCACCGTGTTAGTTTACAAACGAGTATCGAGTCGACGTTTTAGCTTAAATGCAGGTAGTTTCTATTTATGTAAATATCTACGAGATAACCGAAGCATCTTTTGGATTAAATAAAAAGTTTTGAAAGTGCAATGATTTCGAGTAAACTATTGCGCGTAATTTGGAAATCTAACTTTTTACTGAGATTCAAAAGAGTTTGTGCATGTTAGAACTTGAAAATGCCTTGGATTATAAAAAGGGACAATTTGGCTCCAAACTTGGTCCCCGCCGAAGCGTCGATATTCCGACAATCGGCCACTTGGAGATTAGGCCCTGAATGGAGTTTGAAAGATATTGATTTAAAAAAACCTAAGATTTTATCATCAAACAAAGATGTGGGGACGAATACTGAAGATTACGGCAGTGAGTATACCTATTTTCTTTAATTTTGAGTAGATACCTATAAATAATAGCACTCTACAACTTTTATTACTTTTTTATAATTTTGAAATTAAATAAATATAGGTATACATTCTAGTAATATTACTGCCTCGAAAAACACGTTAAGCAGATGGTCCCGCACCGGATCTCTCATTGGTCTTGCCGAATTGCCGTACCACCGAAATATAAGGGTGAGGTAATAAATAAATAAATATTTCACAACATCACATACATTGATCTGATCCCGTGGTAAGTAGCACTTGTGTTACGGGTATCAGAATCAACAGTGGATACACAAATATACTTAAATATATTTAATAATACACCCAGACACGGAACAAACACCGATGTTCGTCACACAAATATTTGTCCCGAGTGGGAATCGAACCCACGACTCTTGGAACCGTAGGTAGTAAACCTGGGTCACTAACCACTGTTCCACCGAGCCAGTCAGCCAATAGAGAGTGCAATTGTTTTTGCGCGCGCACTTGTGGGCTATAATATGTCTTGCGCAGTTGGCTCATAGGGGTGAGAGCCATCCGCTCCCCCGCAAGTCCGGTGATGATGACGAAAAAAAAAACATCTCGCTTCTGGTCGCTATGGTCGGACACTTTAATAAATACCAAATTAATGGTTTCATTTGTTGGCCAACAAAAAAAAAGACGTGTGGCACTCGGGGACTGCCGCGGTATAGCTATTGCATAGCATCGTCCGATTTCGGAGCAGCTCGTCTCGATTCGTGCGAGTTTCGTAGAGTCGTACAATACGTCTAACCGCACGCACACAAACACCGTGCCGAAGTCTACCGAACTGAAACGACGTTAGACGATTGTGAGGTTTTTTCGTTACGGAATTTCTTGGTTCGGTCGCCGCGCTCAAAGCCCGCGATAAAAGCTATGCAATAGCTTAAAATACACGCTAGTTTACGCGAGACACTTAGTAGGTCATGCATGTAGGCAGATGCATCAGTTCCAAAGGTCGTCGGTTCGATCTCTACCTGAGAAAAACATTAATGTATGATCGGGGTCAATTTCAACAAGTCCATATTTTTTGTCATTTCGGTGAACTTTTATATTTGTAACTTTTTTGAAAATACAACCTACATGGTTGTATTGTTATTTACGCTATAGTTATAATTAATTTTAACACGACATTAAATAAAATTCACCAAAATTTTAAAGTACTATATCTCTTTAGTATTAAGAGATATAGTACTTTAAAATTTTGGTGTCACCGAAATGAAAGAAGAGTTCACCGAAATTAAACTTCTCATCACCGAAATGAGAAACGCCATACACCGAAATAAAATTACTTATGTAGTCACCGAAAAAAGTAAACTGTTACCAAGCGTTTGTTCAGTGTCATACATACATACATGTAAGCTTAAAGTATGTATTTGAAAGAAAACTAATTTTACGGACAATTTCACTCGCGTGTATTGTTATTCTAAACATATTATTTAGAGACCCGACGTTTCGAGCTCTTTTCAGCGCTCGTGGTCACGGGCAAGACTAAAGTGTGTATTACAAATATCTATATATGTATGTATATTAAGTATCAGCATCTGACGCCTATAGTACAATTTCTGATTACTAAGTTTGTAGTCAGATCGCCGAGTGTGGAGGTGTCCCAAATATTATTTACTAGCTGTGCCAGCGAGTTGGTCCGCATTTTTTCTCAGTTCTTTAGATTTTATCCCATGTAATGTATCCTTTCTTGAGATCAGCGCGTTCAAACAAACAAACAAACAAACTCTTCAGCTTTATAATTTACCCTTTTCAGAAGCAGACTTCGAGAACTACAAATGCCCAGCGTGCAATATAACTGTGCCAAAGAAATACAAGGAGCATCACCGTAGAACCACTAAACATAAAATAGGCCGAAGGATATACGAACTGTTCAGAAGCAGACTGCCTGCTGTTTTGACTACTGGAGACGATGGATACGTTGAAGACACAGTATACTACTGCAAACCATGCGCTTGCTTAGTCAATTGTAAGGACAAAAAGAAGCATGAGCGTACAAAGACACACTACAAACTTGTCTTACACGACAAATTCCTGAAAGATCTACTTCTGCTCTACGACGAAATAGATGTTTTGAACTCTGACGATTTCAACTGTCTCATCACTCGGGAGTTACTGATAGAACCCATGGAGAAGTTTGAGAATGATGTTAACAATTACAATAATGACTCGCGTAAAGATGCCAAAGCACGCAATAATGGACTGGTGAAGAATGTAAAAGATTTCAACAAAGGTGAAAGTAAAGATTTTAAAGAATGCAAAAATGTCATTAATAAAGATATGAAAGATTACAACATCGGAAGCAAGTCTCAAGTTATCAAAGATTGCAATAAAGAGAAATGTAAAGATAATAAAAATTGCAATAATGGAAAGCGTAATGATAAACAAGATTGCAAAAATGAGAAGCGTAAAGATATAAAAGACTACAACAACGGAATGACTAAAGAGATAAAATATTGCAATAATGTCAAAAGCAAAGATACAGCATTTGAAAAGAATGCGAAAAAATGCAATTTGAATCTCAAAAGCGATAACAACAATAATAACAACATTGAGGTTGTTAACAATGAATTAGTTTCATCTAATAAGGAAGTGGCTTTAAATAATATAGACGTGACGAAAAGCACGGTTCTGATTAGAACTATCGGAAACTACGTATTAGAAGTGCCGTTCAATCATTTCAATTCTTTTTACACGAGCGATTGGCAGACGGTGTGCAGGGCGTGTGGCGTGATTCTTCGGGAGTCGACGATAAAACACATCTTCAAGGAGAAACATATGGAGAAAATGATGGCCACCTTCGACAATGTGCACTGCTGTCGACGGGTAAGTTAGTTCTCTTTCTTCATACTTTACATTAATTTTAATCACCTTTTAGATCTGAAACAGCGGATTGGCTTCGAGAAGACCTGTCTTTTTCTGACACAAGTTGAAGAAATAGGCCACGTCGAACTTGCACATAAAGGGTACTGTAGCAAAAAAAACATATTTTTGGATGAAGCCAACTTTAAATTATATTTAATTATTACTGTATTTTGTTATCATAAAACAAAAACTACAGAAATACATCATTTGCGAATATGTCTAGAGTCTACTGTCTAGCTACCTCGCCTGGAGACAGACACATAGCGAATACTCAGTAACAAAGATCCATTTTTTTTCTTTTAAACGGGTACGAAACCGTCAAAAAATGCTCAAATTCACTAATTACTAATTTCCAGATCGATTCAACATACAGCCATTGCGTGCTCTGCAACGAGGTATACCTCGTCACCTTCCCCCACGTGTGCCTCATCACACACGCTCAAAACCTGCGGCGAGCCATCCGCGTCGCTCCGAGCAGCCAGACCATCACCATCACTATATCAGGTCTCGTACACACCTTCATTGCACCCATAAACATGTACCCAAACGGCTCTTCCGAAGAGATCTCTAACAAAATCCCGATAAACAAGTATTGTACGCTAATCAATCCTGTGCGCTCGACTAATAATAGCGATGAGATCGATACGAGCTTCGTTATATCAGAAGTAAGTAATGGAGACGGTAAAACGAACTTTGTTGAGACTCCGAAGAATTGTGAGGCACTGGGAACGAACTCAGTGAAGGTAAATTCGAATTTAAGCGCTAACTCTTCTTTAAATGAAGCAAAGAATGGTACGCTTGAAAATAAAATAAATATGATGAATTCTGCTACGACCAATCCATTTCTGGACGCATATGAAAAGAAAATTCCGAATAATGAACCAAGCTCGGTCGAGTCTGAAAAGAAATTCATTGTGACGGACTCAGTCATGCCTGAAAAGAACTTGAATGTGGCTAATTCTGTTACAGCGAAACAAAAATTTGTTGCATCTGAAAATAACTCAACCGAAAGTAAACCATACTCGGGAATGTCAGAAAATAAATTTAGTGTGACGGATTCTGTCACAGCTACACCACACAACATTCTGCAATTCCTAAAAAGAACTCAAATGTTACTAATCCTGTCACTAGTAAATTAGATTTGATCGCATCTGAAAGGAACATTCTTAAAAATAAACCGAGTCAGGTGAAGTCTGAAAAGAAATTCATAGTGACAAACACTGTTACTGCTAAACAAGACTCTGTCATGCCTGAAAAGATCTTGAATATGACTAATTCAGCCACAGCCAAACCAGATGAGGTTGCACCTAAAAATAATATAATTAAAAATATATCAAACTCTGGCATGTCTGAAAAATAAATTGAGTGTCATGAACTCTATCACAGCAATACAATCTGCAGGGCCTGAAAAGAACTCAAATGTGACTCATACTGCCACTGCTACACCAGACTTGAAAGCACCTGCAATAAACATTCTTAAAAATAAACCAAGCTCGGTCAAGTCTGAAAAGAAATTAATTGTGACTAATACTGTTACTACTAAACAAGACTCTGTCATGCCTGAAAAGATCTTGAATATGACTAATTCAGCCACAGCCAAACCAGATGAGGTTGCACCTAAAAATAATATATTTAAAAGTATATCAAACTCTGCCATGTCTGCAAATAAATTGAGTGTGATGAACTCTATCACAGCGACACAATACTCTGCAATGACTGAAAAGAACACAAATGTCACTCATACTACCACTGCTACACCAGACTTGGTCGCACCTGTAAAAAACATTCCCAAAAATAAACCAAGCCAGGACAAGTCTGAAAAGAAATGCATTGTGACAAACTTTGTCTCTGCTAAACAAGACTCTGTCATGCCTGAAAAGAACTTGAATATGTCTAATTCTGCCACAGCCAAACCAGATGAGGTTGCACCTAAAAATAATATATTTAAAAGTAAATTAAACTCTGGCATGTCTGAAAATAAATTGAGTGTAATGAACTCTATCACTACTACACAATACTCTGCAATGCCTGATAAGAACACAAAAGTGACGCATACTGCCACTGAAAAGAATTTAATTGTAACGAACACTGACACTGCTAAACAAGACTGTGTCATGTCTGAAAACAACTTAAATGTGCCAAATTCTTTCATTGTAAATCCAGCCTTGGTCGCACCTGAAAATAATTTCTTTAAAAGTATCGAAAACTCTAGCATGTCTGAAAATAAATTGAGTGTGGTGAACTCTATCACAGCTATACAATGCTCTGCAATGCCTGAAAAGAACACAAAAGTGATGCATACTGCCACTGAAAAGAATTTAATTGTGACGAACTCTGACACTGCTAAACAAGACTGTGTCATGCCTGAAAACAACTCAAATGTGCCAAATTCTTCCACAGCATGTCCAGAATTGGTCGCACCTAAAAATGTCATAGTTGCCAAAAAAAAACCAAACTCTGTCAAGTCTGAGAACGAATTAAGTCTGACGAACACTGTCACATGGAAACAAGAGTCTGTCATGCCTGGAAAGAACTCAAGTATGTCAAAATCTTCTGATAAACCAAATCTGACGGACTCTGCCATAGCCATTCAAGATTCTGTCACAACTGAAAAGAACTTAAGCGTGACGATCGCTAAACCAGGTTTTGTCTCCCCTGAAAGCAACCTAACCAAAAGCAAACCAAACTCAAGTGAGACTATTTATGCCACATATATCCCAGGCTCCGACATGCCTCAAAAAGACATAAACGTGACGAACTCCGTCACAGCTAAACAAAGCTCTGCTATGCCTGAAAAGAACTTAAGTATCACAAATTATGCAGTTAAACCAAATTCTTTCATGGCAGAAAATAACTTAAATATGAACAAAGGTTCTACACCTAAACCAGACTTAGGCGCAACTGAAGAGAACTTTGCCAAAAGTAACACAAACTCTGTCATACCTAAAACGAAATTAAGTGTGACGAACATTGTCACAGCTGAACAAAACTCTGTCATGACTAAAAAGAATTTGAGCGTGATTATTTCTGATAAATCCAATCTAGACTCCATCACGCCTGACAATAATTCAAGTGTGACTATCTCAGCCACTGATGAAGCAAATTTGATAATGTCTGAAAATAAATTAGGCGTGACGAATTCTACTACCTCTAAACTGGACCCTGTCATGCCTCAAAATAACTTAAATGTCATTAAAATAGCTACAGCGAAACCTGACTCTGTCATGCCTGAAAAGAAAAAAAGGATGTCGAACATTGCAATAAATAAAACAAACTCAGTCACCCTTGAAAAGACCTCAAGCGTGAGCTCTGCCATAGCTAAACAAGACTCTGCCCTATCTGACAAGTACTCAAGAGTGACGAATTCTACTACAAAGAAACCCAAGTTCATGCCTGAAGTAAAATCAACTGAGACAAAGTTTTTCCCAAAGAAACCAAACTCTGTTATCTTTGAAAACGAAGTAAGTATGAAGAACTTTGCTATAGCTAAATTAGATTCGGTCCCGGCCCTTTGTAACTTGAGTGCACTAAACAATGCTATATCAGAAATAAAATTTGTCAAGAAAAACAATTTGGAATTAAACCCGACTAGTTCTGAAACAAACGCAGTCACGCGTAATAAGAAAATTACTGTTACTGACTCGGCAATAGCTGTTAAGAACTCTATAACTAATTCTGACATGTCAAAAAATGATTCCATTGCACCTGCTACCAATCGGAGTGTGACTGACGCAAAATTACATAAACATGTAAAAGTGATGAGTAAAATGAAGACGTTCTCTGTACGAACTAAAATTACTGTCGCAAATTTCATTAAATTTGTTACATCACCGAAAAATACTAATGTGACGCACTCTACCAAAGTAGAAAATAAGTTGGTCACGATGGAACAGAATGTCAAACGCTCCGGTCAAACTGACATTACATCTAAAGATAACTCAATAATGACATCACATAACAGACAAACTAATTATCTCACTCCTGAAAATGACAAAAGCTACAAGAACTTGCACGCAACAAGTTCTGACACAACTAATACTGGTGCGGCGGAAAACTTATCTTTGCATAACTCTGCCATAAAAGAGAAGAACCTTCCACCAGAAAAAATATCAAGCTTGGTGAAGAACGCAACTGAGAAGACAAATGTTGCATCTACAAACGAAAAGAATGTAAGTGTGACATACTCAGTCACAGCTGAAACAAATCTTGACACAGTTGAAACGGCCTTAAATACGACGAACACGACCACCTCAGAAGATAACTCAGTTAAGCCTACAAATAACTTAACTGTGACGAGTTCCGTCAAAGTTAAAAATAAAATTGATACGCCCTCCTCTAAAAATAATTCTAAAGGGTCTGACATGATTAATACTGTCACACCCTTAACTGAGCCTGATAAAGAAGGTGAAGCCACAAGCCCCATTAAAGAAAATCCTGTCTCGCACGCAACTAATTTAGTAACTCCTGTCATTACTTCAAGTGAACCAAACTCGACAGTAACCTCTGTGGAAACAGAAAATAACTTGTGCGTGATGAGCTCTGACACAACTGAAATTAATTCAGTTCCCAATAAAAAATGTTCTTCTGATAACTCTGCCATTGTTGAGAAGAACCCTAGCGAGCCCGAAAAAATATCAAGCTTGGAGAACACCGCAACTGATACGATAACTGTTGCATCTTCAAACGAGAAGAACGTAAATGTGAACACTGAAACAAACTTGAACACGCCTAAAACTGACCATAGCACGCCTGAAAATATATCAAGCTCGGTGAATGACGCAACTAAGAAGAAAACTATTGCACCTACAAATGGGAATAAGGTATGTGTGACAAACTCAGCTACAGCTAAAACAGCCTTAAATGCGATGAACTCGGCCTCCTCAGACAATAACTCTGTTAAACCTATAAACAACTTGAATGTAACGCAAACTGTCACACCCTTAAAGCCTGGTAAAGGAGGCGAATCCGTAAGCCTTAATAAAGAAAATCCTGCCTCGGACGCAACTTTGGTCATTAATTCAAGTGTGCCAAATTCGACTGTAAAACATGTAGATATTGAAAAGAATTTGTGCATGACGAAGTCTGACACAACTGATATTAATTCGGTTCCCAATGAGAACGTAACTTTGAATAACTCTGCTATACTTGAGAGTACCTCTAGTGTGCCTGAAAAAATACCAAGCTTGGTTAACACCACAACTGATAAGAAAACTGTTGCATCTACAAACGAGAAGAACGTATGTGTGAACTCTGAAACAAACCTGGACACGCCTAAAATGGACTCAAAAGTGCCCAACTCAACGTCCTCCACATTTGGAAATAACTCAGTTAAGCTTATAAAAAATTTAACTACAACCAATGTTGTGACAAGCTCATCTGACTCTGATAAAGATGGAAAAATCGCAAGTACGACCAATGGAGATTCTGTCTCGCATAAAACTAATAAAACCAATACAACTCTTATCATTGATTCAAGTGTGCCAAACTTGAAAACCTATGTAGAAACAGATACGAAATTAAATGTGACGAAATCAGCCGCATCGCAAACGAATACTATCACACTTGTAACTTCTGATGTAAAAACTGATAATGTGCGCAAATCGTTAAGTGTGATAGTAAATAACTCTGAGGCACAACGACCTAATTCTATCGCTGAAAAATCTGTAAAACCTGAAAAGAACTTGAATGTGAATGTTGACACATCTGTAACTAACTGTGTAAACATTAATGAAGTAAGTAAATTAATAAGCTCGATTATAAAAAAAGCTGTTGTGCCTGAAACAAGACCATCATTGGCTAAAACTAATTCTGTGAGGGCTCAAATAATCTATAAATCTGTTGGGAAAAAACCAGATACAGTAAAAATAAATTTAGATAAAGTTATTTTAGAGAAATTGAAAAAGAATGGAATATTAAAAACGTATTGCGAGATCTGCAAAGAAGACATACCCGCACCCAAAATGGCTACACATTTCAAGACCAAATCGCACGATGTAAACGTCCAAAATTGGAGGAAGTCAATCAAGGCTGGGAACATGAAATTTAAGTTGGAAATCAAAGATACAAAAAATAATATTCAAGAGAAGATAAAAGAAAAATCAAAGTATTTAGAAAAAGGATATAAGAATAGAGAATTTCCTGTCGAGAATAAAAAAGAAACATCGAAGACTTTAGAAGCAAGATATAAGAATGGAAGACCGCCTGTTGAGAACAAAGAAGTAAAATCAAAGACTTTGGAAGAAGGATATAAGAATAGAGAATATTCTGTTGAAAACAAAGAAGGAGCATCAAAGACTTTGAAAGAAAGTAATAAGAAAAGAGAATCTTCGGTAGAAAACAAAGAAGTAAAATCAAAGACTTTGGAAGAAGGATATAAGAATAGAGAATATTCTGTTGAAAACAAAGAAGGAGCATCAAAGACTTTGAAAGAAAGTAATAAGAAAAGAGGAATACCTGTAGAGAACAAAGAAGACACATCAAAGACTTTGAAAGAAAGTAATAAGAAAAGAGGAATACCTGTAGAGAACAAAGAAGACACATCAAAGACATTGGAAGAAGGGTATAAGAATAGCGCATTACCTGTAGAGAATAAAAAAGAAACATCAAAGACGTTGGAAGAAGATAATAAGAATAAAGAAACGCATGTAAAGCTCACAGAAGAAACATCAAATACTTTAGAAGAAGAATATAAAAAAAAAGAAACTCCTGTGGAGAACAAAGAAGAAACACCAAAGACTTTAGAAGAGGGATATAAGAATAAAGAAACTCCTGTAGAGAATAAAGACGAAACATCAAAGACTTCGGATGTAGTATATAATATCAGAGAATCTACTGATGTAATCAAAGAAGAAATATCAAAGACTTTAGAAGAGGGATATAAAAATAGTGAACCTGTAGAGAACAAAGAAGTAACATCAAAGACTTTGAAAGATGGAGTTACCAATGTTTCTAAGACCTCAAAGCAGGAAGCCTTGATTAGCAATTCTAAATTAGTCGAGTCTTACTTGAGTACTGCAGAAACGAACCTTGCATCTATGGAACTTGAGAATGTAGAAGACATCATAGATTGTGCAAAGAACCTGCAGACTGCAGAGCGAATTGCCGAGAGGATTGAACGGATTTTAGCGAGGATGAGGGGAAACGTTTAGATCATAAATTTTTAATTTACCAACAATAATGAATATGAATAATAGTGTGTCCTAATTATATAGGACACACTATTATTTGATATTAGACTAAGGCCTTATCACCCTAGTTTTGAATAGTGCTCCAGCAGTGGGGACATATATGGGCTGATGAAAATGATGATATATTTAAGAAAATACTTCTTGTATCTAAGGTATCAGATAAAGTCCATAATAATTGGCCGCGGACGATCATCGCAGCGGCGAAGAGCATAGGGAAGACCTAGACACAAAACGAAAAAACAAACAAAGCAATTCGAAATATGCGAAATTAAATTATTCTACGATCATGAGGTGATCCGGCAGGGAAACAAAGTATCGACTAATATGGCAGTGGACTGCTATATTGGCCGTAGAACCGACAACCGTTGAAGCAAACGAGTTCTGGAGTGGAGACCGCGTCTCGGCAAACGTAGTGTGGGCCGCCCTCAGCCCAGGTGGAGTGACGATCTGCGCGGGACGGCTGGTAGGAGCTGGATGTTAGTAGCCGAGAATAGGAGTGGCGAAGACGTGGGGAGGCCTATATCCAACAGTGGACAAACATATACGCTGATGATGATGATGACGATTATTGTAACTGACTTGACGCCACGGCCAGACATAATAGAACAGAGTATTTTGATCTATAAGGATTACCCAAATGAATTATTAACGCACACTTCCATACTAGGCTACTCTTTCCTCTTGGGGAAATATTAGGAGACATGTCGATAGACAGAGGAATCTCTATTTTTATATGACTATATTTATTTATTTTATAATTTTTTACTTAGCATTGGCATTGAAAGATGCATGACACACACATTTAACTTATTTTAATGTGGTGTAAAATCTCAATGAGTCAATGCCGGTCCGGTCCGGGCATTCAGATGTTTTTTTTTCGTATTGATGGCAAAATATCAAAATGTTTCAGACTAAATTGTAAAGACAGTATGTAATATGTATGTAAAACTTATATGTACTTATATTTAGAACAATAGTGTAGATAATAATTGGTGTTTATTAGGGATAATAATTCCTACTTATATAATGGGAATGTACCTTAGTTTGTTTGTCTGTAACGCTTTGATTAACGAGCAGGAATAGCTGTAGGGAACAGACAGTTACAGAATGTAAAGGTTTACTTTATAACAAAATATGTAATAGAATAATTAATTAGGAATAAGGATGGAAGATAAACAATTATATGATGGACATATTTGACTGCCTCGTTGGTATGTTGGCAAGGGCCGCGTAAGGGAGTCAGGCCAAAATTGATTCAATGCAATGACGGATATTACTTTTATATTGAAATACATACAGCGAAATATATAAATATACATATATGTAGGCATATATTTCGCGTATGACTCCTACTAATAATTGAAATAGATACTTATATAATTTTGGTTGTACTAGGTTTATAAGAAATACATACTACATACATATGTATGACATAAGTTAGATTTTAAAAAAGTACACAATACAGAATACGCACAAAATATGAAAATACATTATTCTTCTTATATTTAATGTACCTACTACAGAGTGAGATCTATGGAGTTACTTGAATTTTGTAGAGAATAGTGTATTGATTTTTGTAGATAATTAAATTTTAAAACGATACCACAGTTGTATACCTAGAGGAATTTACAGAGAAAGTAAAAATGAAAATGTCGACAGGGGAAGGCCAAGAAAGACTTTTCGTGACCAAATAGGTCAAATTAAAAATAACCCTTATCGAATAAAAATAAGCGATAGTGGTGTGCCAGGACATGGCAGGAAGTGATCTCTGCCTACACCTCTGGCAAAAAGGCGTTTTATGTAGGTATGTGTGAGCCACTGTTGTTACTAACATTAAAAACATAGTATGTGTAAGTAAATAATAATATAAGGCGACACTTTGTAGGGGTGATCTAAATACATCATGAAAACATAAAATAAATAACGATTGTAATGAAACAAAAAAACAGTTTTCAAATAACTCTTTTATATGTATACCTATGTGTTTAGGGATTAAATATTAAGATACATATTATGTAAGCATGTGTTATACATTTCAGTAGAACATATTCATAATAATATCAATACACGCCTGAGAGATTTTCTACGGTGTGTGGAGCCATGACTGACGCCTACGGGCGGCTTAAAAACTCTGACACCAGCTTGTTCGTCAATCACACGATAAGAAGAAGAAGATAATATCAATAAATATTTGTAATATCTGTTCCTTCCCACTCGTAACTACTATGCAGTTAGATAAGATCTTAGTCAACAACTTTTCCTTCACCGTTAAAGCGTTGAATAATCGTACATACGAATTTCAAATTGAAAAACAGAGTAGTACGTGGCCGGGTTTGAATTGGCGACCTCTCGCATGGCAAGCAACGACCTTAACCACTCGGCCATTGACGCTTTTACAGTACCTTTAGTTCCCCAAAATATATGGCAGTGAACTGCGTAGTAGAACTAGTTGAAATGTACCATAATATGTCTCATTATACTGTTGGTGACCCCCTGCTTTCGTCGTGTTTGAGTAAGTGAGATTTTTCTGTAAGGTCTTCCTTGAGTATACTATATTTCATACGTATTTCTAATAAATGTTTGTGAAACTCTTGTTGACTCCTTATTATTACCTACCTACCTTAGTTCGTTAGGTCCTGTAAATCTATGTAGATTTTGGAATAAGTTCAGTCCTAATTTTCAAGATAAATATATTATTTACTTTCATTAAGCAGAGATCGCTGGGCCCTTTCGACCTTTAACATTTTTGTTTTGTGAGCACCACCCCACAGGGGTAGGCAATACAGTATCACTGATTGAACCATTGCAATCTAAATGTAGGATATAAGTAGGGTGTTTAATCTGTGACGTGCCTTATGTATTTGAACAACCACGGCATTTTTCTAAGTCGGAGTGTACACTATCAATTTGTTTTTGCCCTTTGTTCCCAACGAGTAACACTGTAAACGGTAACACTGTGACTCGTTGGGAGAACTTTTAAAATTATTCCCAACCAGTTACACTGTTGTGACACGTTGGGAGACCTTTCTTAAATCATTCCCAACCAGTGACACTAAGTTATTAGGCCAACCTAATCTTACTTAGATGTATTTTTGTATGATCTGGGGTATAATTACTGTTACGTCTTAGCCCAAATTTAAATAATCAGCTACGCTAGTCAATGAATAAGTAACTGGAAAATAATATTTTTGCCTATTATTGCTTACTATCATCACTTACGATAATTTTTTGTATCAAGCCCGTCAAAAACAACAACATATTGCAAGACCTAATGTTGTGAGTTCTGTATGCGTGAATCGGAACACACAAAATATCACACCAAATGACGGTAGTAATTAAACTTACTTATGAAGACACCTGTCAACTTTAGTCTTAACCGTGACCACGAGCGCTGTAAAGAGCTCGAAACGTCGGATCTCTAAATAATGTTTAGAATACCAATACACGCGAGTTTAATCCGTAAAATTAGTTTTATTTCAAATAATACACCTGTTCTTTTTAACAAAACAATATGATTTATGACAGCGGCAAGACAAAATATATGTAATAGTATGACTGGGTGGGAATGATTTAAGAAAAGTATTCCAACGTGTCACAGTGTAAGAGGTTGGGAATAATTTTAAAAGTTCTCCCAACGAGTCACAGTGTTACCGGTTACAGTGTTACTCTTTGGGAACAAAGGGTTTTTGCTAGTTTAATTGCTGGTCAAGATAATCAGCCAAATACTTGGTAAAGGTCAGTTTTTCTAAAGACTTACAGTTGCATTGGGACGCTGAGGAGGGGTTCTCACAAGAATGTGCAATTAAACGACAATTACTGCTGGGTTGAGAGGAATTTTGAATAGAAAAAGTTATGTAGTTAGATTTGCTAGTATTTAAAGTTGAAAGGTTACCGTTCAGCCACTTTATAAAAGTATGAAGGCCCTTAGATGCGGACTCATGAACTTCATCCCAGTGTTTGCCATGAAATAGAAGGGCTGTATCATCAGCGTACGCAAAGATTTTTCCATTAAGTAATTTAGTCTCAGTAAGGTCGTTAATATAAATTAAAAATAGGGTGGGTCCCAGGACGCTTCCCTGCGGGACAACGTATTGCGTACAGACCTCTACAGAACTACATGAGTGTCCATCTATTTTGACATGTTGATATTTTTGATAAATTGTCTGATATTCGCGAAAATAATATAGTCCAGTCATTTAAGCTTCAATTAGGTAAGAATCTTGGAATTCGAGATACCCAGCTGTAAGTCTGTAAATACTTAGATATTCACACCCTAAAAGTGGTCTCAAAACCTACATATGGTATTGAAAATTTAATTACAATATGTAGGTTTTGAGACAACTTTTAGGACGTCAATATACAAGTATTTACAGACTTACAGCTGGGTATCTCGAATTCCGAGATTTTTACCTAATTTGACTGGACTATAGACAATATTCATATTACTTTAAAGGTTATATAAATTCCTTGGTCATTTCTGTGTCTTATACCGGAGCCGCTCTTAGATGACTGATTTGACACTTTTTATTTTATATTTTTCATTTATTAAGAGTTAGTTAAGAGGTACATATTTAGCGAATCATAAAGAACAACTTTTAAAATTAAGACATTAATAAATAAATAAATTATTTCAAAATGGCAAATGCACCTAATTATCTAATTATTTGTCTTTTATTACCTAAAATAATTGAATTATAAAAAGAAAACGTAAATTTTTCACTCTGTATTACGCTTTTATAAGGTTACGCCGTTTGACACGTTTTTCATAGTGACGTAGTGGGTAATACTCACCAGGTATTTTTTAAAATAGGATGAAGGATATATTTTAAATAAGAAACTTCAATTCAATCTTCTGGATGTGAATAAATGTTTTAAATTTAAAAAAATATAATTAGACCTTGCTTGGTTAAAAAGTGGAAATAACTGTTACTTATGCTTCGGCAATTTTACCGTTGTCCCTAACTAGTGCAGTCAGTCTGACATGTGTCAAATCAGTCAACTTAGAGCGGCTCCGGTATAGTAGTGGGTAAGGGGTAGTATTATATTAATAAAATTCAGGTTCATCTATAATATACATTTTATTGAACTTATGGGCTAGGCATTACAACCAGCGGCTCTTCGGCCGTCACACGCTGTCACCAGACTATTGGCCATATTCAGTGGCCGTAGTGCATGGCTATTAAGCCATATTTGTCGATTATTTAAAAAAAGACTATTAAATCGTATTCGCCGACTATTTTAGTCGTATTTTCCGACTATTTTAGTCGTATTATCCGACTATTTTAGTCGTATTATCCGACTATTTTAGTCGTGTTCTCCGACTATTTAGCAGTTAATAGACCGTTAATTCGTATTCTTGAGCGATTCGCTCACGTCAATCCAATGGCCATCTTCCATAGATTTATTTCATTTCCCCGTGTAAGAGAGAGGTTCCATTCATTTTAATAAGCCATACAATGTTTCAATCATCATCCGTACTCATATATTATATCTCTGAGTATTTTAGTTACGAGTAAATAGAACCCCCATCTCACAACGCAATAATATCAAATAGTATATAACAGTTTGTGACTTTTAACTAAATTTCATCTTTATTATATGCAAAACCTTACGTGATTCTCATTTATAAACGGTACATTTATAGTGTAAAAAACGACTAAGCACACTTAACTCTACAAGTAATATATTTGCTAACACAATTTGACATTACCATACATCCGATGTATTTTTATTCAATAATATTATCTAATGCGTTAGAATAAGATTAAAAAATGCTTGCACATTTCAGACGCTGAAAATATATGAAAGATGGCCGTACATATAATCATATAATATGTATATAGAAATGTCACAATAAAATTGGTAGTATGCATTAGTACAATCGCGCACATACAAAACCATTAAAGTACTTTAGATACAAGATAATAATATTCAAATAATATATTATGATGGTTGATTTCTAGGCGACTGTACTGCATACTACAAAATGGAACAAAAACTTTGATATAATTTCACTTTATCATTATATTGCATCTCTTTCCCTCATCAGATGTTTACTAAGACTAGAAAGAGATACACAGTGTCCGAACGGCTCAGCCGTATCATTCAATCACTATATTATGTTGACGAATTTTCATTTTACAACTGTTACATTAAACATATGAAGCTGTCTCGCTTACACGCATATCATATAGGTATGTCCATCCTTTTCTAGTTGTCAAAAGAATATTCAATTACTGAATCATTATCAAGTCTCATCATCAATATGAAACATAATTCTTTTTTTTTTATAAACTTGTCATAATCAGTTTACATCACACTTGTGACAATAGTTCTTATTACTAAATGAATAGAGTAGGTTTCTGTTAAAATTACTTTATATCGCCGACCGATAAATATGAAAATTTTCTATGTAAATACACAAATACTAAAAATGACCAGAAATCGTGTGAGAAAACAATAGTATAGTAATGTAAGGTAAATACAAATATCATCAGCAATACTATGTTTCAGAGTATATATCTATGACTTCAGACATATTATATGTTAAAAAAATATTTCTTCTATTATCTGATCTATCTGCTTTGATAAGTTATAGAAAGAAAAGTAAGAGAAAATGAAAAGAAATACATTATGATTTCAGCAAAGATACAAGCTTTAAAATAAAAGTCACACCTTTCATTGGTTTTAGATATTATAGTGAAGGTATTAAGGTTAAAAATAGTGTAAGAGTAAAGAGAAAATTATTTAGACAAATATGTGTAACATAATTGTTAGTAAAGCATAATTATTTTACAATCCTACTACTGTATTTAAATAAAAGTTGGTAAAGAGTAACGCGTATGAGAAATTCACTAGATGGCAATACGTAGGCGTGAGGTCCAACTGCTGCACGATTGGTTGTATTCGACGTGACATTGACAGACATGTCAATATTCACCAATCATGCTGCAGGTTGGACCTCACGCCTACGTATTGCCATCTAGTGAATTACATTGGAGTTTTCTATAATCAGTGCCTCATTACCCTTTAACGGCTAGAGCATGTTGAAAATGTTCATTGGTATTGGACCTTAAGTCAACTGATTAGGGTCTAAAATAAATGTGGCATTTATTCTACCATTGTTTGATTTAGGGTTAAAAATACGGCAGTTACAATACTTTAGAAAACTGAAAATGTCCGGGATATTTACCATGTTGTTTTGTTTCAATGAGCTCCCGATATTATGGCACAGTTGCGAGCGCCATGATCACGGGTGAACTGATGAAGTATCGGGAGCTCATTAAAACAAAATAACATGGTATATATCTGGGACATATTCAGTTTTCTAATGTGTGTAACCATGACAGATTAAAATTATATACACCAAGAAATTTTAGTGGTTGTTTCCCCGCAGTAAAATAATTTGCAGTTCTTTTTTATTATTAAAATTAATAAATGTCGGTTTTACGAAAGGTTTAACCGAAACTCGAAAGCACGTTCGAACCGCTTTATTACTTAGGGCGTAGAGCTTCTGAGTTTTAAGCATCGATTTCATGCGGCAAGCAATACTTGATTACGTCACATCACTTAAAAAAGGTATTGCTTTCTCCCGCTTTCAAGTTTGATGATTACTTTTTTAAAAATAAAAAAAATTTCACGAAATAAATAGCATGATTCGATAGTACATATTACTAAAGGCAAATCGTTCTGCCACGGGAAAACAGCCACTAAAATTTCACAGTGTATAGTTACAATACTCTTACATAGTATGACTGTGGCATAACATACTGATCTCCATCTATATCGGATCGGCGTGTCGGTAAAGGGGCGGGGGGCGGGCGCCCACGGGCCCGTACGTCACGGGCGTGACGCATGACGCATCGCGTGACGCAGGCGAGTTTGACGCGCATGACGCACGCGGCCACGCCGGCGACGCGCTCCGGGGCGGCTGAGTCGACACGTCGACACCCGCGCCTTGAATATGATTTAATATGGTGGATTTATTTACTTTTTTTTTATTTTTCCTAACTGACTAACGATGATGGCTTGGAGGAGCCTTGTCATCATCACCGGGCTTGCGGGGGAGCGGATGGCTCTCAGCCCTAGATTTATTTACTTGTAAAAATGACGAGCATCGCCCATTCAATAGGAGATGATCAAAATCAGAAATTCAATTCTGTCCAGTTATAAATATTTAATTTATAACTAGTGACCCGCCCTAGCTTCGCTTCGAATAAATCACTACATAGTATAAAGCAAAGAGTCGCTTCTCGCTGTCTGTCCCTATGTATGTATCTTGTCGATGGCCGAGTGGTTAAGGTCGTTGCTTGCCATGCGAGAGGTCGCCAGTTCAAACCCCGTCAGGTACCAATGTGTTTTTCAAATTTGAAATTCATATGTACCATCATTCGACGCTTTAACGGTGAAGGAAAACATCGTGAGGAAACCTAAGAAATTTTTCAACGGTGTGTGAAGCCATGTCAGAGGCGGTTTAAAACTCTGACACCAGGTTGTTCATCGACCATACCATAAGAAGAAGAAGAAACTACACAATGGAATTTGATGCGGTTTTTTTAACAGATAGAGGGTTTTAGAGGTAGGCTTTTATATATAAAATATCCGAAGCGAAGCAAGGGCGGGTCACAAGTTTTAAATCCGTTCCGAAGTTTTAAAGATTTAAGCATACTTAGGGCTATAGGGACAGATAAATCGACTTTGTTTTATACTATGTTGCGGTAACATGGTACGTGTGAAAAAGTAATTTTTTTGGTATAATTTAAAATCTTTTGCCTCCACATATTTCTGACGCGAATTCCGTTCTTTAGTATTGAATTTGTAATTTTGATCATCTATTTTTGGTGTTTGCTGTACTTCGTAGATAATTCTACGAATAGGAACTTCTGATTTCTTCTGATTACAAACAAAATATTTAGCAAAAAAGATAATAACTTGTCTGTAAATTGATTGTCTGGTTCAATGTAACAGTGTTTAGTGACTTTGTTTTTTGGCCCTGACGGGGATCGAACCCGCGTCTTTTAAAACCGTATTCCAAGAGTCGTGGATTCGATTCCTTCCCGGGACAAATATTTGTGTGACGTACATCAGTGCTTGTCGTGAATCTGGGTGTGTTATTAAATATATCTATACTAATATTATGAAGTTCTAGAGTTTGTTTGTTTGTTTGAACGCGCTAATCTCAGGAACCACTGGTTCGATTTGATAAAATCTTTTAGCGTTGTATAGACCATTTATCGAGGAAGGCTTTAGGCTATATAACATCACGCTGCGACCAATAGGAGCAAAGATGCAGTGGAAAATGTGTAAAAAACGGGGGAAACGCGAACGAAGTCGCTGGCACAGCTAGTTTAAGTATATTTGTGTATCCACTTTTTGCTGTAGTAAATGAGTCTAGTCAACGAGCTCTAGCTCGTTGGAGCAGTGGTTAGTCGACCAGTGGTTAGTCGACCAGTGGTTAGTCGTGGTTAGTGGACCTACAGTATTAGTGTGTCTGTTTGCATGTATAGAAGTGTGTATTCGTCTCTGAGTGCATGTGTATGCTGAGAGTATGTGTCTGTATGTGTAAGTGTATGGAATTGTGTATTCGTCTCTGAGTGCATGTGTATGCTGAGAGTATGTGTCCGTCTGAGTGGATGTGTCTGTCTGAGTGGATGTGTCTGCCTGAGTGTATGTGTCCGTGTATGGCAGTGTGTACTTATCCATCTCTGAGTGTATGTGTCTGTCTGCGTGTGCGTGTAGTAAGTAGCTCGTGATCATTACCTATGGGGGTACAAGTGGCGCTTAGTCACCTATGTTGGTGTTCGCCGGCGGGTCGGGCCAGCCGCTGTGCAGGCGCGAGAAGAGCGACTCGTGTACGCCGGCAGGGACTCCCTCCTGAAGATAAATAGTAACAATGTTTTATAAATTTAGCTAAATACAATAAAAACAAATCTTTAACAGAAAACTTAGCTCACAATATTAGATCTTAAAAGTCGGTTTCGGTTTAAAGAAATTTATTTCTCATACAAACATACAGTTCATTTACAATGAGATATAAAATACAATTCTTAATTAAGTACATAATAAAGTCTTGCCTCTAAGGCCACACAAAACCATTTTTTATTTACAGTTTAGTGACGTGTGTTTTAAGTAGATTTTTAAATTTAGGTACAGTGTCACATTCTTTAATATTGTTAGGTAAAGCGTGCTCTTTCCGTATTGCGTACTCGGACTTATTAATTTTAATTGATTTTTATTTCGAAGTTGATGGTTTGAAGATTTTTTGCTGAGTTGTATATTTGTTTGAATTGAATTATTTATAATTTTTTGAATTAGCATACAAGTGCCATAAGCGTATAGTTGCTTAATATTTAAGACTTCGGTTTTTTTGTACAGTTGTTCTGTTGGCGTTCGGTAGGGATAGTGGTATAACACTTTGATAATTTTATTTTATATCCTCTGTAGTGAATGTAAATGAGACGCGGCCGCCGAACCCCATATTTCGACTAAGTATTCCAATTGTGCTTTTACTAAAGAGTTATAAATGATAGTCCTTACTCGATTGGGTATGCAGTTCGATACTTTATGTAATGCTCCTAGTAATGTAGTTAATTTCGATTTGAGGTAAGCAATGTGTGTTTATCATCCATTCTTAGTCCTAAATATTTTTCTTGACGTAAAAGTCTACATTACATTTAGAGTTCAGGATAAACTTATATGTAATTATTTTTATCTTAGTTACATAAACAAAACTATGCATATATAGTTAAAATTAAACAGAAGAAGAGAGCAAAAAAGAGAAATGAGGTAGAAGGTGACCAAGGATACTTTTTAAAGCTTATTAAAGCAACGGGGAAATATATACCAGCTGACTTTGAACCTTATGCAGTTTAAAATAAAACTAATTTTACGGTTAAACTCGCGCGTATTGATATTCTAAAAATTATTTAGAGATCCGTCGTTTCGAGCTCTTTACAGCGCTTGTGGTCACGGTTAAGACTTTATGCAGTTGTTATACCGACGAAATACAATGAAAATTTTTATATGCAGTGGTCTATTAGTGGTTAACATTTTGTTTTTCTGTTATTACAGAAAAAATGCTGCTCTGCTATAAAGAATTCCACTCTGTGTCCGTTTTCAGTATTAAAGTCAGAACGAGACTAATAGAGTCCAATCGATTTCGGTTAAGGCGGCCAATCACCATTAAGATCAGCCACAAGTGTGCGAGACAATAACACTGGTCGACAAATTTCGACTTTTTTTTCATCTCTGGAACCAAAGTAAAGTTTTTGGAAAGTTTTCGATGCGCCAAACACTGTTTTCTTGTTCAAGTTTTCTCTATCACGTCAAGTTTATAAGATATCTCATCCTAAAAATCCAAAAAATGTGTTTTTGGGTAACTTTCTGGTACTTGTACTAATCTTACTTCTGATTATAATCAGACATGATCAATGAGAGGTCATGCGCAGGGCTAAAGGCTTAACGGACCGAAATTTCTTACTCCAGTAGCGATACTATGAGTTTGAAAGTTACGGACTCGTGCTCGCCTACGTAAATATGTCTATGAAAAACTTGTACAGCGCCCCTGGTGGTCACGCTAAGAACAAAAATCGGTCGTATGTAAAAAACAACTCGATAGGTTTTTAACGTAAGTGAGTTTTCGATAGCCAATTCATGGTACCGCTACCGAACCTACTTTTATAGAAAGCTTACTCAAATTTGGCACGACCCGGGATTCGAACACGGTATATCACGGTCTTTAAGCGGCACCTGCCATAGTATACCTACCTGGCAGTTAGAAATATATATTTACTTGTCTACCAAGTCCGTATGTTGGGAACCTATAGATAAATACACCGTGAAATTTTAGTGGTTGTTTTCCCGCAGTAAAATGATTCTATTTTAGTATTAAAATAGATTTGTGCGGTTATTTTTTGTTCAAATCAATAAATGCCGGTTTTACGAAAGGTTTCACCGAAACTCGAAAGCACGTTCGAACCGCTTTATGACTTAGGGCGTCGAGCTTCTTTAGCTTTAAGCATCGATTTCATGCGGCAAGAAGTACCTGATTACGTCACATCTTTATAAGATAGCTTCTCTCGTTTTCGAAATTTTTTTAAGGAATTATTTGCATGATTCGATAGTATTACTAAAGGCAAATCGTCCTGCCACGGGAAACTAACCACTCAAATTTCACGGTGTATTTATAAAAAATAATCTTTTATACAACTCACCTGTCCCTTATAGAACTTCGACTCGGTCACGTGATGTATAGTCACCTCGTTATTCAGTTTAGACCCGACGCGTAGTCTTTGAAAGTATGGCAGCGAGTCACCATTGCCCATATGACTGCCCACATCTTCATACTTCCCGACATTAGGGCCCAAATCACATTTATCATTGAACAGGGCACTACGAAACAGATTCCTATCTTCATGCCCGAAAGGCGTATACAATCCCGTGAAGTCATTTCTCGTTTGATGCAAATGATTCTCGTCCTCGCGCTTCAACGGAGTCCCTATCGGCTCCGGCCTCTGTATAGGATTCGCGAACAACGACGAATCCGAATCAAACGACCGACTCGGCTCGTTCGGCCTAGTTCCGATCGGATTCGGAGACACCACCGGTTTCGGACTCGGATTCTCTACGTAGTATTCGGGCGATAGGAAGCTACGTTGTTGAGTTTCGTCATTCGTCTTAAATAGGGAGTAACCTTCGTCGTTTTTCTGCGTGAACGAAGCCAGATTCATGATTCGGCTTTGGAATTCGTCCTGTTTGGGCGACGTTTGCTCTACAACGTATGGGCTCGTTTGAACAGGATTGTATGTATTTGGATTGACGTAGTTGTACTGCGGATTATACATGGGCTGTTGAGGTGTTTGACTGCGTATCCCCATGAGGCTTTGCTGGTGCATCATGGACATTAGCGGGTTTCGTATGGTGTACATCCCGTTGGAGGTAGGAGTGATGGTCGCTTGGCAGGGCGCGGGCGGCATTGGGATAGGGTCCGGGATTCGGATCTGCTCGGCCTTCTTCTGGGGGGGATTGTTGGTGATCTGCACGGGGGGTAGGTTGGGGTGGAACATGGGGTTGCGCAGGGTGACCATCTTGGCGTCCTGCTTGGGCTCCTCGGTGGCGGCCTTCTTGGCCTTCTTCTTGGCTTTCTTCGACTTGGCGGCGGGCGCCGGCGGCGGGTCCGGGATTATGATTGTCTTTGGTGGCTCTGTGGACAAAAAAAATAAAATAGAATTTGATTGTCAATTTGTGTAAAGAGCATAGCAAGTGGATTATGTTGTCAAATGGATAAAATAATCGGCTTGCGCGATTTTTTTCACACTAGGAGTATAATGCATACGATTTCCATTGAGATAAATTAGTAAAAAATACTACGGTAAGTCTATTTTTTGGATCTGAACATCAAAAGATTACACGGGCTGATGGCCATTACGGTCATAAACGATGAAAGAAAAAGCTTGATGACCTGAAAAAAGGTAATCTGGAAGGTAGTCGACCAACCCGCACTTGACCAGCGTGATCGACTCGCGGCCTTATCGCCGTAGTTTAGGGTAGGCCCTTTAAGATTCTACTCTATGTAAGCTATGTCATGCAGGTTGGAATTGTTGTAGTTATTTCATTGATTTGTTTCTGAAAAGGTACTACTTTTAGGCCCTGGACTGTTCGATCTTACCTTTTTTTATAATTAACAGTAAATGTAGTATATGTTTTTTTTCTCTTTCTTTGATACTGTGACATACTCAAACTGTACGACATGGCAATTACACATAATACATATATATGTGTGTAAGGTTATGTGATAATCCGTTAAAAAGAGTAACTATCGAGTTTCTTGCCGGTGTCTTCTCGGTAGAACCAGCTTTCCGAACCGGTGGTAGAATCACTTATCTTTTAATTATTTATTTATGACGATTTATAAGTGCATGTGAATGCCTATATAAATCAAGAAATTTTGACTTGACTTTTGACTTTGCCCGTGCCCCAGCAGTGGGGACGTGTATGGGCTGATGATGATGATGATGATGATGATGATTCTATAGTATGTACCTGTGTGCGCGGGGCTGAACATCATCTGCGCGGGGTCTGCGTTGATGACGGGCGCGGGGCGCGCGGGGGGCGTGGGCGCCGCCGCCAGCGCGCCGCAGCGCCACAGCGGCTAAACACGGAAACACATTACATTAGCTAACAATTCAATATCTGGGACAGTGGTTAGAGGTCTTGGCTGGTGGTTCCAAGTGTCGTGGGTTCGATTCTCACTCGGGACAAATATTTCTGTGTGATGAACATTGGTGTTCCGTGTCTGGATGTAATTATGTATTTATAAATGTCTATGTATGTATATCAGTCTCTGACGCTCATAGTACAAGCTCTGCTTAGTTTGGAAGGTGACCGTGCATGGAAATGTCTCAGATATTAATTTATTATTATTTATTTATTATTTCCACTCACAGTCATCTGACCCCAAACTAAGCAGAACTTGGAACTATGGGCGTCAGAATGATATTTATTTATTTATAACATACAATTACACCGTGCTCGGTGTAATTGTATGTTATAAATACAAATGTGCTCATAAAGATATAAAATACATAAATTGCACACGGATCAGTGAAACTTTCGCGTAAAACTTTACGATGCGTTACAGGGGCGGGCGGGCGTTAGGGGGTTCTCCTTACAACACGTTACGTAACATGATTTTTTTTTATATATATAAAGTTAAGGAATTAAAATTTACTAGTAAACGTTTGGTGGACTAGTGCCGGCATTGTTAGTGAATTCTTAAGTGTGACGTTTAGAGAGGGGTGGTTACAGTTAAACATTACGGAGCGTTACAGTGGGGGGAGGGAGGGGTCAAGAATCTTCAAAAATTGCGTTACGTAATACTTGAACGCCTCACGAAGACCTCACGGTCCTCACGCTCGCTACCAATAGAACAACGATGCAGTTATGTTAGATAACTCACCACAGATTTGATGGCTGGAGCTTCTTTCTTCTCGCATGGCTGGACCCTTGTGAGAGTTATGCCGGGAGGTAGTCTTAGATCAGCCACCTGAAAGAAAAAGAATTATGTAGGTATTTATCTGAGAAATTTACTGGCTCGGTGGAACAGTGGTTAGTGACCCAGGTTTACTACCTACGGTTCCAAGAGTCGTGGGTTCGATTCCCACTCGGGACAAATATTTGTGTGACGAACATCGGTGTTTGTTCCGTGTCTGGGTGTGTTATTAAATATATTTAATTATATTTGTGTATCCACTGTCGTTTCTGATTTCCGTAACACAAGTGCTTAAGCTACTCACCATGGGATCAGATCGATGTATGTGATGTTGTGAAATATTTAATTTATTATTAATTTATTATTTAAATTCAACCCATAACGTAAGGGTTGTTCAACTTTGACCAACCAAATCGCTCTAATGTAGGGGAATATTTGTACGTAAAAGTGACTGACCCGATCATAAAGCGTCCGACCGATTTCAGCCATGGCGGCCCATCTCAATTGAGATCAGCCAAGTGTGCACGATATATTATAGTGCACAAGTGTGCGCGCAAACACAAGTGCACTCTCTATTCCCTTACTCTCATAATTCGGAGAGACGGCAATCCGACATGACCGATGAGAGATCGGGCGCAGGACCACCGGCTTAACGTGCTTTCCGAGGCACGGGCGTTCAACCGCCAACTTCCTAACTCCGGGCTGAGTAATTTCATTACAGAATAACTCACACAAATTTTGGGCGAGCGAAAATCAAAGTGTTCCTCTCTCCCACGCATTTAAGACGTCCAACACTCTGTAAATTCGCTCATTGCATGGCAAAATCCCGGCGTATGCTTTGGCAACGGTCTTGGGGAGAGCGCAGGGCGTGTAGATCCCCAAGGCAAGTCTAATTGTCGCCTTCACGTGGTTGCTGCCTGTTTATTGGTCTGGTTCCCTATGAAACAGATGTAACGGAAACAATTAGGCGCCTACCCGTCTTCCCGCTTTGCTCGCATCCCATCCTGCTCATCCATTTCCCGTCACTCCTGGCTACCACGAGCCCTGAGGCCTCAAAACCTCTAAAAGTGTGGCCGCAACACTCTAGGGATAGTGGTGTGTGAAACTCTTCGCGAATGCCCGCGGCTCTGCTGGAGAGTGAGGACGTATCCAGTGGACTAACCACATCCTCCTGCGCTAGGACCTGCGTAGTTGAGCGCCGTAAGCCAGGATGACGGAGTCCTGGGGGCTGAGCTGAACCGCTGCTGCGGCAACGGCAAGGCAACACTCCCCTTTGGTCCCGATTTCAGGCAAAACGGTAGCCCCGCCTGCTAGCCACGGGCGGGGAAACGGTCCTGTGTCCCGTCAGAGGGCCACTGGCGAGGGTGGGAAGGCTCACGATATGGCTTCCCATATTGTGGGTGGTGGAGGTCCATGCTGAAGGAGGAAGACAGGATGAGTACGCCAGCCAGTGGCGACCAATGCTGCCTGGACATCCTGTCGACCACCCGATGTCGCGGCCAAAGCCAACTTCGCACACCTATATCCCCTAATAATCTTAACGCCCGCTGCTCTTTTATAGCAGCGATCAGGCGTTCCCATGTGCGGGCTCCAAGGTGGGTGGGAAGTTAGGGGGATGAAGACATCGTACCGCCAAATTATGGACAGGTCAAATAACACACACTCACACACGACGCGAGCCCCATCCGGCGCGGCTCCGCACTCCACAAACGACACAACCGGCACACACACACACAACATACCCACACCCTCCCCCGGTGTCTCGGCTATGCCGAGTAGTAATCCCAGTGGGAGCACAGCTACACCAAACCCGCAATCCCAAGCGCCACGCCCACAGGGGAATCCCTCAGGCAGCGCCGGGGTGTCACGCAAGGGCAAACGGAAGGACACGCCAAGGATGCAGGCCTCAACCCGCAACCAAGGCGTCGCCCACCAGCGCCCCTATTTACTTCCGGATCCGATCGACCTAAGCTGGACTTCGCGCGATAGGGGAAGTGGGAGGAGGCCCGAAACGGCACCCGCCCGCCAACCATCCGCGGACGTCTTGAATAGGAAGAGGAGGAACCGGAACAGAAACTTCCGGCATAAAGCCAAAAAGGCAAACTTAGCCTTGGTGGCTGGAAGCGCTTCCTCGGCTAGTGCACCAAACCCACGGGTCACGGTGCCCGAGCCACCGGGCGTCGCTGCGGGGACCACCCAGACGACTGGTTTGATCCAGGAGCCTGTGGCGGGTCCCTCAGTTAACACCGGAGAAAGGAAGAAGTCCAAGCGTCCAGGGAAGGCTGAACGAGCCGCGGCTAAACGTGACCGCGCTGACGAGACCCTGTCTCCAAGGCCGGGCTCTCACGTGCACAAGAAGCTGCGGATCGAAGCCACGACGCCCCCTACCTCTTTCGCCGATGTGGCAAAGATGGACTTGGAGGTGGCAGTAACCTCCGAGAGGGAAGGCGAAATGGACAACAGGCTGGCCGACGAGATCCTCACAAAAATGGAAGCGAAGGTCAAATTCCAGTCACGGACGTGGGACCCTGAGGATCGGGGGCCGGAGTTTGATGGCAGACCCCTCATCGAGGGAGGATGCCTTAAGCTCTGGTGCTCTGACAGGTGGACCCTCCAGTGGCTGAAGGAGTTTATCGCGGAGATCCAGCCCAAAACGGGCGTGCGATTCGCGGTAAAGAGGCAAGACGAGGTGAAGCCTCGGGTTACCTGCGGGCTAGTTGTCCCGAACGAGAAGAACTCGTGGGACAGCGGCCTGGAGATAGCTCGAGGCTTAAACTTCCAAAACCCCTGGGCCGAAGTTCGCCGATGGGTGATGCTGAAGTCCGACAGACAGGACAAGAGATGGTTCCTGGTCGTCGGAATTCCGGAAGACCTGATTGAGGTGATCCAGGCGCACGGACGCAGGCTATCGCTGATGATGGGGAAGGTTTACGTTATGTACCGAGGCCGCGACAAGCGCTTTGGTCCCAACCCCCCCTCCCGCGACCTGCCGTCAACCTCCAAGGCGCCTGACACCTCAGCGAGCTGCTCCACACCGGAAGCAGCACCAGCTCAACCAGGCCCCTCGTGCTCATCGCCGGGCAAAGGCGAGGAACCACCGCCAGACGTCGGGCTCGACGACACCGGCGAGATACTCGCAGACCTGTGCGATATGTTGGTGATGGAGGAGTCATCGCAAGATGGCGAACCCATCCTCTAGCATTCGCACAGTACAGTGCAACCTCCACCACAGCATCACCGCGACGGCTCAACTCCGCAAGTGGTTGGAGGCAGAAACATCCGCCATCGCACTGATTCAGGAGCCGTGGGTCAGATCGGGCGGCATACGAGGACTCTCTTCTCTAAAGGGTAAGTTGCATTTCGTAGCAGGCCAATCGCCTCCGAGAACGTGTATTTATACAACCAAAAATATCTGTGCAACAACCCTAACTGAGTTCTGTTCCAGAGACACGTATGTCATAAAAATACACCTCACTGAAGCGCATGAACCTCGAGACATCGTGGTGGCGTCATCCTACATGCCGGGTGAGGACAGTCCTCCTCCAGATGAACTAGTGAAGCTGGTACAACACTGCGAGGAAAAACAAGCTGGAGCTCGTCATCGGAACTGACTCCAACGCACACCATGCACTCTGGGGCATGGAAACCAACAATGACAGAGGTACAGCTTTAGTCGAATTCCTTTTCACTACTAACCTTAACCTACTTAACAGAGGTAAGGAGCCTACCTTTGTCACCAGAAGGGCACGCACGATCATAGATCTGACGCTGGCCACCACAACGCTGTCTAACCTTATCCGTGGATGGCACGTGTCAAAAGAGGCGTCGTGCTCTGATCACCGATGGATAAGGTTCGACATAGATGTCTCTTGTCCTCCGGTTCCGGCAGGCAGGAGAAATCCCCGGAAAACAAACACGGTAATATATGCAGAGTCCCTGAAAAAGAAACTCCATAGCAACACACAACGTCCACGTGCGGACATCTCAACGGCAAACATCGAGGACCAGGTGAATAACCTTACTAACGCACTCCTCGGTGCCTATCATGAAGCCTGCCCCATAGTAGAGCGTCGTGATAGGCAGGATACAAGCAATACCTGGTGGGGCCCTGAGCTGGAAAGACTCAGGCATAGGACCCGCAAGGCTCTTAACAGGGCCATGAACACTGGCTCTGAGCAAGACTGGGACAGCTACAAAGCTGCCAAAACCAGGTACAAAAAGCGCATCAGGTTTAGAAGGAGTGCGGGATGGAAAAAGTTCTGCACCTCCATCGAATCCTGTGAACAAGCAAACAGGGTGAGGAAAGTTCTGGCCGGTGAACAACGACGGGAACTCGGCTCCCTGTGCAAACCTGACGGTACGTACACGAAGTCAGAAAGAGAGGTCCACGAGGTGCTGCTGGAAACACACTTCCAGGGCTGCACACTGCTGGACCAGGTATTATGGAACGACGAACCCCACATAGCGACAGAAGATGACCGAAATGTAGCCAAGTCCGTGGTCACATCTGAGAGGCTAAAATGGGCCATAAACAGTTTCAAACCCTTCAAGGCGCCGGGGCCAGATGGCATCTTTCCCGCTCTACTAAAGTGGGGAGGTGACCTACTGGTTAAACATCTCCTGGTCATCCTGAGGTCATGCCTGACCCTCCGCTACATTCCTTTAAAATGGCGAGAGGTTGCAGTAATCTTTATACCTAAACCAGGTAAGGCCGACTATACGGCAGCCAAATCGTTTAGACCAATCAGTCTCACCTCGTTCCTGCTGAAAACTCTAGAACGACTGTGTGAAAGAGAGCTAAGAGACAAAACGCTCTTCAGCAGACCTCTACATACACACCAACATGCTTACAGCACAGGTAAATCTACTGTGACCGCGCTTCATGCAGTGGTAGGTCACATTGAGCAGGCCCTCGACAACAAAGACATCTGTCTGGGCACCTTCATTGATATCAGAAGGAGCTTTTGACAAAACGGGGTTTACCACCATCGAGACCGCCCTGAAAAACAAGGAGGCAACGAGACAATCGCAGGTTGGATCGGAAGTATGCTAAGTAAAAGAGTGGTAAGGCTATCCGACGATTCTCCTCGAGCACTGGTGGCCAAGGGATGTCCGCAGGGAGGTGTACTGTCACCCTTACTGTGGAATCTCACCATCAACAGCCTGATAACAGAGCTCAATCAGCACCATATGATGGCAGTTGGCTACGCAGATGACGTGGTCATTCTCATCACAGGTACACAAGCCGGCACCGTCTGTGACGTGACACAAAGCAGCTCTACGCATCGTAGAAAAATGGTGCCGCACCAACAATCTAACGGTAAACCCAGCGAAAACTGACTCTGTCATGTTCACCAACAAAAGGGTTTTAGGTAACTACCACCTTCCGAAGCTCTTTGGCAGTGAACTAAAACTCTCCAATGAGGTAAAGTACCTAGGTGTACACCTAGACAGCAAGCTGAATTGGAACTCGCACATCGAGAAAAAACTCGAAAAAGCAACACTTACCATGTGGCACTGTCGCAGAATGATTGGTAAGAAATGGGGACTCTCACCCAAAATCACACTATGGCTATACCAAGCAGTAATTCGACCGATGGTAAGTTATGGCTGCCTTGTGTGGTGGCACAGAACTAACATCATTAGAATTAGTGACAAACTGCAGAAACTTCAGAGGCTAGCGTGTGTATCCGCCTCAGGTTGCATGCGAACAACCCCCACCGCGGCATTAGAGGTCCTTCTGGGACTGCCGCCGCTGCATCTGTTCATCAAACAAGAAGCTGCGTGTGATGCGGTCAGGTTAGACTCTCTGGACCTGTGGAAGAACAGGGAGCACATACCACCATCCTAGAGCAGGTAAAGACTCAACATCCCATACTTGCCAGCCCGATGGACATTATCCACCGAAGACTAGTCTTCGACAAGAAGTACAAGATTCAACTGCATGAGAACCCCTGTGACAACAAGGTGATTCACAGAGAAGTTCGTATCTTCACGGATGGCTCCAAGACCAACAGAGGAACTGGTGCGGGAGTCTTCTCTGAGGACCTCAACATCCACATCTCGGCACCCTTGGGCCAGCATAACACTGTCTTTCAAGCGGAATGTGTAGGTATCCTAATGGCCGCCACAGCTATTACGGCTAGACAGGTGAAAGAACACAACGTTCGCATACTATCAGACAGCAAGGCAGTCCTGCTAGCTCTAGCCAGTCACTCAATCAACTCCAGCCTCATACTTGAGTGTCACGAGCGCCTAATGCAAGTTGGAGCCTACAACAAGGTAACACTGCAGTGGATTAAAGGACACAGTGACGATAGAGGCAACGACGCAGCTGACCAACTAGCGAGGAGGGGTTCGGACACGGTAGTCCACGGACCCGAACCGATCATCCCCATCCCCTTCAACCTAGCAAGGTCCATGCTACGAACACAAACAGGTAACCAACACAATACAGCGTGGACGCAAGGTGGTACCTGTCGCCAAGCCAGGGAGTTCACTCCGCAGGTAAACAAGAAACTTGCAAGAGCCCTAGTAAACCTGGCCAAACCTCAGCTCAGAATTGCTATAGGGACCCTAACTGGTCACGGTCCCTATAATAAACATCTCTATGCTCTCGGACTTACAGACAGCGCGCTCTGCAGGGGATGTCTGGAGAAAGAAGAAACAGCCGCCCATGTCATTCTCGAATGTCAGGGGGTGGCCATCTACCGGGCCAAACACCTTGGATCTCCAGGATCGCTCAGCGAGGCCGCCCGCAGCGTGAAGAAGCTGCTGGCCTTCCTCAACGAGCTGGGATGGTTCAAGTGATTCCCACCCCACGCAAAATAGGCGCTTTGACGTCGAGTTGCGGATATCAGCCCGTTGTACCAATACCAATACCAAAATAACTCACAGAAATTTTGCCCGACCCCCGACACGAACCGGGGACCTCTCGGTCCTACCAGCAGCAGTTGCTACCAATAGACCAACGGGACAGACCCGATATCGCATATGTAAATATGTCTACGAAAAACTTGTACAGCGCTCCTAGCGGTTACGCTAAGAACTAAAATTGTATGTATGAGAAAAACAATTCGATAGACTGACAGCCTGGCATACCGAGAGGCAGCTACTGTTAGCTGCCTCTAGGTACTACTAGTATTAGAATTTGTTTATCTTTGCTTTCATTTTCTTCTTCTAACTGACATACGATATGGCTAAGAGTTAGCCTCGTCATCATCACCGGACTTGCGGGGGAGCGGATAAGGCTTGAAAGAAACAGAGTATGATTTAATCATTACATAGCGTCTGTGTGTCCCTATGTATGCATAAATCTTTAAAACTACACAACGGATTTTTATGAGGTTATTTTCAATAGAAAGAGGAATTCAAGAGGAAGGTTTTTATCCTTACTAATATTATAAATCCGAAAGTAACTCTGTATGTCTGTCTGTTACGCTTTCACGCATAGAGTACTGAACCGATTTTATTGAAATTTGGTACAGATATAGTCCAGAGCCTAGGAAAGGTTATAGGCTAATTTTTAACCGACTGTGCTATAAGGAAGTAATGTTATACCAGTTAAACGTCTCTATGCGGACGAAGTCGCGGGCAGAAAGCTAGTAGTATATAAAGCAAAGTCGCTTCCCGCGTCTGTCAGTCCCTTTATATATGCAAATCTTTAAAACTACACAACGGATTTTTATGAGGTTATTTTCAATAGAAAGAGGAATTCAAGAGGATGGTTTTTATGTACCCGACAGACTTCGTTCTGTCAAAAAAATATGAAAAAGAAAAGGGCTGTTTTTAGGATTTTCCCGACAATTATTCGAGAATTAGCCAAATTGGTTCAGGCGTTGTTGAGTTATGCGCTTACCAACACATTTTGCGATTCATCAATACTCAATACATAGTATAAAACAAAGTCGCTTTCGCTGTATGTCCGTATGTATGCTTAGATCTTTAAAACTACGCAACGGATTTTGATGCGGTTTTTTTTAATAGATAGAGTGATTCTTAAGGAAGGTTTGTATGTAAAATTTACCCGAAGTGAAGCGAGGGCGGGTCACTAGTCTATACCTACTAATATTATAAAGCTGAAGAGTTTGTTTGTTTGTTTGTTTGAACGCGCTAACCTCAGAAACTACTGGTTCGAATTGTGTTGTGTAGCTCATTTATCGAGGAAGGCTTTAGGCTATATTACATCACGCTGCGACCAATAGGAGCAAAGATACAATGTAAAATGTGTAAAAAACGGGGGGAAACGCGAACGAAGTCGCTGGCACCGCTAGTTTTATATTAGATAAGATATACCTGAAGCTAAGCGAGTGTGCGTGACTAGTTAATAATATTATACAGCATTTACCTGCACACCGCTGCTGAGCTGTTCCATGATGCTGCAAGACGCAGGCTTTTCTGGAGGATCCCCAGGATTTTGTTTCTGCAAATATCGATGCATGGATATAATTTTTTTTTTCTAGAATAACATACACTGAAATAAAACTAATTTTACGGATTAAACTCGCGTGTATTGATATTCTAAACATTATTTAGAGATCCGACGTTTCGAGCTCTTTACAGCGCTCGTGGTCACGGGCAAGACTCGCTCAATACACGCGAGTTTAATCCGTAAAATTAGTTTTATTTCAAATGTGTAGTGCTCGCGCAAATAAAAATAGACAATACTAACGTACACTGTTTAAGATAGACGGACGGACGAATAGCCAAAGTCTTCGAAAATAGGGGCTTCGGAGTAGGGTAGGCTTTTATTTTCTTAACTGACTTACGATGATGGCTTGGAGTAGCCTTGTCATCATCACCACTCTCACCCCTAAACCGAAATAGGGTACCGTTATTACCCAATGGGTATGGAACACAGTAGCCTTTCAAATTTCAATTGCCTACGTTTAGCCTGTGCGTTGATATGTCAGTCAGTCAGTCAGTTTCCCCTTTTTACATACATACATACATACAATCACGCCTTTTTCCCAGAGGGGTAGGCAGAGATCACTTCCAGCGATCCACTTTGAAACGTGACGTGACGGGTTGTGGACCACGTCGCCGCCATTCTGCCTTGTGCATTGTTTTAACAAGGTCATTGCGTTCCCACGAGTAGCAAGGTTATATGACGGGGGAAGGAAAAGGGGAGGAAGGATACTATCGCCTCGGATGATTTGGACTGAGTCGATAGTAGCTCGAGGAGCCGGGGTCGCTTACCCGTATACCGTTCACCAACCACCGGACAGATAGTTGTGACTGGTATATATACACCGTGAAATTTTAGTGGTTGTTTTCCCGCAGTAAAATGATTCTATCTTAGTAGTACAAAAGATGTGTGCAGTTCTTTTTGGTAAAATCAATAAATGCCGGTTTTACGAAAGGTTTAACCGTAACTACGTACGTACGTTAAAACGTGGGCAGTCATTAATAAACTCTCTGCATATAAACCTCTAAAACAAAAGTGTAATGACCTATTGACTCTTAATAATAGTCCGAAATTGTCAGTAGATGAAGTTAATCAATATTTTACAGGCATTGGAGAAAATTTAGCTCAAAAAATCCAAAATGAAACTCCTTCCCAAAATAACAGTCCCCGAGGGTCCTCAATGGCGCATTCATCATTTGTGCTACTTGATACTGATAATGCTGAAGTCGAAACAATTATCAAAAGACTAAAAACGGACAGCTCTCCGGGCTGGGATAACATTTCGAATAAAATTTTAAAAACTAATATGACTACACTCGTTCCGCTCATAACTCATATTAGTAATCTCTCTTTCGCTAATTCTACTTTCCCAGTTCTCATGAAACTATCCAGAACAATACCAATCCACAAATCAGGTGACACTAAATCCCCCAACAATTACAGACCTATATCTATTTTAAATTCTCTCTCAAAAATACTCGAAAAACTAATTAATTCAAGACTTGTACGGTTCCTTGAATCTAGAGAGCTGCTCTCCCTAATCAACATGGATTCCGTAGAGGAAAATCCACTAACGATGCAGTGTCGAAGCTGACCGATTTTCTTGCTACAGAACTAGATGCAGGACGTAAATGCCTCAGTATCTTTTTTAGATTTAGCGAAAGCATTCGACACTGTATCCACAACCATACTTCTTGACAAACTAGAATCTATTGGAGTGCGTGGTGAGCAGCTCAAATTATTCAAAAGTTACCTCAGCGACCGACAACAAACAGTCAAAATTGACACCTTTGTCAGCGATCCTCTGCCTATTCGATATGGAGTTCCACAGGGAAGCGTCCTAGGACCTACCCTCTTTTTGATATATGTGAATGATGTTATTAACACATACTTAAAGAATGGTAAAATAATGGCATTTGCAGATGACACGGCGCTCGTTTTTAGCGGTAACGACTGGACGCAGGTTTTCAATGACGCTCAAAGAGGATTTACAATAATACATAATAAACTTACATCTAACTTACTTACACTGAATACTGACAAAACCAAAATATTAACGTTTTCTATTTCTGCCAAAACACAACCTAATCATAAATACATCATTAAAGCACATAGTTATAACTGTAAAGACAATAATACATGTACGTGTCCAGGGTTAGAGAGGGTTTCTACAGTAAAATATTTAGGCATAATTATTGATTCACTCCTAACCTTTGGTCCGTACATTAAAGTCCTAACACAGCGGGTACGTAAACTTACTGCCCTTTTTAAGAAAGTTAGAGATGTTGCTAATGATAGGCTGCTCAGAACACTGTACCTTGCACTGTGCCAATCAATATTGCTTTACTGCGTAAGTGTTTGGGGAGGAGCACACAAAACCATACTGCTTCCATTGGAACGAGCGCAACGAGCTGTGCTGAAAGTCTTAAACCGTCTCCCGTATAGATATCCCACTGCACGACTATACTCTGAGTACAAAGTACTTACAGTGCGACAGCTTTACTACTTAGAAGTCGTACTGAAACAACATGCTCTTTATGACCCAAAACTCATAGATCAGAAAGATAGTAGACGTAAAGACTCAAAAATTAACATTCCTCATTTCAAAACCAAATTCATTCAACGGTTCTTTCCTTTCAGTGGCCCTTTTCTATATAAAAAAACTACTAAAAAGTTCATCATAATAAACAAATCTAAACATGAATGTAAGTCTTTGATAAAGGAATGGCTACTTTTACAAGATTATGATGATACAGAGGGACTATTGGCTGTAATTGCGTAGCAACGTTACTTAACTCTAGGTAAATCATTAGATTTTAAAATGTTAAGAATGCTATGTATAAAATTTATATTATTTATATTAATTATTATATTTACATTTTTCACAAATTATACATACACACATATCCCACTTTATCAAGTAATCTATAATATATTATTATATATATTATACTACTTATTTATTTATTTAAAATAAACACCTACAGTATACACACTAGTAACTCAAACCTAAATTAAATATAAAGTGTAGAGAAATACAGGTACGCACACCAATATTTACTACTTGCAATGTAACTTCTGTTTGTTTTCCTTACTAGCAAAATTAAAATTATTACCATGTATTAGACACAGCCTATAGGATAAGGAGCATAGATGCCTATAAGAAAAGGTTAGACCTAGTTTAGGTATTTATGATGTATATATTTTATAACAATTGTACTTGGTCAATAAACTCTTTTTATTTTTATTTTTTTTTTTTTTTTTTTAACTCGATAACACGTTCGAACCGCTTTATTACTTAGGGTGTAGAGCTTCTTTAGCTTTGAGCATCGATTTCATGCGGCAGGCAGTACCTGATTACGTCACACTTTATAAAAGAACGATAGCTTCTCTAGTTTCCGAGTTGGAAAATTATTATTTTAAAAATTTTTTTTTTTTTCAAGGAATAATTTGCATGATTCGATAGTATTACTAAAGGCAAATCATTCTGCCACGGGAAAACAACCACTAAAATTTCACGGTGTATATTTAGATTTATAGTGTCGTACCTTCTTAGCGGGTGTGTCGTTGGCGGGCGCGGCGGCTTGCTTGTCCTTCTTCTTGTCCTTCTTGGGCTGCACGGGAGCCGCCTTGGGCTGCTTAACAGGGACCGCTTGCACTGAAAACGAATTAAACATACGTTTTAGAAAACCGAAAATGTCCCGAGATATTTACCACGTTTTAATATTTGGAAAACGGTGAAAAATTCAACTGCCTCACCGCGGCTCGAACACCCTCGACGGCTTCAATACATAGCTACTGGTCTGGTGTGACGTCCTGGCGCGATTCCTAGAAGTACGGGTGTTCGAGTCCCCGGGCCGCGGTGTGGTAATAATTTTTCCGTTCTTCTTAATATTAAAACAGCCGGTGCAAGTTTTAACACTTAAAATTTTTAAATGTATACATTATCATGTTGTTTCGGCACTGTTGCAAGCGCCATGATCACGGGTGAACTGACGGTTGCAACAGTGCCGAAATATCGGGAGCTCATTAAAACAAAACAACACGGTAAATATCCCGGACAGTTACAGTTTTTTTAACGTTACTATGATTCAATTTCATAATAAATTTTGTGTATAAACTATAACTAATTTATATTTGATATAAAATTGACAAAAAAACTATGTATTGCGTAAAAAGCCAATCAGATTTTAGTGCGGGCCAAGGCTATCAGCATAAGCATTTGGAGGGATGCCTATGTCCAGCAGTGGACTAAAGTGGGCTGATGATGATGATGAAGGCTGTCCCTCCCATTCCACTCACCATTCTTCTCCTGCTTATTCTCCTTCCCCTTCTTCTCCTTCTTTTCCTTCTTCTCTTCCTTCTTCTTGGCCGGTTCCGCCTTCTTAGGCTCGGGCTGTCGCTCGGCCTTCTTGGTTTCCACTTTGGCAGGTTCTGGTTTCTTCTCCGCTTTCTTCGCCTTCTGTTCTTGTTGCAATCTCTTTCTTTCTTCTTCTTCCGCCTGGGAATAGATAAATAATAATAATAGATGGGTCAATGAGATCTTTAGGAGTGATCCTAAAAGGGAAGATCTTCCGCCGAGCTAGGTGATCGTGCTCGGGGACCATGGTCCGATTACCGTCTTGGTTTTTGCCCTATATATACTGAGTGGCCCGAATAACTTTAAAGTGTGATGTAGGATTTATACATTAGGCACACTCTTGTGGAGATGGTGTGTGAGCGCCATCTGTTGGTAGTATTGCGAAGTTCTTAATCGGATGTCGCCACAGTACTCCCCCCCGAAGACTGAACATCGATAGTCTTCAGGCTTCAGCAATCAGTGCGTAGTGCCAGGCTTAGCAAGTGCTCAAGATCCACAGTGGGTCGGGATGTGCTTGAGGGCTGCAGTGTTCACGGTTGCACGGAGGCTCAGTTGCAGTGTGATGAGACCGCCGACATGTAGACTGCGTGTTGAGTCCGTGGTGAGGTGAGACGAGGCTGCAGTGAGGTGAGGTCCGCGGTGAGTCGGGACGAGTGCCGGAGAACCAGGTAGCGGTGAAGGCATGCGATGGTTCCGTGAGGCTGAGTGCTGGTACGCTGGAGGTGACTGCTGGCTGGCTGCGATGTTGTGGCGGCATCCGATCACGTCGGGGTCACCAATTTAGGAGTGATCCTAAAAGGGAAGATCTTCCGCCGAGCTAGGTGATCGTGTTCGGGGACCATGGTCCGATTACCGTCTTGGTTTTTGCCCTATATATACTGAGTGGCCCGAATAACTTTAAAGTGTGATGTAGGATTTATACATTAGGCACACTCTTGTGGAGATGGTGTGTGAGCGCCATCTGTTGGTAGTATTGCGAAGTTCTTAATCGGATGTCGCCACAGATCTACTAACGATTTATTTAACGGGTAAAACATTACTTCCTTATAGCGCAGTCGGTTAAAAAGTAGCCTACAACCTGACCTAGGCTCTGGACTATATCTGTACCAAATTTTATTTAAATAGGTCCAGTACTCTATGCGTGAAAGCGTAACAGACAGACAGAGTTTACTTTCGGACTAATATTATTGTATATAGTAAGGATAAGGCACACCAACAAAACATAATACAATAAATAAATAAATATAGTATCTTATTGACTTGATGAAGTTATAAGCTAGTTGAGGATCGTCACTCGGATATCGACGCTTTTTTCTGTCTGTCTGTCAATGTCACGTCCAAAATAACCAATCTTGACGTCTACGTATTGCCATCGAGTGACATTCTCATTGCCCCTAACTAACAACTGTTGTACCGAGTCAGTTGTCTAGTACCTGTTGCTTCGCCAGTAGCTTCCTCTGCTTCTTGGAGAGGGGCGCGGGTTCGTCGGCCGGCGGCGGCTGCTTCTGCTTCGGCTGCGACTTCGGCTCTTGCTTCGGCGGCGGTTCCTTCTGCTTCTTGGCCTGTAAAGGGAATTTACATTGTAGTACATTTTACATACATACATAAAATCACGCCTTTTCCCCAGAGGGGTAGGCAGAGATCACTTCCAGCGATCCACTTTTCACCTCTGTGGGAAACGTGACGTGACGGGTTGTGGACCACGTCGCCGCCATTCTGCCTTGTGCATCGTTTTAACAAGGTCATTGCGTTCCCACGAGTAGCGAGGATATATGACGGGGGAAGGAAAAGGGGAGGAAGGATACTATCGCCTCGGATGATTTGGACTGAGTCGATAGTAGCTCGAGGAGCCGGGGTCGCTTACCCGTATACCGTTCACCAACCACCGGACAGATAGTTGTGACTGGTATCCCCTGACTAAACACATTACATACATACATTTTACTATTATCTTATATTTTAGCGGGGACCGTCTAACCGGTTCACGTCGACCCTCAGGGATCTTTTGTGTTACCCCCACCTCTAATACAGTTACTCCCTGCAGATCAAATGCATTGCTATAATGTATTTGGGTCAGAGGTGCCTGTATTTCTCTGGTTTCGGATAAGCCGGACCCAGAAGTTTGAGCCTGTGACGATCTACCAAAACATCCACACATCATTGCGTCACACTGCTTCTAGTAATTACTATAAAAATAAAATAAAATAAAAATAAATATTACACAACATCACATACATTGATCTGATCCCGTGGTAAGTAGCTTAAGCACTTGTGTTACGGAAATCAGGATCAACAGTGGATACACAAATAAACTTAAATATATTTAATAATACACCCAGACACGGAACAAACACCGATGTTCGTCACACAAATATTTGTCCCGAGTGGGAATCGAACCCACGACTCTTGGAACCGTAGGTTTTGAACCTGAGTCACTAACCACTGTTCCACCGAGCCAGTCAGACTATAAAGACCGATAATGAAACAATCTTAACGTATCTGGTCAAAGTAAAAATATCATTGACGGGATAAAAGCCATCATTTTAGATATTCGTTGTCTCTTTCATTCAGCCAAAACCTATCAACAACTTCCTGTTAACTCTAAAATATGTCTTTATGGGTCTTCAAGCGATATTAGGAGTAGCAAATTACATAGCTACTTACTGAGCTGAGTTCGCTCGCGACCACGATTGGTGTAACCCAGTCTGCACGTCGGGCAGTAAGTAGCTATGTAATTTGCTACTCCTAATATCGCGTGTAGACCCATAAAGACACATTTCAGTGTAATGGAACGCGAAAGTCTAAACTTCCTGTTAACCCGTTCGTCCCCGGCCTCACCTTGGTGGTCTTGGCGAGCTGCGCCATGTGCGCGAGCGCCTGTTCCCAGGTCTGTTTGGTGGCGGCTTGCTTCGCGGCGGTCGCGTTGGCTGCGGCTTCTTCCTTCATATTTAGTACTGAAATTAAAAAAATTAATGTATTATGTAGTAAGTAAGGTGTCCGACCGATTTCAGCCATGGCGGCCTATTCCAAAGGAGATAAGCCAACTGCGCAAGACATATTATAGTGCACAAGTGAACGCACAAACACTAGTGCATTATTTGCCCCTTACCCTCATAGTTCGATGAGACGGCAATCCGACATGACCGATGAGAGATCGGGCGCAGGACCACCGGCTTAACGTGCTTTCCGAGGCACGGGCGTTCAACCGCCAACTTCCAACTCCGGGCTGAGTAATTTCATTACAGAAAAACTCACACAAATTTTGCCCGACCCCGGATTCGAACCGGGGCCCTCTCGGTCCTAACGCAGCACTTGCTACCAATAGACCAGTATTATGTAGTAATAGTAGTCTAAAAGCATCGATGGCCGAGTGGTCAAGGACAGTTTAAACCCCGTCATGTACCACTGTGTTTTCACCAGGATGGTCGACATGGCACACCCGTGTATTTGCCACTCTTAATATCATGTGTAGACCCAAAACTTTGAGTAGATAGAACGCGAAATTCCAAAACCTTAGGATTTCCTCAGCAGTCGAAATAATGTTTTTTTCCTCCTGAATACCGAAATCTAAAAAAAACGAGACCGTCTAAAAACAAAACCCGGACATTTGAAACTAATAAAACACGGTTTGACGGTTAAAAAGTAATATAATATAATATAACATAAAAATAATTGTACTTAATCTCATTGTAAGTGAACTATTTATAAGTTTTTATGAGAAATAAATTTCTTTAACCACATAAGCAACTGAACTATATTTTTCTTTTCTATAATAACCATAGAGTTACACTCTATAATAGACAAATTAGACAACACAATAAGCAAAGTATTCTAACATCACTAGATGGCGTTACTAGTATTAGAAACATTTATTTTGATACATTAACAGAAACACCCCTTCCCTGTTGGGCCCCGGACGGCTTTCAAACTAAGTCAAATCCGGGGAGACCCGGACGGGTGGCTACCCTTGTTAAGTCTGTCCGTCTGTCTGTCTGTGTCTAGGGTTGCCAGGTCCTCAAACGCAAAAACCGGACAGACCTGTGAGTTTGTCCTGACATTTGGGTAAAAAATCCGGACATCTTGTTTTTTTGTCCATTTTTTTACGAAAAGTGTAAAACGAATTTTTTTTTGTCCAAACATTCGGTCGAAAAATCCGGACGCCTCACATTTTTAAAAAAAATTTCGCACGAATTTCGAAATTGACAAATCCTACCTAAATCCTAACAGGCCGGATGCCGCTTATTTCGGCCGGACAAGCAATCAAAAATCCTACGTTTGTCCTGCTTTATCCTAACACCTGGCAACCCTGTCTGTGTGCATACCTGCTAGGTGAGTGAGCGGCGTTTCCCGCTGGCCGGCGTACGATACCGTGACGGCGCCGTCAGCCGGCGAGCGGCGCACGCACACTATGCTGCCTCCGGGAGGGTCTACGGGGAAGACATACAACTTATATAAGTATTTGGATGGTAAATATGTTCAGGCATAGTGCTGATTTATCAAAACATAGTTTAAAACAAAATCGCTTTCGCTGAATGTACGTAGGTATGCTTAGATCTTTAAAACTACACAACGGATTTTGATGCGGTCCTTTTTTAATAGATAGAGTGCTGCTTAAGGAAGGTTTTTATGTAAAATTTACCCGAAGCGAAGCGAGGACGGGTCACAAGTGATGATATAAAACATGTCAATCTAAATATACATATATTACTCAAAGGTGGACTGACTGATATAGTGATCTATCAACGCACAGCCCAAACTACTGGACGGATCGGGCTAGATTTTAGACTCTCGCGTTAGATTACACTAAATATTACTCTTTATGGGTCTACACGCGAATTAGTAGTAGCAAATACATAGCTACTTCCTGCCCGACGTGCAGACTGGGTCACACCAAGTAGCTATGTATTTGCTACTCCTAATATCGTTAAGACCCATACAGACTAATATTTACGAAGAAATGTGTTCATATTTCTAGACAGTAAATATTTATTTTATCCTTGCTATAATAGTATAAATCCGAAAGTAACTCTGTCTGTGTGTTACGCTTTCACGCATCGAGTACTGGACCGATTGAAATAAAATTTGTTACAGATATAGTCCAGAGCCTGGAAAAGGTTATAGGCTACTTTTTATCCGACTGCGCTATAAGGAAGTTTTTTTTTTTATAAAAGGCTAACAAGATGACCTCACTCCACCTGAAGGTAAGCGGTAGTGAGATCCAAATATGAGGTCGACAGGCACAATAGATCGTATCGTAGGTAATGTTTTACCCGTTAAACCCGTTAACTCTACGCTGACGATGTCGCGGACGGAAAGCTAGTTGTTTATATAATGCTATCAGGTAACAATGACTTTTGCAGCTCCGAAACATCCGAGGTCAGCCTAGACTTGTTATCCTCAATTGCCTTGAACACATGCTGTATGAAGCATTGTTTCCTCGGAAGTGATAGTCTTCTTGGATGGAAACGAACCCACTAATTTTGGAACCCTTGGTATTGACTCTGGGTCGCCAACCACTGTTCCACCGAGCCAGTCAAAACATTATAGCGGGATTTGCAAAACAATAACCAGTCTTAGAAACTGAAAATGATCGGGATATTTACCATGTTGTTTTGTTTTAATAAGGTGAGATTTCGGTACTGTTGCAAGCGTAATGGTCACCCGTGATCATGGCGCTTGCAACAGTATGGTAAATATTCCGAGCATTTCTAATGTGTGTAACCAGTCATATTTTAAAATTTGGTTTTAAGGGTCTACACGCGACTGAAGATTGATGTAACCCAGTCTGCACGACGGGCAGTAAGTAGCTATGTACTATCAGCAACGCTGGCGGTCGACCACCTATAAGGTGAAAATCGCTTGGCACTTACGCGTCTGTCAGAGCAAGCCCCGCCCAATTGTGGTCAAGGAGCTGGCAATAATTTTTTGGTAGATATTGAGGCATGCTGAAAACTTGTCCTGTACCTCTCCTATTATATCCCAACACAAACCCGCAGTACCGGGGCTAAACCAAACCCCAAAAAAATATAATTTGTCAGTTCACCTGACAGGAAGAAGTTCCATCGAAATAATTGTCTTAGTGAGTCTTATTTTTTAGTTATAAATAAAAAGATGAAAAATATTTTTGGGGGTTTGCTTTAGCCCCGCTACTCACCAGCCAGGTCTGCAGTTTCGTGCTGGGATATAATAGGAGAGGTACAGGATAAGTTTTCAGCTTGCCTCAAATACCTACCAAAAAATTCTTGCTAGCTCTCCTACTATTGGAACGTTTTTGCTTGGATTTTGACAGATTTTCTTCAAGTGCTCTTCTATTGGTCAGTGGGCGGGGCTAATGGTGTTTAAAGAAATCTGTTTGAAAAGTGTACTACCGCCAAATTTTCTGGTTGTAATTTGCTACTCTTAATATCGCGTGTAGACCCATAAAGACTAATTTTAGTGTAATGGAACGCGAAAGTCTAAAATCTTACAGTATTATTTTAATAAGGCAAGTAAAAACGAGTCTAAATCACTAATCAACTCACTGCACTCAACAACTCTCTTCTGCTTCTCCATCTCCTGTTGTTGTAGCTGTCGTTGCTGGTCGAGTTGCAGTTGCCGTTGCTGGTCGGGCTGCTGCAGTAAATACTGTTTGTGGATCGCCGTTTGTTGTTGCAGTATCGCTGTTTGGTCGAGCTGCAGGTTTGAACGAGATATATCATAAATAAATAAATATTACACAACATCACTTGTGTTACAGATATCAGAATCAACAGTGGATACACAAATATACTTAATACACACCCAGACACAGAACAAACACCGATGTTCGGCACACAAATATTTGTCCCGAGTGGGAATCCAACGCTCTTGGACTCTTGGAACCGTAGGTAGTGAGCCCGAGTCACTCCCCACTGTACCACCGAGCCAGTCAAAATATTGTTGGTAATGGAATTAAAGTTATTGAATAGTATTTTGTAGAATAGTAACGCAGTATCGGCCTAGGTAGAAGTCCTTATTAACGGAGGCCTAGACTCGTTCTGGGTCGCTGCGCCAAACTAGTTAGCTAGAATGCTATTACCATTTGCTATATTTATTAAGTAAAAATATTTTTGTGTTAGTAACTGGATAAATACATTTACTTAAATTCTTCAAAAATTTGGAAATTGAGGAAATAACGTTGCCAATTTTCTGACTTCAAAAGCGTTAACGATTGCAGTACCTACTAAATAGTTATCGAATTAGAAAAAATATGGTATCTCGCCGATCATTGATTGGCGCGATTTCAATAAGTTTTTGACTATTAGATTAAAATACAAGTGGGTGTAATTTATGCATTAAAAATATCTGTTGTAGGTATACTTGTGCACAGTTATAACACGTTTAAGTTCACAAATGCACAAATTCTCACTTATTGCATAAGTGCACACTGAGTAGATAGGTGCATTATTACACAATTAGTGCACAAACGCATACTAGGTGCATCATTGCACACTAAGTGCACAAATGCTTACTTAATGTAATAAACCGAGTGCGTAAGTCACACGTCGTGCACAAAATCATTAATTCACAAGTGCACACTAAGTGCACAAGTGATGCTTACTGAAAGCACAAAATCACCATACAGTTGTGTAAAACTCGCCAAGTGACTCTGACCTCTCTTGGTCAGGTCGCGTTCCGGGATCAGCACTGTACGAACCGGAACCAGTGGGGACCATTGTTGCGGCAAGCGCCGGACCAGTGGAGTCATAGCGGCGGTATTGTGCGGGCGGAGCGGGTCAGCCCGCCGGCCTGGGAGACCCGTAGACACGGGGGCCCTTCCGTCCAGCGGACTGGCCAACTCCGACCCGCACAGCTCAATACCAATGCGAGACTCCACGCCTTGTCTCGTTGTTGCCGCAGCTGTGGTCTCCTTTTTCACGGCTTTCAGGGTGAGTGCGACAGGCTCAATATGGTCTATTGTGCCTATCGACCTCATATTTGGATCTCACTACCGCTTACCATCAGGTGGAGTGAGGTCATCTTGTTAGCCTCTTTTTAAAAAAAAAAAAAATGTAATAAACCGAATCGGTCCGTGATATTAATTTACCATGTTGTTTTGTTTTAATGAGCTCCCGATATTTCGGCACTGTTGCAAGCGCCATGACCACGGGTGAATTCATCATTAAAATTTGGTAAATATCCCGGACAGTTTCAGTTTTCTAATGTGTGTAACCATGACAGTTCAAAATTATATATGTAATAAACCGAGTGCGCAAGTCACACTTTGTGCACAAATATCATCATTTTTAAGTGCACACCCAAGTGCACACCCGAGTGCGCACTACACACCTGCGTGTGCGGCTTCCCCTGCTGCAGGCGCGCGTGCGCCAACTGTCGCTCGCACTCCTGTAGGCGGGCCGCACACTCGGCCATTGCTGTTTCCGCCGCTGTCATCTCCTACGATGGATAGATAAATGTTTAATGGCACCCACATACACAGGCCCTCTGAGGGCCTACCATGAGTTGGCTATCGAAAACTTACGTACGTTAAAAACCTATCGAGTTGTTTTTTTATCAGCGGCGCTGTACAAGTTTTTCATAGACATATTTACGTAGGCGATATCGAGTGCGTAAGTTTTAAACTCATGGTAGCCCTACAGATATTAAACTATAGTATACTACGTATACACCGTGAAATTTTAGTGGTTGTTTTCCCGCAGTAAAATGATTCTATCTTAGTAGTACAAAAGATGTGTGCAGTTCTTTTTTGGTAAAATCAATAAATGCCGGTTTTACGAAAGGTTTAACCGTAACTCGAAAACACGTTCGAACCGCTTAATGACTTAGGGTGTAGAGCTTCTTTAGCTTTGAGCATCGATTTCATGCGGCAAGCAGTACCTGAATACGTCACATCTTCAAAAACAACGATAGCTTCTCTCGTTTTCGAGTTGGAAATAAAAAAAATATTTTGAGGAATAATTTGCATGATTCGATAGTATTATTAAAGGCAAGTCGTTCTGCCACGGGAAAACAACCACTAAAATTTCACGGTGTATAAAATACATTTTCGAAACTTTCTAAAGACTGCGTGGGCACTATACTAAAACGTGCGTACCTTGGCAGTGGTGTTAACTATATTGTTGAGCTCGCCGAGCTGCTCGGCGACTAGCTGCATCTTTGCCTGTTGCGCCGGGTTCATTTTCTGTTTTTTACCTGAAAATACACATTTGAATACTGTAAAATCCACTATCGATAAGCATAACAGAGGCACATAACGAGTCCGGGGTTGGGCAAATTTGTGTGAGTTTTTCTGTAATGAAATTACTCAGCCCGGAGTTAGGAAGGTGGCGGTTGAACGCCCGTGCCTCGGAAAGCACGTTAAGTTGGTGGTGCTGCGCCCGATCTCTCATCGGTCATGTCGGATTGTCGTCTCACCGAATTATGAGAGTAAGGGAATATAGAGTGCACTTGTGTTTGCGCGCACACTTGTGCACTATAATATGTCCTGCGCACTCGGCTGATCTCAATAGGGAATATGCATAAATCTGCAATCTTGAATTTTTCAACAACTTATGAAAAAAGGCTTAAACATATACTAAAATGTGAAATAAAAATGAAAATCGGTTCACAAACGAAGGATTTATAAGGAATTAAAGTTAATTTTCTATCTCTTTCTTTTAACGGAGTTTTTTATGAATCGCGTATTGGCCGTAGTGTAATTGTGACGTCATCTGCCATATCGGATCTCTCTGTCCACCCGGAAACTTTAAATAGCTATATCTCGCTTGTCGTTAAAGTAAATTGAAAAACAGAATTACATTCATAATTCTTCGATATTAAAGATTGATTTCTATAATAAAAAAAATGTGTGCATATTCCCCATTGAGATCGGCCGCCATTGCTGAAATCGGTCGGACGCCTTATTATTAAGTTAATATGGTAACATACCTTTCTTTTGTTATTCTTAAGCTATGTACCTATTTATGTATCTTTCTCTTGTTATGTAAGAAGGAGCGGGATCTCCTAACACAGGTATTTGTACTTAAAAGGAGATCCCAGCCACTAGTTAAGTATGTATTGTAAAGATACTGAATAAATATTTTTCATATTTCATATTTCATTTTCACCTTTCTTCCCCTTGTTGGGCGGCGGGTGCTGCAGGCGCGCGGCGTGCAGGCGGCGCGCGGCGGCGCGGTGCGCGGCGCGGGCGGCGCCGGCCTCGCCTGCAGCCCGGGCTGCGGCCGCGCAAAGGACCGCTCGGGCCTCTAGGAGCCGCGCCTCCGTCTGGGGGTCGAAGGACCGTTTGTGTTGTAAGGTGGGATTAGACCCTCAGCGCTATGTGTATCTTTTGATACACAATGCAATGTACTAGTTGGTTGTCCGGCTCGAAGGACCATTACGTAGTAGACAGGGAATTAAACCCCTTCCGCGCTTAGTGTGTCTTTAAGGGGAGGCATTTAACCTCCTTAGCGTATCTTTTTGTCATGCAATGAATTGTTATATACGGCTCGAAGGACCATAGTGTCTTGTCCGGCTCGTAGGATCATTGAGTATCTGCGACATTTGTATTTTTTTGTCACACAATGCAATGGAATAGTTGGTTGTCCGGCTCGAAGGACAACTGTGTAGTAGGGGGGAATTTTACCCTCTGCGCCATGTGTATCTTTTTGTCACACAATACAACGGAATAGTTAGTTGTCCGGCTCGAAGGACCATTGTATAGAGGAGGCATTTAACCCCTCATGTGTATCTTTTGTCACACAGTGCAATGAAATATTTGGTCGTCCGGCTCGAAGGACCATAGTGTAGGGGAGGCATTTAACCCCTACAGCGCTATGTGTATCTTTTTGTCACACAATGCTTTGGAAAAGTTGGTTGTCCGGCTCGAAGGACCACCGTATAGGGAAGGCATTTAACCCCCTCAACGCCAAGTGTATCTTTTTGACACAAAATGAATTGGAATGCAAATAAATATTTGAATTTGTATAGTTAGTTGTCCGGCTCGAAGGACCATTGTGTTGGGGAGGCATTAGCAGACGTTTTTACCTTCTTGGCCTTCTGCCTCATCTTCTTGGCGCGCTTCTTGCCGCGGTCCACGTGGCGGGCGGGACCCTCTATATATTGCAGAAGGGCGTCCAAATCGCGCGGGTCCTCAGCTCGGGACCCCCGCCAGCAGGAACCCCTGTAATAAATGATAATAATAATAATAAATCTTTATTAGAAAACTTAGTGCACAATATTAGATCTTAAAATCTACATTACATTTAAAGTTCCGGGTAACAATATGTGTGCCTGAACTAGGATTTTCCTGTGTTTCAGGCAAAAGAGGGGCTTACAAGGTTATATTGTGCTATATATCACTTACAAAAACGTGAAACTTACATATATTTATCTCATCTTTAGTTACATAAACAATACAATATATTAATAAATAAACGGTCATATGGAGCTGAGCAAAAGAAATAATTAAATTCTAAAGACAGATGAATTATTTAGCGACAAGTAATAATGCTTCAGTGTCTTCGTAGGACATATCTTGAAGAGCTTCTTGGAAATAAATATATAAGTCTACATTCACACATCTAAATCACTACATAGTATAAAGCAAAGTCGCTTCCCGCGCCTGCCTGTCCCTATGTATGTATGTTTAAATCTTTAAAACTACACAACGGATTTGGATGCGGGTTTTCTTAATAGATAGACTGACATATAAACGTACAGCCTAAACTGCTAAACGTGGACACTTAAAATTTGGAAGGGTCGTAGCTTAGGTACCTTAGAAGTGCACTAAGAAAGGGATTCTCGAAATTCCCACGGGAACAAGAATACACAGGAAAGTCCTTTTGTATGAAAAATCTAAACCGCTTAAGTTAGACGCTTGAAATTTGGCATGCAGGTACCTTAGTAAACGTAAAGCTTAGTTGCAACAGGATATTGCAAAATTCCTACGGGAACGGGCGTTAACGGGATGCAACTTTTGTATGAAAAAATCTAAACCGCGTAAGACAGATGATTGAAATTTGGCATGCAGGTACCTTAATGAACGTTAAGCTTACTTGCAACTCGATATTGCAAAATTCCATCGGAAACGGGAGTTATTGGGAAAAAAACTTTTGTATGCAAAATCGTGTAGTCCACGCGAACGAAGTCAGCACAGCTAGTATATTATGTATGTAATTAGTTCACTCACCCTGAACATCCAGAGGACGTAGAGAACACACTCGTATCGCGACTAGAGAGTGACACAGCGGTCCTCTGTTGTTGAGGCCTGCTCTGTCTCTGTTGTTCCTGTTGCTGTCTCAGTTGCTGTTGTTGTTGCGCCTGCAGCTGCTGCTGGTGGAGTTGTTGTTGCTGGGCTTGTTGCTGCGCCTGTTGTTGGGCTAATTGTTGTTGTTGCGCCTGTTGTTGGGCTTGCTGTTGCTGTTGTTGGGCTTGTTGTTGTTGCTGTTGGAACTGGAACGAGGAAAAATAAGTTAAGTGTGGATTCTTCTAAATGCATTCTGTGCTTTATATTTAGGGCAGCCAACCAAGCCGCACTTGACCAGCGTGGCTGACTAAGGCTTGATCGCCCTAGCTTAGGGTTGGCCCGTGCCCCAGCAGCGGGGACGTATATGGCCTGATGATGATGATGAATTTGACACACTCTTTATATTATAACTTCTCGTATATTTGACTGGCTCTCTGGCGCATAGTATAGTGTCCCTGCCTCTTACGCCTTGGATTTTGGGTCCAATTCCCACTCGAGACAAATATTTTGTGTGATGAACATCGGTGTTTGTTCCGTGTCTGGGTATGGTATTGGGTATCCACAGTATTTAAGTATTAATGCAATAGACAATTTAAGAACATTGTTAGTGTAGTTGTTTCCTTATTTCCTTTGTATGGTACAGACTATCAAAATAAAACAAGACAAGTACCCTACTACAACAACAGTTTAGACAATTATCCTCATTACTATTCCTATCAACAACTGAATATAAACGACAGTCGTCGTTCAAACGACAGTCGTTACCTGTTGTTGTTGCTGCCTGATCTGCTGTTGCTGGTGCGGCGTGAGCGTCGGCTTGTTGTGTATCGGCAGGTCGTAGATCGGCTCCGGCTTCTTTTGTTGCTGTTGTTGTTGCTGCAACTGTTGTTGGTGGAGCTGGGCTTGTTGTTGTTGTTTCAGTTGCTGTAAAAGGATTAAGTGTTATTTCCTCTTATTTTTTTGTGACTATGAACATGAAAGACCGTCAGTTCATCCTAAATTATTACGACAGTAATTTGAACAATAAAATTGATGTTAAGAACTAACATAGTTGCAAAATGAAACAAGCATGGCCAAATGTTGCCAACAAATGATTTTTATTTTTGAGTTCACAGTCAAATTAAATAAATGTGACTGATATTTATGGACAAACAGATATGACACAACGACATATGAGTTCACAATCTACAATACTTAAACAAAATTAAATTTTAGGATATCCGGCATTGCAAAAATCATCTATACTAATAATAAATCTGTAAGGGTCGGTCATGGAGTAAGTTAGTTTGTTTTCAGAGATATTGTGTTTATAGGCTCAATATATGATACTGATACTAATTTCACGATTTTTAGATTTTTTTTTCTGTATGTGTGTATGTATGTATGTTCCTCCATAACTCTTAAACCAATTATCCGAATTTGATGAAATTTGGTATAAAAACACATAGACATCTGGGACACAGGATAGGCTATTTAAATTCTTGCTCCAACGCGAACGAAGTCGCGGGCACAGCTAGTTGAGAATATAATCGTAAATTCGTCAGTAGCTCATTTGGTACTAACACTATCCATAGTCTCTAGTCACGAGAACGCCATATTTGTTTACAAAATAACTCAAGTCTATACAGACAGACTTAGAAGGAACGATATTTACAGCTATACTTGGAACAGTGTTTAATGACCCTGGCTGGCGGTTCCAAGAGTCGAGGGTTCGATTCCCACTCGGGACAAATATTTGTGTGATGAACATCGGTGTTTGTTCTGTGTCTGGGTGTGAATAAGTATTTAAGTAAGTGTTTATAATTATCTATGTATGTATATTAGTCTCTGACGCCCATAGTAAAAGCTCTGCTTAGTTTGGGGTCAGGCCCTGTAGACAAAGTAACAATAGCAAAACGATAACGAAGTTCGAAAACAATAAAATGTATGGGATTGACATTAGACGCGATGAATCACGTCGTCAATCTAACGTCAATCCCATACATTTTATAATTTTCGAACTTTGTTATCGTTTTGATATTGTTACTCTGTCTAAGCCCCCTGAGGGCCTACCATGAGTTGGCTATCGTAAACTTACGTACGTTAAAAACCTATCGAGTTGTTTTTTTCATACGACCGATTTTAGTTCTTCGCGTAACCACCAGCGGCGCTGTACAAGTTTTTCATAGACATATTTACGTAGGCGATATCGAGTGCGTAAGTTTTAAACTCATGGTAGCCCCACTGGTGTCCGTGTGTGGAAATGTTCCAGATATCCCAGATACACAAAGTCCATGTATTAAAGTAGTTACCTGCAGGCGTATCTGTTCCATAGCGTTGGGGTTGACTTTGCCCTCGGCCTTCAACGCCGGCGGCACGCTCACCTGGATCGGGACCGTCCTCTGGAGAGCCTGGAACAAGTTGGAACAAGATTATACTTCGATTCCTTTTTCGGAGATTATACTCGACTGGCTCGGTGGAACAGTGGTTAGTGACCCAGGTTTACTACGTACGGTTCCAAGAGTCGTGGGTTCGATTCCCACTCGAGACAAATATTTGTGTGACGAACATCGGTGTTTGTTCCGTGTCTGGGTGTGTTATTAAATATATTTAAGTTTATTTGTGTATCCACTGATGATTCTGATATCTGTAACACAAGTCCTTAAGCTACTTACCACGGAATCAGATCAATGTATGTATGTGATGTTGTGAAATATTTTTTTAAAATATTTTTTTTTGTTAACCCTGGTCATCCCACCGCGCAAAGGTCTCCTCCAAACTTGGCCACAGCTCTCTATTCAAGGCTTGGGCTTGCCAATTCCATGATAGCTGGACCAAATCGTCGCACCATTTCTTTTTGGGCCTATTCGGCGAAAACTGTCTTCCAGTACCCATAGCGTAACGATTTTGGCCCATCTGTCGTCTTTCATCCTGCACACATGCCCTGCCCACCTCGATTCCAATCAAGATTTTTTTTATTTTAATATTTAATCTTCGTCCTTCAGGCTAAAATCGTAACACAATGGGTACCTGGGGACGGCTTTCGCCGAAGGGGAAGGCCCAAAAAAAGATGGTGTGACGATTTGGCCCAGATATCAAGGAGCTGGGAAGTGCTGGCCTTGGATAGAGAGCGGTGGACAGGTTTGGAGGAGACCTTTGCCCAGCAGTGGGATGATACGGGTTAAATAAAAAAAATATATATTTAAACTTGCAAACTGTTACTGTGAACATTTAGCATAGGGTCAAGGATATATACACGCCTTGTCTCGTTGTTGCCACAGCAGTGGTCTCTCTTTCACGGCTTCCAGGGTGAGTGCGACAGACTCAATATGGTCTATTGTGCCTGTCGACCTCATATTTGAATCTCACTACCGCTTACCATCAGGTGGAGTGAGGTCATCTTGTTAGCCTCTTTATAAAAAAAAAAATATCAAGGAGGGCAGTCAGTCCAGTGACATGTGCCCGTAACGTATAACAATTCCTATAAATCTCTGGAGGGACTTTCTTTTCAGCCTTTTGAAAGTTAGGTTCATCAAATTAAGCCGAGTGGCAGATGGCAGGAAGTGATCTCTGCCTACCCCTCGAGGAAAAGGCGTGATTTTATGTATAAAATAAATAAATAAATAAATATTACACAACATCACATACATTGATCTGATCCCGTGGTAAGTAGCTTAAGCACTTGTGTTACGGAAATCAAATCGGTATGTATGTAAAAGACTCAGGAAATTAATTGGTGGTAGTTTCGGATGTCTAGGGTTGCCTTGCATAACTAAAAAGATCACGTGCAATTGGCAATTTCATCGTATATCCTTGGCTAATAGTCCATTTGGTTCAGTCCTCCCATCTCTCCTTTCCTCATCATGATGATGATGATGATGATGTCATTTTTTTTTTTATATAAAAGGCTAACAAGATGACCTCAGTCTACCTTATGAAAAGCGGTAGTGAGTTTCACAATAAGATCGACAGGCACAATAGATCGTATTGAGCCTGTCGCACTCACCCTGAAGGCCGGCTTAAATGCCGTTTCACGCCCCGCCTGAAGAGCCCGGGATCATAGGAGGGAGGGAACACATGAGCTGGAAGGGCATTCCATGCTTTAATGGCACAGGGTAGAAATGAGGAGCTAAACCTCTTAGTCCGATGATGGTAAAGCGTCGATGGCCGAGTGGTTAAGGTCGTTGCTTGCCATGCGAGAGGTCGCCAGTTCAAACCCCGCCAGGTACCAATGTGTTTTTCAAAATTTGAAATTCATATGTACCATCATTCGACGCTTTAACGGTGAAGGAAAACATCGTGAGGAAACCAGCACACCTGAGAAATTTTTCAAGGGTGTGTGACAAGCCATGTCAGAGGCCTACGGGCGGCTTAAAAACTCTGACACCAGGTTGTTCATCAACCATACGATAAGAAGAAGAAGATGGTGATAATACCTTGGGCTTGGCGTCGTTCTTGTCGCTGACTGCCATCTTGGCCATCTTGTCCGCAAGTTGTCTCTGCGCGTCTAGCCCGGCGCGTTTCTGCTGCGCTTGGGCTGGCAAGTTCGGCGGGAGGGTCTTAGGGAGAGCCTGGGGCAATACAGATTATACAAATTAGTATCACTACATATGGGGTTAAATAGGGAATATGCATAAATCTGCAATCTTGAATTTTTCAACAACTTATGAAAAAAGGCTTAAACATATACTAAAATGTGAAATAAAAATGAGAATCGGTTCACTAACGAAGGATTAAAGTTAATTTTCTATCTCTTTCTTACAAAACGGAGTTTTTTATGGATCGCGTACGGCCGTAGTGTAATGTGACGTCATCTGCCATATCTGATCTCTGTCCACCCGGGAACTTTAAACAGCTATATCTCGTTTGTCGTTAAAGTAAAATAGAATTACATTCATATTTCTTCGATATTAAAGATTGATTTCTATAATAAAAAAAAATGTGTGCATATTCCCCATTAACAAATACAGTCAGCCAAAAATGTGGTCTACCACCCTACAGTTGAAATTCGTTTGAACGTCATAAAACAACAAGGTAAATTTTCCCTGGCAATAAAATTGTGTCAGCGGCAAGGCAATGGCATAATTTTATGTATGTATGTATCACAATATAGTATAAATCGAAACGCTTGCCGCGTCTGTCTGTCTCTATTTATGTTTAGATCTTTAAAACTACACTTCGGATTATGCTGCAGTTTTTTTAATAGATAGAGGGATTTAAGCGACTTTGCTTTATACTACGTAGTGATACACCTATAAAAGGCATACATGCGTACTTAACACAATACAAATTAGATTCACACATCAACAAGTTCTTTCTGCTTTGTAACAGATTAGTTTCTCTTTATTTAGTTATATAGTTTCAGTCAGGGGATACCAGTTACAACTATTTGTCCGGTGGTTGGTGAACGGTATACGGGTAAGCGACCCCGGCTCCTCGAGCTACTATCGACTCAGTCAAAACCATCCGAGGCGATAGTATCCTTCCTCCCCTTTTCCTTCCCCCGTCATACATCCTTGCTACTCGTGGGAACGCAATGACCTTGTTAAAACAATGCACAAGGCAGAATGGCGGCGACGTGGTCCACAACCCGTCAAGTTTCCCACAGAGGTGAAAAGCTGGATCGCTGGAAGTGATCTCTGCCTACCCCTTTGGGGAAAAGGCGTGATTTTATGTATGTGTATTTTATTTTATGTATTTAGTTATCTTACCGGCGGCTTGGGGTCTGGCGGGCGCGGGCGCGGCGCCTCGGGCTGGGTCTGCACGGCGGCCGCCTTCTTCTCCACGGGCTCGGGCTCCCCCTAGGGACCACGACACATACTTGTTTAACAATAGGCGAGACGACTTAAAAATATAATTAGTCCGTTATTTAGATTATTTAAAAATATTGTACACGTATTTTTTTATTTTTGTTTCACAAACAAGAAATTATGAAGATATAGTGTCTAGAAGTTTCGTATGACGTCCCGGTTATGTACAATTTTTGCGTAACCGTGACGTCACAAGCCCCCACTCCAGAAGTTTGGTAAGCTATAATTTAGTCATTTTTCAATCAATTGAAAAACAAAAAATACGTGTCCCATATTTTTGTATAAACTAACTTACGGACTAAATAGAATAATAAGATTTTGACCCAGTCGTCACCTATAATAAGGCGTATGACCGATTTTGGCCATGACGGCCGATCTCAATGGAGATAAGACAACAGCGCAGGACATATACACTGTGAAATTTTAGTGATTGTTTTCCGGCAGAAAAATGATTCTATCTTAGTAGCACAACAGATTTGTGCAGTTCTTTTTTATAAAAATAAATTATTGCCGGTTTTACGGAAGTTTAACCGGATCTCGAAAGCACGTTCGAACCGCTTTATTACTTACGGCGTAAAGCTTATTTAGCTTTAAGCATCGATTTCATGCGGCAAGCAGTACCTAATTACGTCACATCTTATAAATAAACGATAGCTTCTCTCGTTTTCGAAAATTATTATTTTGAAAATATGAAAACAATTTTTTTTTATTGAGTGAAAATTTAGTGGTCTTTTTCCCATGGCAGAAAGATTTGCCTTTAGTTATACTATAGAATCATGCAAATTATTATTCAAAAAAAAAAATTTTTTTTTCTTCAAATTTTCAATTTTTTTTTCCAACTCGAAAACTAGAGAAGCTATTGTTCTTTTATAAGATGTGACGTAATCAGGTACTGCTTGCCGCATGAAATCGATGCTTAAATCTAAAAAATCTCTACGCCCTAAGTAATAAAGCGGTTCGAACGTGCCTTCGAGTTTCGGTTAAACCTTCCGTAAAACCGGCATTTATTGATTTCAATAAAAAAGAACTGCACAAATCTATAGAATCATTTTACTGAGGGAAAACAACCACTAAAATTTCACGGTGTATAACAAGTAAGAGTCAACTCACATTGGCCGTTTTGCATTGCTGTTTCTTCTTGTTGAGTATTGATCTGAGCCTTTCTCTCGTCTCGTTGAAGTTTCTAGGCACTGGTGTAGTTAGGGGCGGCTGTGGACAGAACAATCATTTATTAACAAATTATGGGAACGGGAATTAGCGGGAAAACCCTTTTTTATGAAAAATCTAAACCGCTTAAGTGAGACGCTTGAAACTTGGCATGTAGGTACCTTAGTAAACTTTATGCTTAGTTGCAACAGGATATCGCAAAATTTCCACGCGAACGGTAGTTAGCGGGGAAAAATTTTGTATGTAAAATCCTGTAGTCCACGCGAACGAAGTCGCGGGCAAAGCTAGTATTCATATAATATGTATAACATAGTCAAGAAAGTTTCTAACATAGAAAAGTTGTTGATGTTAGTACTAAGAATTAGCATTAGGCATCCAGTAAAGTATTGGTTACATTTAACACATTTAGTAGAAGATTCTGGTAAATAACAGTAAAACAAATTTAAATGACGAATAATCTTCTTCTTCTTATCGTATGGTTGATGAACAACCTGGTGTCAGAGTTTTTAAACCGCCCGTAGGTCTCTGACATGGCTTCACACACCGTTGAAAAATTTCTCAGGTGTGCTGGTTTTCTCACGATGTTTTCCTTCACCGTTAAAGCGTCGAATGAATATAATGAAATATGAATTTCAAATTTGAAAAACACATGGGTACCTGGCGGGGTTTGAACTGGCGACCTTTCGCATGGCAAGCAACGACCTTAACCACTCGGCCATCGACGCTTTTTTAAGACGAATAATCATACAGTTGGAATATAAAATAAAATAAGTAATTTGTCTAGGTTACTAGTCACATTATTGTATTTATTTGGGAGCTACGCCGTCTCCTTATTGTAGATGAGATGAACTATTCAAATGACTTTTAACCATATGCGGTAATTTTTTGAAAACACTACTTCCGCCTAGGTCCAAGTATACACCATGAAATTCAGGCGGTTGTTTTCCCGCAGTATAATGATTCTATCTTAGTGGAAAAATAGATTTGTCCCGTTTTTAAGCTATTGCATAGCTTTTATCGCGGGCTTTGAGCGCGGCGACCGAACCAAGAAATTCCGTAACGAAAAAAACCTCACAATCGTCTAACGTCGTTTCAGTTCGGTAGACTTCGGCACGGTGTTTGTGTGCGTGCGGTTAGACGTATTGTACGACTCTACGAAACTCGCACGAATCGAGACGAGCCGCTCCGATATCGGACGATGCTATACAATAGCTATACAGCGGCAGTCCCCGAGTGCCACACGTCTTTTTTTTTTAAGAAATAACTAGCATGTTCGTTTTATTTCGAATGTGTAGTGCTCGCTCAATCATAGACAATACTATAACTAGCATGATTCAATAGTAGTATAAGGTAAATCGTTCTGCTACGGGAAAACAACCACTAAAATGTCACAGTGTATAACAGACTAGCTGTGTCAGCGACTTCGTTCGCGTTTCCCCCGTTTTTTACACATTTTCCATTGTATCTTTGCTCCTATTAGTCGCAGCGTGATGTTATATAGCCTAAAGCCTTCCTCGATAAATGGTCTATACAACGCAAAAAGATTTTTTCAAATCAAACCAGTAGTTCCTGAGATTAGCGCGTTCAAACAAACAAACAAACAAACTCTTCAGCTTTATAATATTAGTACAGATGATGTAGTACACAATATACGTACCGCGTGTCCGAAGACGGTGCAGTAGCAACACGTGCAGGGCGCCTCCGCGCCCGCCTCGCCGGCGCACGCGCCCGCGCCCGCCACCGCGCCGTGACCCACTGGGGAGAAGGGTAAACATAAACATAAACATTAATAAACAAATAGTCTTTATGGGTCTACAAATTATATTTTGCACAGCTAGAGGAGGCAGAGAAACGAAGGGTTTCTATCTTAAACACTATTCGCTATGTGCGCGATGATAGCGCCCCTAGTGGCGATAACTATTCAGGACTTGAGATCTGTCATATCATAGCAACTAGATGTTTTTATATGTTATATCATAGAAACTAGATGTTTTGATTAAGATTTTCGACTAGTTTAGACTAGTAAAAATTGTATAAAGTGAGTGTGTATATTATACCAAGTGATTTTCTTACTACACAAAAATATGAATATTATTGTAAGTATTGAATTTGCATCGTTTACGTTACGTACGTAACGTTTTTACTTACAAATACAAGGGAATTTATGAAATTAAAGCAATTTGACACATGAAAGCTCAGAATTATATCACATTTCTGTCACATCGTGCGCTTCGATCGATTTGCCGTCCCCCACCACCCACTCCGCACAAAGCGAATATTATAAAAAAATACAATTAAAAGTTACTAAAATCTAATTAAACTAAGTGTGAATGGGTTCGATGTTAGAACCGCATTGGTCTAACAAATGCTAATTGGACAAAGGAAAAGGTAAAATGGAGTTAATCGTGACGATCGGATGATGAAGTGTGAATCAATTGGTATTTCCGATCGAACGAAAGCTCCGTTGTCGTCATAGCGAAGTATTTTGCGCTGATGCTACAGGCGCCGCTGAAGGCCGTTGATTGGGGTCAACGCAGTATTAGAGGTCTTCATACATTAGCTCCGCGTAACATGGGTCTACACGCGATATTAGGAGTAGCAAATATATAGCTCCTTACTGCCCGACGTGCAGACTGGGTTACACCAATCATCGCCGCTGTGGCAGAAGACGGGCGGCGCCAGTTCGCTCGCGACCATGATTGGTGTAACCCAGTCTGCACGTCGGGCAGTAAGGAGCTATGTATTTGCTACTCCTAATATCGCGTGTAGACCCCAAAGACCCATAAAAACTAATATTTAGTGTAATGGAACGCGAAGTCTAAAAACTTTCGTTAAATAAATAAATATCACACAACATTCATTATTATCAGCCCATACATGTCCCCACTGCCTACCCTAAACTAGGACGATAAGGCCTTAGTCAACCACGCTGGCCAAGTGCGGGTTGGTCGACTACACAACCTTAGAATTTCTTCGTGGGTGTGCAGGTTTCCTCACGATGTTTTCCTTCACCGTTGAAGCGTCGAATAATCGTACATTTTAATTTCAAATCCACACAACATTACATCGATCTTATACTGTGGTCAGTAGCTTAAGCATTGTGTTACGGATATCATAAACAACAGGAGTATACGCGAATATACTTCAATTCAAAGACACGTTACACAGGTTGATGTTCGTCACATAAATATTGGTCCCGAATGGGAATCGAACCCAATAAATGTTCGGAATATTTACTATTCCATCGACTTCGCGATATTTGTCAGTTATGTGTAATGGTTACCATTTTTTTTTTCCTAACTGACTAACGATGATGGCTTGGAGGAGCCTTGTCATCATCACCGGGCTTGCGGGGGAGCGGATGGCTCTCACCCCTAATGGTTACCATTACAATTAAAGGTTATCGAATGTTACATACCTTTACAAACATGCTGCTGATGCTGCGTGTTCTCGCAACTCTTCGGCGGAGGCTTCACCGGCTTCGCCACAGGTTTCTTCACTTCTTTCTCCTTCTTCTCCAAACCGCTCTTCCCCTTCATATCGTAACACTGCTTCACTATATCCCCCAAACACACCGAATTCGAATCTGTATCCTTACACGAACTACATATACAATCGTTCGTCCATTTGCAATCACTTTTCGGAGTGTCACATGCGTCCGATTCTGATTTCGACTGGCCATTCCTCATCATGTTCCTAAAAGCTACAGTATTCAACGTTTGACGGGCATTTCTTAACGCTTGAGCTGAATATTTCGCCAGCAATTCTGGGTTTTGTGACCCTATTACTGAGAGGTTCTTTTCCTTTGCACATTCATCGATTTCATCAGTCACTTTCAACGTTTCTTCTATGTCTTCATCGAGTAACTTAGCATCGATACTAGCGCATATCGATATGACGTGTTTCTTATAATTATCAGGGACGGGTAAGCCTTGAGTTATGTAAGATTTGATCGTGTAAAAGCTGTCTAAAAGCGACTTCTCCCCTTTGGACGTCAAAATGGCCTCGCATTTAGCCAATAGCGCTTCGTTCTTGCATTTCTTGTCCTCCTCTTTCGGCTCTGTCTCTTTCACCTCTTCCTTCTTTACCGGCTTAGCTTCTGCTTTCTTAACGACTCTAACGTTAGCTTTGCCTATTATTTTACTAAGTCCTTTCGCTGCTAGGATCTCCGCTTCGCTGGCGCTAGATTGGCTTTGACACTTGACAGGCGGCGTTATTTTTTGAAAGGCTTCTCTTAATTTCCCTTCTAACTCCTCCAATCTATATAGCATGACTAACCATTCATCTCCCGTCAACGCCTTCTTAGGCACAGTCTCCATATAAACCTTGTTCATCTCTCGCAAACGATCTATGAAGTATTCCTTCTTCTTATCGTTGGATAGAGTCGTGAAATCGGGCACGTTTTCAGTTTTTTTAATGGGCAACCCTGTCAACTCCTGGATCACGTTAGACGCTATTTCAGGATTGAGTAGGATCCACCCGGTGAGCTGTTGGGACTCCGCACACCGCCTTATTACGTCGATGTATTTGAATTTGAGACTTTTGACTGACGTTTTCTTATCTTGGGACATTTTGGACAGCTTCATTATTAACAAATCGAACGTGTTCCCCGCCGAAGTGCTTAGAAGCTTAGTAATTTGCTGCAACGATTCCTTAGACGCACACCCTTCACTATCCGAGTCTTTGAAGTCTTTATTCTTCCTCAATTCGTCGATTTTCTCTAGTATTTTATCACTCTCGTTTACACACTGCTTCCCCGCTAAGTCTTGTATGTAACTGTAGAACTTATCCAACATGGCTTCAATTTCATTCTCTAATAACTCGATGGGTATACTCTTGAACTTAGTGGCTACGTAATGCTTCCAAGATATGAACCTAGACCTAACCAGTTCCCTCAACTCTTCCATGCTTAAAGCATCTTTGACTGAATTATCGAATAGCGTTGATGCTCTAGAGTACATCTCTGAATTAATAGCGTTTTTGGGCAACGAGAAGAGGTCCCCGTCTTCATCCATGCATTTGGCTAACTCAGGACTTTTAGATTTCTTCAAATATTCAAACACTCTATTAATGACTACTTGAGCGGATATAGAAAATAATAGATCTTTAAAGTCTTCTTTATTGTGGTTCTTGTTCTTCATTAGCGCTTGCAAATCTTTCTCGTCCTTCAGCAAGTCTGTTATATCTTTGCTATCGAATTCGAATGTCATAGTCCCTACAAAGTCTGGGTCGACGTTATTCTTAATTCTACGGTTAGATTTCCTCTTGGCAGTGTTCTTAGTTACCTTAACGCTATCTCTATACTTGTTAAGCTTGAGTTCTCTAATTTGTTTCAATGTTTCCGGCGTCAATTGTGCTTCGTCTGGTAGATTATTCATTATCGACGCGAACTCTGGTAGTTCAAACGACGCGCTTGCAAAGTCGGACAACTTGGACGCGATTTCCGGCATATTAGCCAGTATCTGCGGCATATTCTCGACCAATTCCGCTAGTTTCGTGTTAGCTTGGTTCAGATCAATCTGTTCATCATTGTCTATCTTCTCTAGGAATTCGACTGAGCTTTTGTCTAAGGTCATCATCACCTCGCATATCTGTTCTAAAGATAGGGGACTATCGTCGTCTTTATCTTTGCTGCTAATATTGTTGTAGGAGTTTATGATATTCTGGCACTCCTCCATGGCCTTTTTGATTTCTAGTCCGAACGTGACATACTTGTACATGTTGGGGTCTTTGTCTTCGTTCTTTGTTTCTTTGTCTTCGTCTTTCCTCCGTGCGTTTAGGGGGGCGTTTAGGTCCGGAGTGGGGGTGGGGAAGTCTGTCTTGTCGTCCCTGAGGAACTTGTTCACTGTGAGCAGGCGCTGCGAGGGTTTGGGGGCGAAGGCCGGCGTGGTGTCTGAAGTGGTGGGCGACATCTCTTGGAGGGGCGGGCTCACTGACTCCGGGTACTTGCCCTCCGTTTGCATCTCGTATTCCTGCGAAGATGAATTAAGTTGAGTTAGACTTTGGTATTTTATAACAATTTAGCGAGTGCTATTTATGAGTATATCAGATAGATACTAACTGACTAACTAGATTAGCGCAAGGACCCAAAATGAGTCTTGGCATCCAATAATAAGAGATAGATACAGACATTAATTGCTACTGCCTCGTTGGTCTATTGGTAGTAAGTGCTGCATTAGGACAGATATGTCCCCTGTTCGGGTCCGGGCAATAAATTGTGTGTGTTTTACAATCAAGAAATTACTCAAAAAATCTAGAATTTCACAACCGTTGTGGCAGGCGAAGACGGGCGGCGCCAGTTCGCTCACGACCATGATTGGTGTAACCCAGTCTGCACGTCGGGCAGTAAGTAGCTACGTAATTTGCTACTCCTAATAACGCGTGTAGACCCATAAAGACTAATTTAGTGTAATGGAACGCGAAAGTCTAAAATCTTCCAGAAATTACTCAGCCCGGAGTCAGGGATTAGGCGGATGCACGGCCGTGCATGTATGTATGTGTGAATGCATATATGTATGTATGTACTTTTATGATCACCCACAACAAATTATACATAAATTTCAATTGTATCTTAATGACATGCACACCTATTGAGAATTTTTTATATTATTTATTTGACAATATTTTTTTTTATATATTATTTGTTTGACTGATTGTATTTGTTTGTATATTTTAATATCACTTTTGACATGACATTTGTTTGACTAATTGTATTTGTTTGTATATTTTAATATTACTTTTGACATGACATTTGTTTGACTAATTGTATTTGTTTGTATATTTTAATATTACTTTTCACATGACATTTGTTTGACTAATTGTATTTGTTTGTATATTTTAATGTTACTTTTCACATGACATTTGTTTGACTAATTGTATTTGTTTGTATATTTTAATATTACTTTTGACATTATAACTTTGACTACTTATTTGTATTAACTTTAGTTTGTAAGCTACTTGGATCTTTATCTGTAAGCTTGCAAATGTAATTGATGAATAAATAAATAAATAAATTATCAAATGTATGTATGTATGTATGTACGTCACCTGCTGCAGTCCGGCGTCGCTGGTGAGCGCGAAGTTGGCGAACTTGGCGAGGCACTCCTTCATCTCCTTGCATATGTCCCCTCGCTCCTATGTATGTATGTATGTATGTGTGTGTTTATGTATGTATGTATGTATGTACGTCACCTGCTGCAGTCCGGCGTCGCTGGTGAGCGCGAAGTTGGCGAACTTGGCGAGGCACTCCTTCATCTCCTTGCATATGTCCCCTCGCTCCTATGTATGTATGTATGTATGTGTTTATATATGTATGTATGTATGTATGTACGTCACCTGCTGCAGTCCGGCGTCGCTAGTGAGCGCGAAGTTGGCGAACTTGGCGAGGCACTCCTTCATCTCCTTGCAGATGTCCCCTCGCTCCTATGTATGTATGTATGTATGTATGTATGTATGTATGTGTGTGTACGTTACCTGCTGCAGTCCGGCGTCGCTGGTGAGCGCGAAGTTGGCGAACTTGGCGAGGCACTCCTTCATCTCTTTCCAGATGTCCCCTCGCTCCTATGTATGTATGTATGTATGTATGTATGTATGTATGTATGTATGTGTGTGTACGTTACCTGCTGCAGGCCGGCGTCGCTGGTGAGCGCGAAGTTGGCGAACTTGGCGAGGCACTCCTTCATCTCTTTCCAGATGTCCCCTCGCTCCTATGTATGTATGTATGTATGTATGTATGTATGTATGTATGTATGTATGTATGTATGTATGTACGTCACCTGCTGCAGTCCGGCGTCGCTGGTGAGCGCGAAGTTGGCGAACTTGGCGAGGCACTCCTTCATCTCCTTGCATATGTCCCCGTCCCGTTCCCCCACAACAGTTTCCGTGTCGCTGACGTTTTCCTCCCGCTCCAGTGGGAAGGCTTCGGGCGGTTCCGCTTCGGGTACGCAAGGGTCCGACAGGAGGCTGGCTGTGTGCGATGGCGCCTGTGAATTAAAAAAGTAGTTTAAAAATTATGGAGTTGTCTCATTTTAATCTGATTTACATGGATAGTAAACAATTATATATTAAAGACGAATACTGTTAATCACTACATAATATGTAAAGTCGTTACCCGCGTCTATCTGTGTGTATGTATGCTTAAATCTTTAAAAACTACGCAATGGATTTTTGATGCAGTTTTAATAGATAGAGGGATTCAAGGGGAAGGTTTCTATGTAAAAGGCGGGTCACTTATTTATGATAAATCAGAGACATAGAAGGTATTGTAAAACTACTGCAATAATTAAAGACATTTTTTCCTAACTAACATACGATGATGGCTTGAAGCAGCCTCGTCATTGTTACCGGACTTGCGGGGGAGCGGATGGCTCTCACTCCCTAAAATTTAAAGACCAAAAATGGCCATATTATACGATCAAAGTTCTCAACACTTGCACTGTTCACACAAAATGTACAGTGGACTATGACGTCATATTTCACGACTGGCTCTGTGGAACAGTGGCTAGTGACCCAGGTTTACTACCTACGGTTCCAAGAGTCGTGGGTTCGATTCCCACTCGGAACAAATATTTGTGTGACGAACATCGGTGTTTGTTCCGTGTCTGGGTGTATTATTAAATATATTTAAGTATATTTGTGTATCCACTGTTGATTCTGATACCCGTAACACAAGTGCTTAAACTATTTACCACGGGATCAGATCAATGTATGTGATGTTGTGAAATATTTATTATTTATATTTATTTTATTATATTATTTCAACATGCAGTACCTTGTATTTGAGCATTTGTAGCAATTTCCTCTTAGGAGCAGCGGCTAGTCGCGGCAATTTGGGCGGAACTTCCTCCACCGGCGTTGTACCGTTATCAGGCAAACTAGGATAAAACCATAAATATATAAATTAGTAATCTTGGAAACCTGCACACCTACGAAGAAATTCTAAGGGTGTGTAGCCGACCAACCCGCATTTGGCCAGCGTGGTTCCCTCGCGGCCTGCGAGCCCTTGCGTAGGGTAGGCCCGTGCCCCAGCAGTGGGCACGTATAGTGGACTGATGATAATGAAGAATCTTTGAGACTCAGCAATGCTTACCTAACTAACGTCTTTTCTTAATTTTAGAAAATACACATTAAATTCAAACCCTCAATCGTGGACACAATGCTCTCCCAATGGAGGCTATCGCGTGCGGGAAATTCACTAGATGGCAATACATAGGCGTGAGGTCCAACTGCAGCATGATCGGTGAATATTGACATATCTGTCAATGTCACGTCAAAAATAACCAATCATGCTGCGGTTGAAACCATCTAGTGAATTTCTCATACGTTACGTTAACCCCCATTGGGCTATACAAGTGCTTAGCAAGCCATGCGGTTTCATTTATATTTACCGGTCATCAGTCTAACTTACACATAAGCACAACATCAGTTTTATTTATACTATATTGGTGTTTGTATATTGTAATTACAAAGGGAGAGTGATGAATGAATTTGGCGCGATGTAGGATTGCACACAGGGATTGCTATCAGTATAGAAGTTGTCTGTAAGCGCCATCTACCGGGTGCTTTCGGAACTAACTTGTTGGGTGAATATACCTGTCCCGCTCCTGCCTTAGTTGCTGCTCGAGCCAAGTCCTGAGTCGATGGTAGTACAGTTGCTGGTCTCTCATATGCATCACTTTGCGACGAACCTAAAGCAAAATTATAATTTTTGAGTCTATTAATAAACTTTAATCAATGAAAATGTAAAAAGTAGTCTTCAGTTAGGTATGTTGTGTAAGATTTTAGATTTTCGCGTTCCATTACACTAAATATTAGTCTTTTAATTTAAAATTTGAAAAAATTGCATTCATGATCCCGCCTGAACGGGGACTTGAACCACCGGACCTCCCGATAGGCGGGGTCATGAATGCGTTTTTTTTTTTCAAATTTTAAATTTACATTAAGGTTTAATAGCATTAAAAACAACAAATAAAAATATAACTGTCGAGTGCAACCATTCTGTATAATATTTTCTGTAAAGAAATGTTTGCGGACCGATAGTGTTTGATCACTACCGGTGGTGGCGCCACCCGTGGCTAACGAGTAAAAGGTGATGGACCGACGCGACATCGGGAGGTCCGGTGGTTCAAGTCCCCATCCAGGCGGGGTCATGAATGCGATTTTTTTCAAATTTTAGAATGTTTTAAACTCAAAACGAACCTATAGTACTACTAAATTGTTTTCAATTCATATGTATACCTCCTGGAAGCGCTGCAGGTGGTACTCGGGGCAGAGGCTGCGGCAGGGCGGGCGGTGTGTCTGTATGTGTGTGTGTGTGTGTGTATGTATACCTCCTGGAAGCGCTGCAGGTGGTACTCGGGGCAGAGGCTGCGGCAGGGCGGGCGGTGTGTCTGTATGTGTGTGTGTGTGTGTATGTATACCTCCTGGAAGCGCTGCAGGTGGTACTCGGGGCAGAGGCTGCGGCAGGGCGGGCGGTGTGTCTGTATGTGTGTGTGTGTGTGTATGTATACCTCCTGGAAGCGCTGCAGGTGGTACTCGGGGCAGAGGCTGCGGCAGGGCGGGCGGTGTGTCTGTATGTGTGTGTGTGTGTGTGTATGTATACCTCCTGGAAGCGCTGCAGGTGGTACTCGGGGCAGAGGCTGCGGCAGGGCGGGCGGTGTGTCTGTATGTGTGTGTGTGTGTGTATGTATACCTCCTGGAAGCGCTGCAGGTGGTACTCGGGGCAGAGGCTGCGGCAGGGCGGGCGGTGTGTCTGTATGTGTGTGTGTGTGTGTGTATGTATACCTCCTGGAAGCGCTGCAGGTGGTACTCGGGGCAGAGGCTGCGGCAGGGCGGGCGGTGTGTCTGTATGTGTGTGTGTGTGTGTATGTATACCTCCTGGAAGCGCTGCAGGTGGTACTCGGGGCAGAGGCTGCGGCAGGGCGGGCGGTGTGTCTGTATGTGTGTGTGTGTGTATGTATACCTCCTGGAAGCGCTGCAGGTGGTACTCGGGGCAGAGGCTGCGGCAGGGCGGGCGGTGTGTCTGTATGTGTGTGTGTGTGTGTATGTATACCTCCTGGAAGCGCTGCAGGTGGTACTCAGGGGCAGAGGCTGCGGCAGGGCGGGCGGTGTGTCTGTATGTGTGTGTGTGTGTGTGTATGTATACCTCCTGGAAGCGCTGCAGGTGGTACTGGGGCAGAGGCTGCGGCAGGGCGGGCGGTGTGTCTGTATGTGTGTGTGTGTGTGTATGTATACCTCCTGGAAGCGCTGCAGGTGGTACTGGGGCAGAGGCTGCGGCAGGGCGGGCGGTGTGTCTGTATGTGTGTGTGTGTGTGTCGGGCGGGTGTGTCTGTATGTGTGTGTGTGTGTATGTATACCTCCTGGAAGCGCTGCAGGTGGTACTCAGGGCAGAGGCTGCGGCAGGGCGGGCGGTGTGTCTGTATGTGTGTGTGTGTGTGTATGTATACCTCCTGGAAGCGCTGCAGGTGGTACTCGGGGCAGAGGCTGCGGCAGGGCGGGCGGTGTGTCTGTATGTGTGTGTGTGTGTGCATGTATACCTCCTGGAAGCGCTGCAGGTGGTACTGGGGCAGAGGCTGCGGCAGGGCAGGGGCGGTGTGTCTGTATGTGTGTGTGTGTGTGTATGTATACCTCCTGGAAGCGCTGCAGGTGGTACTCTGGGCAGAGGCTGCGGCAGGGCGGGCGGTGTGTCTGTATGTGTGTGTGTGTGTGTATGTATACCTCCTGGAAGCGCTGCAGGTGGTACTCAGGGGCAGAGGCTGCGGCAGGGCGGGCGGTGTGTCTGTATGTGTGTGTGTGTGTGTATGTATACCTCCTGGAAGCGCTGCAGGTGGTACTCGGGGCAGAGGCTGCGGCAGGGCGGGCGGTGTGAGACAGTGTGTGTGTCTGTATGTGTGTGTGTGTGTATGTATACCTCCTGGAAGCGCTGCAGGTGGTACTCGGGGCAGAGGCTGCGGCAGGGCGGGCGGTGTGTCTGTATGTGTGTGTGTGTGTGTATGTATACCTCCTGGAAGCGCTGCAGGTGGTACCTCGGGGCAGAGGCTGCGGCAGGGCGGGCGGTGTGTCTGTATGTGTGTGTGTGTGTGTATGTATACCTCCTGGAAGCGCTGCAGGTGGTACTCAGGGCAGAGGCTGCGGCAGGGCGGGCGGTGTGTCTGTATGTGTGTGTGTGTGTGTGTATGTATACCTCCTGGAAGCGCTGCAGGTGGTACTCGGGGCAGAGGCTGCGGCAGGGCGGGCGGTGTGTCTGTATGTGTGTGTGTGTGTGTATGTATACCTCCTGGAAGCGCTGCAGGTGGTACTGGGCAGAGGCTGCGGCAGGGCGGGCGGTGTGTCTGTATGTGTGTGTGTGTGTGTATGTATACCTCCTGGAAGCGCTGCAGGTGGTACTCAGGGCAGAGGCTGCGGCAGGGCGGGCGGTGTGTCTGTATGTGTGTGTGTGTGTGTGTATGTATACCTCCTGGAAGCGCTGCAGGTGGTACTCAGGGCAGAGGCTGCGGCAGGGCGGCGGTGTGTCTGTATGTGTGTGTGTGTGTGCATATGCATACCTCCTGGAAGCGCTGCAGAGTGGTGCACTCGGGGCAGAGGCTGCGGCAGGGCGGGCGGTGTGTCTGTATGTGTGTGTGTGTGTGTGTATGCATACCTCTGGAAGCGCTGCAGGTGGTACTCGGGGCAGAGGCTGCGGCAGGGCGGGCGGTGTGTCTGTATGTGTGTGTGTGTGTGTATGTATACCTCCTGGAAGCGCTGCAGGTGGTACTCTGGGCAGAGGCTGCGGCAGGGCGGGCGGTGTGTCTGTATGTGTGTGTGTGTGTGTATGCATACCTCCCTGGAAGCGCTGCAGGTGGTACCAGCAGAGGCTGCGGCAGGGCGGGCGGTGTGCCCTGTGTGTGTGTGTGTGTGTGTATGTATACCTCCCCAGGCGCGCTGCAGGGTGGTACCTGGGGCAGAGGCTGCGGCAGGGCGGGCGGTGTGTGTGGCGTGTGTGTGTGTGTATGTCTCCTCCCGGAAGCGCTGCAGTGTGGCCTGGGGCAGAGGCTGCGGGCAGTGGCGGGCGGTGTGTCTGTATGTGTGTGTGTGTGTGTGTGCTGTATACACCTCCAGGCGCTGCAGGTGGTACTCGGCAGAGGCTGTGTGCAGGGTGGTGTGTCCGCGTGTGTGTGTGTGTAGCGTACACCTCCCAGGCGCTGCAGTGTGGCACTGGGCAGAGGGGCTGTGGCAGGCGTGGTGTGTGTCCGTGGCGTGTGTGTGTGTGTGTGCGGCACCCCGTAGCGCCGCTGCAGGTGGCACTCGGGGCAGAGGTCAGGCAGTGGCGGGCGGTGTGTCTGTATGTGTGTGTGTGTGTATGTATACCTCCTGGAAGCGCTGCAGGTGGTACTGGGCAGAGGGCTGCGGGCAGGGCGGGCGGTGTGTCTCAGGGCGGGCGGTGTGTCTGTATGTGTGTGTGTGTGTGTGTATGTATACCTCCTGGAAGCGCTGCAGGTGGTACTCGGGGCAGAGGCTGCGGCAGGGCGGGCGGTGTGTCTGTATGTGTGTGTGTGTGTGTATGTATACCTCCTGGAAGCGCTGCAGGTGGTACTCAGGGGGCAGAAGGCTGCGGCAGGGCGGGCGGTGTGTCTGTATGTGTGTGTGTGTGTGTATGTATACCTCCTGGAAGCGCTGCAGGTGGTACTCAGGGCAGAAGACTGCGGCAGTGGCGGGCAGTGTGTCTGTATGTGTGTGTGTGTGTAATACCTCCTGGAAGCGCTGCAGGTGGTACTCGGGGCAGAGGCTGCCGGCAGGGCAGGCGGTGTGTCTGTATGTGTGTGTGTGTGTGTATGTATACCTCCTGGAAGCGCTGCAGGTGGTACTCGGGGCAGAGGCTGCGGCAGGGCCGGCGGTGTGTCTGTATGTGTGTGTGTGTGTGTGTATGTATACCTCCTGGAAGCGCTGCAGGTGGTACTCGGGGCAGAGGCTGCGGCAGGGCGGGCGGTGTGTCTGTATGTGTGTGTGTGTGTGTGTGTATGTATACCTCCTGGAAGCGCTGCAGGTGGTACTCAGGGCAGAGGCTGCGGCAGGGCAGGCGGTGTGTCTGTATGTGTGTGTGTGTGTGTGTATGTATACCTCCTGGAAGCGCTGCAGGTGGTACTCCGGGGCAGAGGCTGCGGCAGGGCGGGCGGTGTGTCTGTATGTGTGTGTGTGTGTGTATGTATACCTCCTGGAAGCGCTGCAGGTGGTACTCGGGGCAGAGGCTGCGGCAGGGCAGGGCGGTGTGTCTGTATGTGTGTGTGTGTGTGTATGTATACCTCCTGGAAGCGCTGCAGGTGGTACTCAGGGCAGAGGCTGCGGCAGGGCGGGCGGTGTGTCTGTATGTGTGTGTGTGTGTGTATGTATACCTCCTGGAAGCGCTGCAGGTGGTACTCAGGGCAGAGGCTGCGGCAGGGCGGGCGGTGTGTCTGTGTGTGGCATACCTCCCTGGAAGCGCTGCAGGTGGTACTCCAGGGCAGAATGTGTGTGTGTGTGTGTATGTATACCTCCTGGAGAAGCGCTGCAGGTGGTACTCGGGGCAGAGGCTGCGGCAGGGCGGGCGGTGTGTCTGTATGTGTGTGTGTGTGTGTGTGTATACCTCCTGGAAGCGCTGCAGGTGGTACTCAGGGCAGAGAGGCTGCGGCAGGGTGGGCAGTGTGTCTGTATGTGTGTGTGTGTGTGTGTATGTATACCTCCTGGAAGCGCTGCAGGTGGTACTCGGGGCAGAGGCTGCGGCAGGGCAGGCGGTGTGTCTGTATGTGTGTGTGTGTGTGTGTATGTATACCTCCTGGAAGCGCTGCAGAGTGGTACTCAGGGCAGAGGCTGCGGCAGGGCGGGCGGTGTGTCTGTATGTGTGTGTGTGTGTGTATGTATACCTCCTGGAAGCGCTGCAGGTGGTACTCAGGGCAGAGGCTGCGGCAGGGCGGGCGGTGTGTCTGTATGTGTGTGTGTGTGTGTGGGGTATGTGTACCTCCTGGAAGCATGCAGGTGGTACTCAGGGCAGAGGCTGCGGCAGGGCGGGGGGTGTGTCTGTATGTGTGTGTGTGTGTGTATGTATACCTCCTGGAAGCGCTGCAGGTGGTACTCGGGGCAGAGGCTGCGGCAGGGCGGGCGGTGTGTCTGTATGTGTGTGTGTGTGTGTATGTATACCTCCTGGAAGCGCTGCAGGTGGTACTCAGGGCAGAGGCTGCGGCAGGGCCGGGCAGTGTGTCTGTATGTGTGTGTGTGTGTGTGTGTATGTATACCTCCTGGAAGCGCTGCAGGTGGTACCTCGGGGCAGAGGCTGCGGCAGGGCGGGCGGTGTGTCTGTATGTGTGTGTGTGTGTGTATGTATACCTCCTGGAAGCGCTGCAGGTGGTACTCAGGGCCAGAGGCTGCGGCAGGGCGGGCGGTGTGTCTGTATGTGTGTGTGTGTGTGTGTATGTATACCTCCTGGAAGCGCTGCAGGTGGTACTCAGGGCAGAGGCTGCGGCAGGGCCCGGGCAGTGTGTGTCTGTATGTGTGTGTGTGTGTGTATATGTATACCTCCTGGAAGCGCTGCAGGTGGTACTCGGGGCAGAGGCTGCGGCAGGGCGGGCGGTGTGTCTGTATGTGTGTGTGTGTGTGTGTATACCTCCTGGAAGCCGCTGCAGGTGGTACTCGGGGCAGAGAGGCTGCAGCAGGGCGGGCGGTGTGTCTGCATGTGTGTGTGTGCAGCGCTGCAGGTGGCACTCAGGGCAGAGAGGCTGCGGTATGTATACCTCCTGGAAGTGCTGCAGGTGGTACTCGGGGCAGAGGCTGCGGCAGGAAGAAGGCCGTATGTGTGTGTGTGTGTGTGTATGTATACCTCCCTGGAAGCGCTGCAGGTGGTACTCAGGGCAGAGGCTGCGGCAGGGCGGGCGGTGTGTCTGTATGTGTGTGTGTGTGTGTATGTATACCTCCTGGGAGCGCTGCAGGTGGTACTCGGGGCAGAGGCTGCGGCAGGGCGGGGGGTGTGTCTGGATGTGTGTGTGGGTGTGTATGTATACCTCCTGGAAGCGCTGCAGGTGGTACTCGGGGCAGAGGGCTGCGGCAGGGCGGGCGGTGTGTCTGTATGTGTGTGTGTGTGTGTATGTATACCTCCTGGAAGCGCTGCAGGTGGTACTCAGGGCAGAGGCTGCGGCAGGGCGGGCGGTGTGTCTGTATGTGTGTGTGTGTGTGTATGTATACCTCCTGGAAGCGCTGCAGGTGGTACTCGGGGCAGAGGCTGGGTGGCAGGGCAGGGCGGTGTGTCTGTATGTGTGTGTGTGTGTGTGTATGTATACCTCCTGGAAGCGCTGCAGGACCACTTCAGGGCAGAGGCTGCGGCAGGGCATGGACGGTGTGTCTGTATGTGTGTGTGTGTGTGTATGTATACCTCCTGGAAGCGCTGCAGGTGGTACTCAGGGCAGAGGCTGCGGCAGGGCGGGCGGTGTGTCTGTATGTGTGTGTGTGTGTGTATGTATACCTCCTGGAAGCGCTGCAGGTGGTACTCAGGGCAGAGGCTGCGGCAGGGCGGGCGGTGTGTCTGTATGTGTGTGTGTGTGTGTATGTATACCTCCTGGAAGCGCTGCAGGTGGTACTCGGGGCAGAGGCTGCGGCAGGGCGGGCGGTGTGTCTGTATGTGTGTGTGTGTGTGTATGCATACCTCCTGGAAGCGCTGCAGGTGGTACTCAGGGCAGAGGCTGCGGCAGGGCGGGCGGTGTGTCTCACCTCCTGGAAGCGCTGCAAGGTGGCACTCAGGGCAGAGAGCTGCGGCAGGGCGGCGGTGTGTCTGTATGTGTGTGTGTGTGTATGTATACCTCCTGGAAGCGCTGCAGGTGGTGCTCGGGGCAGAGGCTGCGGCAGGGCGGGCGGTGTGTCTGTATGTGTGTGTGTGTGTGTGTATGTATACCTCCTGGAAGCGCTGCAGGTGGTACTCAGGGCAGAGGCTGCGGCAGGGCGGGCGGTGTGTCTGTATGTGTGTGTGTGTGTATGTATACCTCCTGGAAGCGCTGCAGGTGGTACTCGGGGCAGAGGCTGCGGCAGGGCGGGGGGTGTGTCTGTATGTGTGTGTGTGTGTGTATGTATACCTCCTGGAAGCGCTGCAGGTGGTACTCGGGGCAGAGGCTGCGGCAGGGCGGGCGGGGTGTCTGTATGTGTGTGTGTGTGTGTATGTATACCTCCTGGAAGCGCTGCAGGTGGTACTCAGGGCAGAGGCTGCGGCAGGGCGGGCGGTGTGTCTGTATGTGTGTGTGTGTGTGTATGTATACCTCCTGGAAGCGCTGCAGGTGGTACTCGGGGCAGAGGCTGCGGCAGGGCCCGGGCGGTGTGTCTGTATGTGTGTGTGTGTGTGTGTATGTATACCTCCTGGAAGCGCTGCAGGTGGTACTCGGGGCAGGGGCTGCGGCAGGGCGGGCGGTGTGTCTGTAGGTGTGTGTGTGTGTGTATGTATACACTCCTGGAAGCGCTGCAGGTGGTACTCGGGGCAGAGGCTGCGGCAGGGCGGGCGGCGTGTCTGTATGTGTGGGTGTGTGTGTATGTATACCTCCTGGACGCGCTGCAGGGGGTACTCGGGGCAGGGGCTGTGGCAGGGCGGGCGGTGTGTCTGTATGTGTGTGTGTGTGTGTATGTATACCTCCTGGAAGCGCTGCAGGTGGTACTCAGGGCAGAGGCTGCGGCAGGGCAGACGGTGTGTCTGTATGTGTGTGTGTGTGTATGTATACCTCCTGGAAGCGCTGCAGGTGGTACTCAGGGCAGAGGCTGCGGCAGGGCGGGCGGTGTGTCTGTATGTGTGTGTGTGTGTGTATGTATACCTCCTGGAAGCGCTGCAGGTGGTACTCGGGGCAGAGGCTGCGGCAGGGCGGGCGTGTGTCTGTATGTGTGTGTGTGTGTGTGTGCGGTGTGTCTGTATGTGTGTGTGTGTGTGTATGTATACCTCCTGGAAGCGCTGCAGGTGGTACTCAGGGGCAGAGGCTGCGGCAGGGCGGGCGGTGTGTCTGTATGTGTGTGTGTGTGTGTATGTATACCTCCTGGAAGCGCTGCAGGTGGTACTCAGGGCAGAGGCTGCGGCAGGGCGGGCGGTGTGTCTGTGTGTGTGTGTGTGTGTATGTATACCTCCCTGGAAGCGCTGCAGGTGGTACTCGGGGCAGAGGCTGCGGCAGGGCGGGCGGTGTGTCTGTAGTGTGTGTGTGTGTGTGTATGTATACCTCCTGGAAGCGCTGCAGGTGGTACTCCGGGGCAGAGGCTGCGGCAGGGCGGGCGGTGTGTCTGTATGTGTGTGTGTGTGTGTATGTATACCTCCTGGAAGCGCTGCAGGTGGTACTCGGGGCAAGAGGCTGCGGCAGGGCGGGCGGTGTGTCTGTATGTGTGTGTGTGTGTGTATGTATACCTCCTGGAAGCGCTGCAGGTGGTACTCAGGGCAGAGGCTGCGGCAGGGCGGGGCGGGTGTGTCTGTATGTGTGTGTGTGTGTGTATGTATACCTCCTGGAAGCGCTGCAGGTGGTACTCGGGGCAGAGGCTGCGGCAGGGCAGGCGGTGTGTCTGTATGTGTGTGTGTGTGTGTATGTATACCCTCCTGGAAGCGCTGCAGGTGGTACTCAGGGCAGAGGCTGCGGCAGGGCGGGCGGTGTGTCTGCATGTGTGTGTGTGTGTGTAGGTATACCTCCTGGAAGCGCTGCAGGTGGTACTCGGGGCAGAGGCTGCGGCAGGGCGGGCGGTGTGTCTGTATGTGTGTGTGTGTGTGTATGTATACCTCCTGGAAGCGCTGCAGGTGGTACTCGGGGCAGAGGCTGCGGCAGGGCGGGCGGTGTGTCTGTATGTGTGTGTGTGTGTGTATGTATACCTCCTGGAAGCGCTGCAGGTGGTACTCAGGGCAGAGGCTGCGGCAGGGCGGGCGGTGTGTCTGTATGTGTGTGTGTGTGTGTATGTATACCTCCTGGAAGCGCTGCAGGTGGTACTCGGGGCAGAGGCTGCGGCAGGGCGGGCGGTGTGTCTGTATGTGTGTGTGTGTGTGTATGTATACCTCCTGGAAGCGCTGCAGGTGGTACTCGGGGCAGAGGCTGCGGCAGGGCGGGCGGTGTGTCTGTATGTGTGTGTGTGTGTGTATGTATACCTCCTGGAAGCGCTGCAGGTGGTACTCGGGGCAGAGGCTGCGGCAGGCCGGCGGTGTGTCTGTATGTGTGTGTGTGTGTGTGTATGTATACCTCCTGGAAAGCGCGCTGCAGGTGGTACTCGGGGCAGAGGCTGCGGCAGGGCGGGCGGTGTGTCTGTATGTGTGTGTGTGTGTGTATGTATACCTCCTGGAAGCGCTGCAGGTGGTACTCGGGGCAGAGGCTGCGGCAGGGCGGGCGGTGTGTCTGTATGTGTGTGTGTGTGTGTATGTATACCTCCTGGAAGCGCTGCAGGTGGTACTCGGGGCAGAGGCTGCGGCAGGGCGGGCGGTGTGTCTGTATGTGTGTGTGTGTGTGTATGTATACCTCCTGGAAGCGCTGCAGGTGGTACTCGGGGCAGAGGCTGCGGCAGGGCGGAGCGGTGTGTCTGTATGTGTGTGTGTGTGTGTATGTATACCTCCTGGAAGCGCTGCAGGTGGTACTCGGGGCAGAGGCTGCGGCAGGGCGGGCGGTGTGTCTGTATGTGTGTGTGTGTGTGTGTATGTATACCTCCTGGAAGCGCTGCAGGTGGTACTCAGGGCAGAGGCTGCGGCAGGGCGGGCGGTGTGTCTGTATGTGTGTGTGTGTGTGTATGTATACCTCCTGGAAGCGCTGCAGGTGGTACTCGGGGCAGAGGCTGCGGCAGGGCGGGCGGTGTGTCTGTATGTGTGTGTGTGTGTGTATGTATACCTCCTGGAAGCGCTGCAGGTGGTACTCGGGGCAAGAGGCTGCGGCAGGGCGGGCGGTGTGTCTGTATGTGTGTGTGTGTGTGTATGTATACCTCCTGGAAGCGCTGCAGGTGGTACTCGGGGCAGAGGCTGCGGCAGGGCGGAGCGGTGTGTCTGTATGTGTGTGTGTGTGTGTGTATGTATACCTCCTGGAAGCGCTGCAGGTGGTACTCGGGGCAGAGGCTGCGGCAGGGCGGGCGGTGTGTCTGTATGTGTGTGTGTGTGTGTATGTATACCTCCTGGAAGCGCTGCAGGTGGTACTCAGGGCAGAGGCTGCGGCAGGGCGGGCGGTGTGTCTGTATGTGTGTGTGTGTGTGTATGTATACCTCCTGGAAGCGCTGCAGGTGGTACTCAGGGCAGAGGCTGCGGCAGGGCGGGCGGTGTGTCTGTATGTGTGTGTGTGTGTGTATGTATACCTCCTGGAAGCGCTGCAGGTGGTACTCAGGGCAGAGGCTGCGGCAGGGCGGGCGGTGTGTCTGTATGTGTGTGTGTGTGTGTATGTATACCTCCTGGAAGCGCTGCAGGTGGTACTCGGGGCAGAGGCTGCGGCAGGGCGGGCGGTGTGTCTGTATGTGTGTGTGTGTGTGTATGTATACCTCCTGGAAGCGCTGCAGGTGGTACTCAGGGCAGAGGCTGCGGACAGGGCGGGCGGTGTGTCTGTATGTGTGTGTGTGTGTGTATGTATACCTCCTGGAAGCGCTGCAGGTGGTACTCAGGGCAGAGGCTGCGGCAGGGCGGGCGGTGTGTCTGTATGTGTGTGTGTGTGTGTATGTATACCTCCTGGAAGCGCTGCAGGTGGTACTCAGGGCAGAGGCTGCGGCAGGGCGGGCGGTGTGTCTGTATGTGTGTGTGTGTGTGTATGTATACCTCCTGGAAGCGCTGCAGGTGGTACTCAGGGCAGAGGCTGCCGGCAGGGCCGGGCGGTGTGTCTGTATGTGTGTGTGTGTGTGTATGTATACCTCCTGGAAGCGCTGCAGGTGGTACTCAGGGCAGAGGCTGCGGCAGGGCGGGCGGTGTGTCTGTATGTGTGTGTGTGTGTGTGTATGTATACCTCCTGGAAGCGCTGCAGGTGGTACTCGGGGCAGAGGCTGCGGCAGGGCCCGGGCGGTGTGTCTGTATGTGTGTGTGTGTGTGTATGCATACCTCCTGGAAGCGCTGCAGGTGGTACTCAGGGGCAGAGGCTGCGGCAGGGCGGGCCGGTGTGTCTGTATGTGTGTGTGTGTGTGTATGTATACCTCCTGGGAAGCGCTGCAGGTGGTACTCGGGGCAGAGGCTGCGGCAGGGCGGGCGGTGTGTCTGTATGTGTGTGTGTGTGTGTATGTATACCTCCTGGAAGCGCTGCAGGTGGTACTCAGGGCAGAGGCTGCGGCAGGGCGGGCGGTGTGTCTGTATGTGTGTGTGTGTGTGTATGTATACCTCCTGGAAGCGCTGCAGGTGGTACTCGGGGCAGAGGCTGCGGCAGGGCGGGCCGGTGTGTCTGTATGTGTGTGTGTGTGTGTATGTATACCTCCTGGAAGCGCTGCAGGTGGTACTCGGGGCAGGGGCTGCGGCAGGGCGGGCGGGGTGTCTGTATGTGTGTGTGTGTGTGTATGTATACGTCCTGGAAGCGCTGCCGGTGGTACTCGGGCAGAGGCTGCGGCAGGGCGGGCGGTGTGTCTGTATGTGTGTGTGTGTGTGTATGTATACCTCCTGGAAGCGCTGCAGGTGGTACTCGGGGCAGAGGCTGCGGCAGGGCGGGCGGTGTGTCTGTATGTGTGTGTGTGTGTGTATGTATACCTCCTGGGAGCCCCGCAGGTGGTACTCGGGGGCGAGGCTGCGGCAGGGCGGGCGGTGTGTCTGTATGTGTGTGTGTGTGTGTATGTATACCTCCTGGAAGCGCTGCAGGTGGTACTCGGGGCAGAGGCTGCGGCAGGGCGGGCGGTGTGTCTGTATGTGTGTGTGTGTGTGTATGTATACCTCCTGGAAGCGCTGCAGGTGGTACTCGGGGCAGAGGCTGCGGCAGGGCGGGCGGTGTGTCTGTATGTGTGTGTGTGTGTGTATGTATACCTCCTGGAAGCGCTGCAGGTGGTACTCGGGGCAGAGGCTGCGGCAGGGCGGGCGGTGTGTCTGTATGTGTGTGTGTGTGTGTATGTATACCTCCTGGAAGCGCTGCAGGTGGTACTCGGGGCAGAGGCTGCGGCAGGGCGGCGCGGCAGAGCGCTGCAGGCGGCGCCGGGCGGCGGCGGCGGGGGCGCCGTGCCCCCCATCAGCTGCATGCACACCTGGAAGGAGAAACAAATAAAGAATGGTCACTCCTAAATGACACAGTAAACCGCATAAATATTAGTATATAATCAAATATTTGGCACGTTTATAATGCAAACATTTAGATAGATAGATGGATATATCTTTATAATGAGAGAAAGTTATAATTTACATCACTTTTATGACAATGAAATAACTAAAACTTAAATCTTTAATTGTGATTACTGGAATATTATAAGTTATAACATCATGATCACTTCTATGTAAATGAAAAAAAAAATAAACCTAAACCTCCTTTTAATAATTATGAGACCAATCAATATAAAGTTATAAAATCCGTATCCGTATCCGTATCCGCGGATCTTGACAATAAATATCCGTATTCAGATCCGTATCCGCGGATATACATTATTGAAGATCCGGCACATCACTAATAAAAATAACCTTTTCTTTTTCAAACTGACTTACAATGATGGCTTGGAGAAACCGCCCGACTTGCGGGGGAGCAGATGGCTCTCACCCGTAAAGTATAAAAATATTGTTTACTAGCTGTGCCCGCGTCTTCGTCCGCGTAGAGACGTTTAACGGGTAAAACATTACTTCTTTATAGCGCGGTCGGTTAAAAAGTAGCCTTTAGTAGTAGTAGGCAGAGGGCACGTCGAGGAAAAACGTACGTTTATCGGTAACACTAGAGGACGCCCGCGACTTCGTCTGCGTTAAATCTGATGTTAGATGTATTTCGATTGTAAAACCTGACCGTGTATTCCCGCTGTCCCCGCAAGCATAATCCCCCCTAAAATAGCGCTGGTGCCTCTCCGGAGTGACAGCTACCCCTATACTAAGTTTTATAAAAATCGATAAACACGTAAAAATGTTCCCAAACTAATTTTCACCACAAAAAAGTAGCCTATATGTTATTCCATAGTGCCAGCTACCATCATACCAAATTTCATGAAAATCGGTTAAGACGTTTGAGCGTGAAAGAGTAACAAACATCCATCCATCCATAATCACAAACTTTCACGTTTATAATATTAGTAAGGATTAGAAGGGCCGTCTTTACCAGGGGGCGTAAGGGGTGCGGTGGCGGGGACACCTGTCGAGCGCTGGATTTTTTTTTACTTTTATTACTCTTTCGGCGCAACTTATGTAGTTGTGAGAGCCATCCGCTCCCCCGCAAGTCCGGTGATGATGACGAAGCTATTTTAAGTATCGTAAATCAGTTAAGTAAAAAAAAAAGGTCGCGTGTTACGCTGTAGCGTAAAAAAAAAACGAGGGTGCAGGCTGAATCCCGCACCCCGACGCAGAATAGACCTAAGACGGCCCTGAACATTAGTATAACATATACAGTATGGCACACATTATTATGTTCGGAATACTTAAGGAAGAGCTCTGCGGAGGTCGCCAGTTCAAACCCCGCCACGTACCACTTATTTTTTCAAAATTTCAAAAACTATTAACTGAACAACTTTCTTAGTATTTCAAATAAACAATCAGATTATAAAAGCTACTCACGGTGGACAGTTTCTTCTGCTTATTGTAGACTTGCAGTTGCCTCCGGTGCACTTCCGGTAGTCGCCGGTACATCGCCATCAACTTCCGGTCCACCTCAGACAAGCCCATGTCCACCCGTTTCCTGTGGGAGAAACCATAGGGTACAGTGATGGTCCATCTTGTACCTATCATTACATTTCCCAGTTCAACCTGAAGAAAAAGTGTTTAACCCATTTGATTTTGAACTAGTAGTATCGAGCTCAAATCTATTATAACCTAATTGCTCATCAATCTGAAGTCTACCGTACAATTTTAAGCCTTCTCCATAGAGTTCCATAGAACTAGTTTTAGCTCAAATTGAACACAACCTAATCGCTTAGTAAACCGAATTCTTCCTCACTCTTTTTAAACTCATAAGCCAAATTTGATAGAACAAACTATTGACATATTTGATTTCGTACTCCTTGTTCTGAGCTCAAATTTAATACCACCTAATGGGGAATATGCACATATTTTTTTTTATTATAGAAATCAATCTTTAATATCGAAGGAAAATGAATGTAATTCTATTTTTTCAATTTACTTTAACGACAAGCGATATATAGCTGTTTAAAGTTCCTGGGTGGACAGAGAGATCCGATATTGCAGATGACGTCACATACCACTACGGCCATACGCGATCCATATAAAACTCCGTTTTGTAAGAAAGAGATAGAAAATTAACTTTAATTTCTTATAAATCCTTCGTGATCGTGAACCTTCGTATATCACATTTTTAGTATTATGTTTAAGCCTTTTTTCATAAGTTGTTTAAAATTGAAGATTGCAGATTTATGCATATTCTCTATTGCTCATCAATCCGAAGCCTCCCTCGTATTTTTCATCCTTCTACTCCAACTTTGGTAGAAGAAACCCCTGACATATACAATGTTCCATGATTCTAATCGAGCTCAAATTCGACACCGTCTAATTGCTGATCAGTGTTAACTCTTCCTCATACTTTTTAATCGCCTAAGCCTATTTCGGTAGAACAAACCAGTTGACCAACCTCGCCTCCTGATCCGGTCTAGGCGCTTGCGGGGGAGGCTGCGCGCCTTCCGGCTGCTGAGGCCACTGGTCGCAGTGCCTCAGCACTCGGTCCATCAGCCGCTCAATAGAGGCTATGGACCTCATCAGGTGTCGTACGGTGCGGCACAACGACCCTGGCCCTTCGGAGCCTTCGCCCCCGGACTCGACGGCGGCGGCGGCCGCTAGGAGCAGCTCGGAGGCCGAGTCGAGGGACGAGGAGGAGAGGCCTAGCGACCCCGTGCCAGAGTTCGCGTCCGATTCCGATACTGGGGACGACAAACATACAATTGTTAATCCTTACTAATATTATAAATCCTTACTAATATTATAAACGTGAAAGTTTGTAAGTATGGATGTATGTATGGATGTTTGTTACTCTTTCACGCTCAAACTTCTGAACCGATTTTCATGAAATTTGTTATGATGGTAGCTGGCACTCTGGAATAATATATAGGCTACTTTTTATTTTTAATTTCAACCCCCATGTGGTTTATTGGGGGGGGGGGGGTGAAAATTAGTATGGCAGATTTTTTACGTGTTTGTCGTTTTTTATAAAACTTGGTATTGAGGTAGCTGGCACTCCGGATAGACACCGGCGCTATTTTTTTTAAATTTAATCCCCATGGGGCTCATTGGTAGCTGGCTATTTTAATACATCATTGCTACTAAAACCCATTAATACGCGGACAAAGTCGCGGGCGGCCACTAGTGTGTTATATATTATATTAGAAAACCAAACTGAAATAAATCATTCATGGCAATACAAGCCTACCTACAGTACTTCTTCTTTAGAATAATACACATGATCTGGCACACAATGGATAAGACAGATATACAGAGTGTCCCAAAAAATAGTGTCAAGCGAATGACCCGAGATAGAACACCCAGTGGGCATCCGAAACACCCCCATGTATGTTCCGCAATTTTTTATAGTTTTCAAGTTATGCATTTTTTTTCTAAATTCTGAAAATAATTGAAATAACCGACTAAAAAAACTCTAAAAAAAAGTATGTATTCGACCTTTTTGAGAAATTCTTTTTGCACGTCAATTTTCATGAGTTCTTCTTTAATGCCTAAAATAATTATTACATATAAAGTAAAATGTTTTAAGGTAATAAAACATTTGCATAGTACACTCACAGTCGTCCAGGTCGATGGTGGGGTTGGAGTCGCTGTTCTCGTCCTGATCGGCGTCCGGCGCGTCGGCCGCGTCCGCCGGACCGTCGGGCGCGCGCTCCGGCTGCGACAGTTCCGGTTCCGGCTCGGAGGGGCTCGCCGACGCCGGCTGGCCCTCTATGCTGTCCGGTGGTCTGGATAACCGAAGGACATTAAGTAAGATTTCTGCGATCAGCGAGTGATGAAACGGAAAAGAAATCACAATACTTGATAGACACTCATAAATCGTCAAAAAATCAATAGCAAACATAGTATGATTTTACCACCGGTTCGGAATGCCGATTCTACAATTTATAACTGAGCAATTGAACGATTGATTTAAGTTGTCGTCTAAATTTACTTGGGAAGGCGACTGTGAGACAGTAAGTTAGTAAATGAATGAACTGTAAACTGAATGAATGAGTGCGAAAGTGACTGACTTGTCGTCGTGCTCGTGCAGCGAGGGCGACTTGGAGCCGTTGAACTCGTTCACCGCTTGCATCATGCCGAACAGCGAGATCCTGCGGACAAAAAACATCATCATCATCATCATCAAAATCACTACATAATATAAATAAAAAATAAAATAAAAATAAAAATCACTTTATTGCTCCAAGAAAAAAATTTTGCAAATTACAGAAAAAAAAACAGAACAGTACAATTAATATAAAAAAGAGACAATTTGCATACAATACAAAGAAAAAACAAAATCAGATGAGCAAAAGGACATGGAATATAAAGCAAAGAATCACGAATTTTGATGTTTTTTCAACTTGTCCACCACACTACCGTGGCCCTCACGTGCCGTCGACTTGGCGCTCGCGCTGCCGTGCACCCACTCACCTCAACAGCTGCTTCCGCTGCTGCGCGCCAAGTGTGCGCGGCGTTAAGCAGTCGCACCGGTGCACGTAGCCAGACCACGCGCTCACTGAGAACAATAATGTTGTATTTAGTCACTGGTAAGGCGTCCGACCGATTTCAGCCATGGCGGCCGATCTCAATTGAGATCGGCCAAGTGCGCAGGACATATTATAGGGCACAAGTGTACGCGCAAACACAAGTGCACTCTCTATTCCCTTACTCTCATAATTCGGTGAGACGGCAATCCGACATGACCGATGAGAGATCGGGCGCAGGACCACCGGCTTAACGTGCTTTCCGAGGCACGGGCGTTCAACCGCCAACTTCCCAACTCCGGGCTGAGTAATTTCATTACAGAAAAACTCACACAAATTTTGCCCGACCCCGGACTCGAACCGGGGACCTCTCGGCCCTAACGCAGCACTTGCTGCCAATAGACCAACGAGGCAGTTAGTCACTGGGTGCGTTTAGCCGATAAACAGACTGGTCAGAATCTGAGAGTGCTGGAACAGCATTTGACAATTCTGACTACAGTATCGGCCAGAACCATGCTGAGTGGAAATGAGAGAAGTGAAGTTATGCTGTTATTCCGCCATATGACGAATCTATCAATCAATCTGAATACCGCCACTTAGCATTCCTCAGCCGCGTCAGCCTATGCTACTCAGCAATCGCCATTTTTCTTTCTGTGCTGACAAGACTTTGTGTCGGCTAAACGCACCCACTGGTACTGGCCACGTGATATCTATACTAGTATTATAACTGCGAAAGTATCTCTGTCGATCTGTTACGCAATCACGCATCGATTACTGAACCGATTAAAATGAAATTTGGTACATTTATATAATCCAGAGCCTGAAAAAGGACATAGGGTGAGGTAATGTTTAACGTATGTTCTCCCTGTCCGGTGATGATGACGAGGCTACTCCAAGCCATCATCGTAGGGGTGAGAGCCATCCGCTCCCCCGCGATTCCGGAGATGATGACGAGGCTACTCCAAGCCATCATCGTAGGGGTGAGAGCCATCCGCTCCCCCGCGAGTCCGGTGATGATGACGAGGCTACTCCAAGCCATCATCGTAGGGGTGAGAGCCATCCGCTCCCCCGCGAGTCCGGTGATGATGACGAGGCTACTCCAAGCCATCATCGTAGGGGTGAGAGCCATCCGCTTCCCCGCGAGTCCGGTGATGATGACGAGGCTACTCCAAGCCATCATCGTAGGGGTGAGAGCCATCCGCTCCCCCGCGAGTCCGGTGATGATGACGAGGCTACTCCAAGCCATCATCGTAGAGGTGAGAGCCATCCGCTCCCCCGCAAGTCCGGTGATGATGACGAGGCTACTCCAAGCCATCATCGTAGGGGTGAGAGCCATCCGCTCCCCCGCAAGTCCGGTGATGGTGACGAGGCTACTCCAAGCCCTAAGACCTTTTATAGTCTGAGAGACACTCACAATCATGCGGAGTGGTCCTAGAGGCCATGTCCCGGAGCCGCTCGCTGGTGCTGCCCTGCTGGTGCGGTGCGAGTTGCCTCGCGAGGCGCCGCCGAGCACTCTCCACCCACAGCGGGCCGGAGCCCCCGGAGCCCGGGGCGCCTGAGGTACCGGCCGGGAGGAGCTCCACCTAGCGGTTAAAAGGGGAGTTATTAACTTGCTTTAATTTACAAGAAAAAAAAATCATTAAATCCTTTTGAAATAAAACTAATTTTACGGATGAAACTCGCGTGTATTGTTATTCTAAACATATTTTTTATCCAACGTTTCGAGCTCTTAACAGCTCTGTTTTCAATTTGCAAAGAATATACAATACTATTGTTCAATCCTTATTATTATACAAAACAAGGTTTCTGTGCGTAAGTTTAGGAACATTGTTATCAAGTAAAAAAAAATTATGCTATCAAGCACAAAGCCAGATAAGCCTAAGCAAGCTATACCTAGTAACAAGAGTGAAGTTATCAACCTGATCTGAATTTAAAGCTGTATGTCGATTGTAAGGACTTGAAATTTGGAAAGGAAGAAGAAGAAGAAAAACATTTATTGACCACAACATAGAAATGACAATTACAATGAGAAATAAATACACAAGACACAAAAACTCAAACAAAGAAATAACACACATAGGCAAGGACTATAAAGTGGTCAACGAGGTACAGGCCTCAGCATATGCCGCATCAGCCCAAGAGCCGCTGCAGCGCTGGTATGGACGTAGCTTAGGTACCGTAGAGGTTACTAAGGGTAACTGCCTCGTTGGTCTATTGGTAGCAAGTGCTGCGTTAGGACCGAGAGGTCCCCGGTTCGAATCCGGGGTCGGGCAAAATTTGTGTGAGTTTTTCTGTAATGAAATTACTCAGCCCGGAGTTAGGAAGTTGGCGGTTGAACGCCCGTGCCTCGGAAAGCACGTTAAGCCGGTGGTCCTGCGCCCGATCTCTCATCGGTCATATCGGATTGCCGTCTCACCGAATTATGAGAGTAAGGGAATAGAGAGTGCACTTGTGTTTGCGCGTACACTTGTGCACTATAATATGTCCTGCGCACTTGGCTGATCTCCATTGAGATCGGCCGCCATGGCTGAAATCGGTCGGACGCCTTATTTATTACCGTAGAGGTGCACTAAGAAAGGAATTTGCGAAATCCCCACGAGAGCGTGAATTAGCGGGAAAATTCTTTTGTATCAAAAATCTAAACCACTGCGTTATAATAACCACTAAGTAAGACGCATAAAATTTGGCATGCAGGTAAACTTAAGTTTAGTTGCAACAGGATATTGCAAGTTTCCTACGGGAACGGGAGTTTGAAGGAAAAAGCTTTGAAAAGTATGAAAAGACGTGTGGCACTCGGGGACTGCCGCGGTATAGCTATTGCATAGCATCATCCGGTTTCGGAGCAGCTCGTCTCGATTCGTGCGAGTTTCGTAGAGTCGTACAATACGTCTAACCGCACGCACACAAACACCGTGCCGAAGTCTACCGAACTGGAAACGACGTTAGACGATTGTAAGGTTTTTCGTTACGGAATTTCTTGGTTCGGTCGCCGCGCTCAAAGCCCGCGATAAAAGCTATGCAATAGCTTAAAAATCTAATATTAGTATACAGATATGCCCGAAGATAATAGTAATAGAGAAATACCCGAAGCGAATCTAGGGCGGGTCGCTAACTTGATAATATTGATAACAAAGTAACTCTTTCTGCGTTTAGGAACATTGTTATTATTATAATGCGTATTCATGAAATAGAACTAATTTAATGGATGAAACTCAAAGCCATCATCGCAAGTCAGTAAGGAAAAACAAAATTGAGAAATTTTTTGCAATATAACATACCTTGAAATTAATATTGGACGCAGTCTTGAAGTTCTCCAATATTTTGCAGAACCTCTCCACAGCATGCCTGAAACATATGGAAACAATAGGCTAGACATTAGAGAAAAAAATATTTAGATTATTTAAAAAAATATATGAAGCAATTTTTTTTTTGGTTCAACAAATAATATGCAGATATACCTAGTAGTTTAGAGGTCACAACACAAGTTTGGTAAGCTATAATTTTGTAATTTTTCAATCAATTGAAAAACCAAAATATACGTGTTCCATATTTCTGTTATACTCTAACTTACGGACTAAATAGAAAAATAACATTTCGTCATGCCTAATGTTTCATGAGAGTGATACTTTGTATGGAAAGCATCATCAGCATTAAAGCGCCATCTGTTAGTGTCTTTTGGAACTTTCATCATCATCATCAGCCCATTTACGTCCCAAGTGCTGGGGCTTAGGACCATAAGGCCATAGACAACCACGCTAGCCAAGTGCGGGTTGGTCGACACACACAACACAACCGTACAATAGGCGTGACGACAGGGTCAAAATCTTATTATTCTATTTAGTCCGTAAGTTAGTTCATACAAAAATATGGGACATGTATTTTTTTGTTTTTCAATTGATTTAAAAAATGACAAAATTATAGCTTATCAAACGTCTGGAATGTGTGCTTGTGACGTCACGATTACGCAAAAATTGTACTATAACGTGACGTCATACGAAACTTCTAAGCACTTTATCTTCATGATTTCTTGTTAGTGAAACATCATCATCATCATCATAATCTAAATACCGGACTAATTATATTTTTTTAGTCGTCTCGCCTTTTCCTTTGTAGGTGTGCAGGTTTCCTGACGATGTTTCCCTTTACCTTTAAATATATATCAATTTCAAAAACAGTGGTACGAGGCGGGGTTTGAACTGGCGACCTCTCGCATGTCAAGCAACGACCGTAACCACTCGGCCGTCGACGCTTCTTGGAACTTTCTATAGTATTTTTCAGCTAAGATGATCCCTTTGACACTTCATTGTGTTCTGAATCACGAATTTTATATTATCACGTCTGTTATAATTTTTTCATATTATCACGGAACTTACTACATTCCATACGAACTTCATAGGTATTTTTTTTTTATGTTCTATTACATTAAATTAAATTAAACGATACTGTTTGTCATTTGAAAGTCTAAAAATATTTATTTTAATATTTTTCCTAATCACACCGCAATAAAATTAAAAAAGTGTGCACTAAAATTATTTTCGTTTGTCAAACGTAAAATGCGTGATTCAGAATACAATGAAGTGTCACAGGGATCATCTTAGGTGAAAAATACTATAGTGTATAGTATGGTATTCTACTCACTCTTTCTCCTGCGGTTTGTTGAACTGGCGGCACAGGCATATCTTGTCGACGATCTGCGCCGTTATGTCACTCTGCGTCGCCAACCGACAGAGTTGCTCGTGGATTATGGCTGCGCCTGAGCATATAAAAAAAAATATAAATCACCGGGACATTTCCACACATGATCATCCCTCGTCATATATCCTTACTACTCGTGGGAAAGCAATGCGCTTGTTAAAACAATGCACAAGGCAGAATGGCGGCGACGTGGTCCACAACCCGTCACGTCACGTTTCCCACAGAGGTGAAAAGTGGATCGCTGGAAGTGATCTCTGCCTACCCCTCTGGGGAAAAGGCGTGATTTTATGGCATTAAGCGAAATAATAGAAACCTTAATAAGTTACATGTACCTTTCTCCAAATTAAAACTAGTTTCAGAAAGCCCCATACCATGTTAATCAAAATATATAATCATTTACCAAATAATATAAAAAACAACTAAAAATATTTCTCTTAAATAAATGTTTTTACAGCCACCAAGAATTTTTCAATTATAAAGATAATAATGTCTTATCATAAGCATTATATAAATTATGTATTGTTAATTATAGATACCTATTGTTAATATTAAGACAAAATATTTTGGTTGAAATAATTGTTATGTATATGTTCATATAATTTTATTTTTGTTAAAGAAATAATAATTATAACTAGTTATTAAGTTCCGTATAATAATAGATATAAGGAGTATAATTTTAATATATGTTGCTATGCCCTTGCAGGGCGTCACATGAATACCTACAAATACCTGTGCCATCTGTAATACTGTAATGTGACATGCAATAAAGAATTTGAATTTGAATATGTATGTATGTTATGTATGTATGTATGTTATGTATGTTATGTATGTATGTATGTGTGTGTGTGTCACCTGTGTCCCTGAAGGGCAGTCTCCGGAGGCGCGGCAGGTCCCAGTCGGAGGGCGGCGCTGGAGACTCCGCCCGTAGCCGCAGCGCTCGTACTACGCCTGCAGCCGCGCCCGCTGTGCTGCCGCCTGCACACAGACAGACATACAAATACACCGTGAAATTTTAGTGATTGTTTTCCCGCAGTAAAATGATTCTATCTTAGTAGTACAATAGGTTTGTGCAGTTCTTTTTTGTTAAAATCAATAAATGCCGGTTTTACGAAAGGTTTTTTAACCGAAACTCGAAAGCATGTTCGAACCGCTTTATGACTTTGGGTGTCGAGCTTCTTCAGATTTAAGCTTCGATTTCATGCGGCAAGCAGTACCTGATTACGTCACATCTTATAAAAGAATGATAGCTTCTCTCCTTTTTGAGTTGGAAAATTATTATTTTGAAAATTTTAAAAAACAATTTTTATTTCGAGGAATTATTTGCATGATTCGATAGTATTACTAAAGGCAAATCGTTCTGCCACGGGAAAACAACCACTAAAATTTCACGGTGTATAATAAAAATAAGCTTTACTTGTAAGCATTAAAAAACATGTTTCTGTGATGCCTACCAAGACAGTCCTTAGACCGACTTGATTCAAACAAGTTAGTCAGCTAACGCCGCGATACAATAATATAATTATAATAGTAATAAGCTTTGGAAGTAGACACAATAGCAATTCAATTGTCACAGCCTGAGCGGGCTGTGGGACTGTGAAGCTGCTTGACTTCCTAAGGCCTCCATTGGCTATTTCGTGTTTCTCACAAAATGGCCGCCACCCAGCTGCCATTTAGAACTATACTTCAGCCAAATCCGAATGGAAGACGAATTTATATTAACAAAGCGATGCCTAGCATCCGCTGACAGGCATATTGTTGTTATTTGGCAGTAAAATAATTATCATAGAAAAAAATAAGTTAATAATCTGGTCAAAAATGCAAGATTTAGATATATTTTGTAAATTAACTTGTGATGATCCTAAAAGTGATATTCACCGTCCGCAGCGATTTAATCGCAATTCCAATCACATCACTAAGTTTGCACTACCCTAAATTGATTTATTATTTATTATTATTATTATTATATCAAACACGGCCATTTTGTTAAAAAACCCAAAATGGCCGCCGCCCCATCCGCCATCTTGATCCATCTGTACACTCACCGTGCGCCAGCGCCCACACCACGTCGCGTATGAACACGCACAGCGGGCGCTGGTTGTGCGCGAGGCACAGACACAGGCGGCAGTGGCAGCCGAACCGCGCCCGGTACGACCCTCCTCCGTCACCGTCTGTACACTCACCGTGCGCCAGCGCCCACACCACGTCGCGTATGAACACGCACAGCGGGCGCTGGTTGTGCGCGAGGCACAGACACAGGCGGCAGTGGCAGCCGAACCGCGCCCGGTACGACCCTCCTCCGTCACCGTCTGTACACTCACCGTGCGCCAGCGCCCACACCACGTCGCGTATGAACACGCACAGCGGGCGCTGGTTGTGCGCGAGGCACAGACACAGGCGGCAGTGGCAGCCGAACCGCGCCCGGTACGACCACTCCTCGGTCACCATCTCCACGCTCCTGGAACACATATAGATTTATTTATTATATTTAACTGCCTCGTTGGTCTATTGGTAGCAAGTGCTGCGTTAGGACCGAGAGGTCCCCGGTTCGAGTCGAGATGAAATTACTCAGCCCGGAGTTAGGAAGTTGGCGGTTGAACGCCCGTGCCTCGGAAAGCACGTTAAGCCGGTGGTCCTGCGCCCGATCTCTCATCGGTCATGTCGGATTGCCGTCTCACCGAATTATGAGAATAAGGGAATAGAGAGTGCACTTGTGTTTGCGCGCACACTTGTGCACTATAATAAGTCCTGCGCACTTGGTTGATCTCAATTGAGATCGGCCGCCATGGCCGAAATCGGTCGGACGCCTTATAGATTTATATGTTTATACATGTATAAGTACACCAACAACATTGCATACAATGTACTGCAAAAACGGGGTGGGATCAGCAGTCTCTAGTCTGTCTACTCTCTGCTCTCTGCGCGCTGATTTCGCACCACAAGTAGTTAAACTAAAAGGGGACAGGAAGGAGAATGAAGGGGGGGGGGATCAGCAATCTAGTCCCTGAGGCTCGAGTGTGGGGGGATTTCGCACCACGAGTAGTTAAACTAAAGGGGACAGGAAGGAGAATGAAGGGGGGGATCAGCAATCTAGTCCCTGAGGCTCGAGTGTGGGGGGATTTCGCACCACGAGTAGTTAAACTAAAGGGGACAGGAAGGAGAATGAAGGGGGGGATCAGCAATCTAGTCCCTGAGGCTCGAGTGTGTGGGGGATTTCGCACCACGAGTAGTTAAACTAAAGGGGACAGGAAGGAGAATGAAGGGGGGGATCAGCAATCTAGTCCCTGAGGCTCGAGTGTGGGGGGACTTCGCACCACGAGTAGTTAAACTAAAGGGGACAGGAAGGAGAATGAAGGGGGGATCAGCAATCTAGTCCCTGAGGCTCGAGTGTGGGGGGATTTCTGCACCACAAGTAGTTAAACTAAACGGGACAGGAAAGAGGGGGGGGGGGGGGGGGGGGTAATCAGTCTAGTCCCTGAAGCACCTAATAGGCTGGTCACTCATATGTTGCTCTGATCTTTCAATTGAGAACCCCTGAAACTGACCGGGAGAAGGAAAGGGGGAACGTTTCTCTCATTAACCCTTAAATGGGCACAGCATGTTGGATTATCAACAGTCTAGTCCTTGAGGCTTCTAGCAGGCTGAACGCAGAATCACCAAGCTCGGCGGCCAATTTAGGACCACTCCTAAAACTGACCGGTGATGAGAAGTAGCCACCATAGTTTAAACCTTATTCCCTCAAGATAAGGTCCTAAAGCAATCATCATCAGCCCATATACTTCCCCACTGCTGGGGCACGGGCCTACCCTAAACGGCGATAAGGTCTTAGTCGACCACGCTGGCCAAGTGCTGGTTGGTCGACTACACCACCTTAGAATTTCTCCTCAGATGTGCTGGTTTCCTCACGATGTTTTCCTTCACCGTTAAAGCGTCGAATGATGGTACATATGAATTTCAAATTTGAAAAACACATTGGTACCTGGCGGGGTTTGAACTGGCGACCTCTCGCATGGCAAGCAACGACCTTAACCACTCGGCCATCGACGTTTTTTTGCCTAAAGCAATGAAACTTTCAAAATAGAGAAGTAGAGGGAAGGGAGAGCGCTTCTCTCACTATGAAGACGCCTTAAGGCACCTCGAGCCCAACTAGTCATTGTGGCTTCTTAAATGCTAAATATTAGTCTTTACGGGTCTACACGCGATATTAGGAGTAGCAATTATACCTGAGCCGCTCTTAGAGGACTGATTTGACACTTTTTATTTCATATTTTGGATTTATCCTTGTTAAGAGGAACATATTTAGCGAATCATAAAGAACAACTTTTTAAAATAAGACGTTATATCAAAATGCCAAATGCACCTAATTATCTAATTATTTGTCTTTTATTACCTAAAATAATTAAATTATAAAAAGAAAACGTAAAATTTCCATTCTGTATTACGCTTTTACAAGGCTACGCCGTTTGACACGTTTTCATAGTGACGTAGTGGGTAATACTCACCAGGTTTTTTTTTAAATAGGATAAGGATTTAATAAGTATTGTATTTTAAAAAGAAATATATTTTTAAATAAGAAACTTCAATTCAATCTTCTGGATGTGAATAAATGTTTTTAATAAAAATTTGTTATTATTAGACCTTGCTTGGTTATAAAGTGAAAATAGCTGTTACTTATATACTTCGGCAATTTTCCCGTTGTCCCTCACTAGTGCAGTCAGTCTGACATGTGTCAAATCAGTCAACTTAGAGCGGCTCCGGTATACATAGCTACTTACTGCCCGAGGTTTCGAGAGAAACTCTCCCTGAAAAAAAAAAATATCTGGAAGGCTGTTCACTCACATGTTACTCCCGACGAGGGTGTACATGAGCGCGCTGATCTCGCACCAGGAGTGGTAGACGCCCAGCAGCCACTCCTCCACCGGCCTGAACACGCCGGCGTCCGCTTCCGCGCCCAATTCCGCCGCTGGTGGTAATAAAATTTGACGTTAAAACGAGGTAAGAGATAAGAAATAGAGTGGGGAAGAGACGGATAGAGAGTATTTGACAGATAGATGTTGCAGCTGAAATGCATTTATAATTAGGGTTGACGCATACGAGAAATTCACTAGATGGCACTGCATGATTTATTTTTGACGTGACATCACGCATACGTAATGACATTTAGTGAATTTCCCATACGCGTTAAACTTCATTCGCGCGCTACGCTGGCGTGACACCAACTGGCTATATTCTCACTGTGTGAACATCGCCAAAATCATCGGTATATCGTTGAAAAACATCATATCAGGTCAGATAAATAAATATTTCACAACATTACATACATCGATCTGATACCGTGGTAAGTAGCTTAAGCACTTGTGTTACGGAAATCAGAAACGACAGTGGATACACAAATATACTTAAATATATTTAATAACACACCCAGACACGGAACAAACACCGATGTTCGTCACACAAATATTTGTCTCGAGTGGGAATCGAACCCACGACTCTTGGAACCGTAGGTAGTGAACCTGGGTCACTAAACACTGTTCCACCGAGCCAGTCAGATTCTATAAACTCCTCATATTTCATTAGTGTATAACATATCCTTGAATTATTATGTGTTGCGTTATTATAATAACTGTACTGTTATGTACTGCATGCTCTCCCTGATTAGGCATCAGCGGAAGACCGTCGTGATGTCTCCCTGACTTACGTGTGTTTATCCAATTTGTGTTGGTAACTGAATAAAATATTTTTAATTTCTTTCTTTTCATAAAGATAGAGATAGACTCACCGCAGACGTAGTGCAGCAGCGCCGCCTCCTCCTCGGGGGTGACGGGGGGCTCCTCCTCGGGGGTGGCGGGGGGCTCCGAGTCCCCCGAGTCCTCCTGCACCCCCTCGCACGGCAGGCTGGGGGGACACATAAAAAAAGTTAAGATTCCATCCCAGGTAGAGACAATTTCATTTTATTTTTTAACCGACTTCCAAAAAAGGAAAAAGTTTCTCAATTCGACCGTATATTTTTTTATTTCTTCAGGATAAGAAAACATTAGCATAATATTCCTTTAATACTTCGATATAAGTTTTCGTTATAACCTTTCATTGATATCGAAGCTCTCCCACAAGCGTTGGTTCTTCATCTTTTGAAAGCAAATACGTATGTGTATATGCATCACAATATGTATTTGCTTCACAAAACAGGGTAGAAACGGTTCCCCTTTTACTGAGACTTCCCTGTCCATCTTTCACCAGACTGTATCTCAAGCGGTACTTGAGATACAGTCTGGTGACATATGGACAGCTAGACAGGAGAAATTTTCATGGATGATGTACAAATACAAATAGTTTATTGAAAACATGTGGATTATTGAGCATTACAGTAGGTGCTACACTAGGAAAAGTCCTGTATCGTGGGCACCCAGTATAAAGAACAAAAACCAGAAGAGTGACAGATTACATTTGAAACAAAAATTGAATCATTTATCAACTATTTAAAAACTGTGCTTACACTTAAAATAATAATGTAGTTAAAAGGTTTTAAATTATTTTATATTATAAAATTTTTATTATATTATATTTATATTTTCCTGTCTGTGAAGTGTGCGTTTGAAGTGGTATGAAACTATGTGTGTGAGTTTGTGTGTCTGTGTTTGTTGTAAGCCCGTCAGTGTTATTGATGAATGTATTTATTTATCTTATTTTAATTTTATTTATTCTATTTTATTTTATTTGAATCGCCTTATTAGGTCTTCAGTCTGTTGGTAGGTTTGGGACAATAATGTATTTCTATTGCCGCTATAACAAAATATAATAAAACAAATATTCATAAGGAACAAATATTCATATGACAAACGTGTTTTTTTTTTACATTTACAGTACATTTTCGGTACGGAACCATCCGTGTAAGTGACCAACTCACACCAACTCGCATTTGTTTATATGTACTTACATGTCAACATGCCCCTCGGTGGTTGTGTCGAGGTCGAGCGGCCCGCAGTCCTCGGTGGACGCCAGCAGCTGCGGACAACGGACACAGGTTCAGATCCATGTTTAGGTACTACTGAATATACCTAAATTGAATTATAATATAATAGATGAATAGATACGAAATACTTTTATCTCCAATCAGCGGCGTTCAGAACCGGCAGTTGCACTACTGCACATGTTTTAGTTCAAATTTCAATAATCTGAACGAGCTAATCTCAGGAACTACTGTTTGGAATTGAAAAATTTTTTTTGTGTTGTTGGATAGACCATTTATCGAGGAAGGCTATATTATAACATCATCATAATAACATTAACTTACTATTACTACATCGGTACTTACTATTGTAACAAAGTAGGAAATGTGTAAAAAACGGGGAAAAACGCGGACGAAGTCGCTAGCACAACTAGTAGTCTTCACACGATAGAAACTTAGGTACTTCTTGCCCAACGTTTCGATTGCCCGATTTTGGTTACCCAGCCCAGTCTTGCCCGTGACCACGAGCGCTGTAAAGAGCTCGAAACGTCAAGTCTCTAAATAATATGTTTATAATAACAATACACGCGAGTTTAATCTGTTAAATTAAGTTTTATTCAAACCCAGTCCATGCAATACTGGTCACCGGCGTACCCAACTAACACAGTCGAAACATCGGGCTGCAAGTAGCTATGTGTGTGCTATTGATTTTATTGTGTAAAGATGTATGGTGTACTAGCGGCCGCCCGCGACTTTGTCCGCGTATTAATGGGTTTTAGTAGCAATGATGTATTAAAACAGCCTACATGCCTTGTAAAATTTGTTATTTGTTAGTGAAAGTTCCGTCAACGTTCTCCCCCACTCCGATCAAAATTTTGAAAAAAATGCGCTTGTGTCTCTCCGGAATGCCAGCTGCCTCCGTACCAACTTTTATAACAATCGACAAACACGTAAAAATTCTCCCGTACTAATTTTCACCCCAATGAACCACATGGGGGTTGAATTTAAAAAAAAGTAGCCTATATGTTATTCCAGAGAGAAGTTTGAGCGTGAAAGAGTAACAAACATCCATACTTACAAACTTTCACGTTTATAATATTAGTAATATTAGTAAGGATGTCTTCAAGTCCTGAAGTGTTATAGACTCATACCTGCAGTATGCCCTCGTGGCGGATGAGGAAGTGGTCACCATCTGGAGAGTTGGGGTCGACGCTCAGCAGCGGCAGCAGGAACTGACCCATCGCCGGCGCCTCCTGGAACCATAGACACCATAGATATTCTCTTAACATAGACTTGCAACATGGGGAATATCTAACTAAACAATTAGGAAACTTCCTATCTATACTACTACATATTGTATTTGTAATTTAGAAGCTACACTGATGTTATTCTGTTTTGTGAACCTAAATAAATATATAATGCAGTACGTTAACCCTTTAGCAGGAAGACGGAGATTTTTTTTTTAAATTTTTTTTAAAAGCAGGATATATATTCCCTCCAAATTCTAGACCTTGTTCACTTGGCATAAGGTCCAAAACCAATGAAATTGAAAATAGTTATGCCCGATAAAGAGTTATTAGAGGAACTGAGTAGTAAAACTCAAGCTATGGGGGCTATCGCTTATGAGAAATTCACTAGATGGCAATACGCAGGCCAACTGCAGAATGATTGGTGAATATTGACATGTCTGTCAATTTTACGTCAAAAATTAAACGCCATAGAGGTTCTCTTTGTGTCCCTGACCACTGGCTACAACCACAAAATGTCGCTACCAGCATATTTCCTGGAAGATTTTAGACTTTCACGTTCCATTACACTAAAATTAGTCTATGGGTCCACACGCGATATTAGGAGTCTCAGTTAGCTCGCTACCACGATTGGTGTAACCCAGTCTGCATGTCGGGCAGTAAGTAGCTATGTAATTTGCTACTCCTAATATCGCGTGTAGACCCATAAAGACTAATTTTAGTATATAACCTGTAGTTTGTTGCCTTTTCTAGCATCTTTTTGCGGCGATTGTGTCTCCTCTATCATCATCATCACCATCTCAGCCTATTGCTGCCCACTTCAGCAGTGGGCAGCATAGGCCTCTTCCAAAACTTTCCAGTGTGTTTCGTCCAACAACGTCCGGTTAAATACACAAATAGCTTCTCATTTTATTTTTTCTATAAACGGCAAACAAGATGACCTCACTCTTCCTGATGGTAAGCGGTTGTGCGATCCAAATATTCTCAAATATTAATTTACATTAGAGCTTTAAAAAGTCTTTTTTAACCCTGGTCATCCCAGTGCTGGGCAAAGGTCTCCTCCAAAATTGTCCGCAGCTCTACGCTTGGGCTTGCCAATTCCTTGACAGCTGGACCAAATAGCCTTTATTTATTTATTTATTTATTTATTTGCAGTCACATGGTTACTTCACTTATGGTCACTTTAAACAACATATAAAAAAAAACTCGGGATGAGTTTGCCTTCATATTCGTCTAATGACTTATTTTTCTTCTAATGTTTGACTGGCATGGTGGAACAGTGGTTAGTGACCCTGGCTGGTGGTTCCAAGAGTCGTGGGTTCGATTCCCACTCGGGACAAATATTTGTGTGATGAACATCGGTGTTTGTTCCGTGTGTGGGTGTAAATAGGTACTTAAGTATGTATTTATAAATATCTGTATCAGTCTCTGACGCCCATAGTACAAGCTCTGCTTAGTTTGGAGTCAAGTGACCGTGCGGAAATGTCCCAGATATTTATTTATTTAATGGTGCTGGAGTTTGATACCCGGTTCTGGCCAATAAGTGTATGAATGAATATGATTGTACTCACCGCTCCCTTGTGTTGGTAGCAGCCGTCCATGTCGCCCATGGCGTCCTTGATGCCTTCCTTCATCGAGGAACTGTCTGAGGAGCCGGCTGCAAGTGTTAAAATAGTACAAATTAGTGAGGGCATTCCAACGTAGAAATATCAGATGTGAAAGGGCTTGAACAGGGTTCTATCAAACCTGTTCTGTAAACTGTGACATGCTGTTCATAAGCTCTATATGTCAAAGAGTTTAGGATACAGGATTACGATATGGCTTGGAGTAGCCTCGTCATCATCTTCATCACCGGACTTGCGAAGGAGCGGATGGCTCTCATCCCTACGATGATGGCTTGAAGTAGCCTTGGCATCATCACCGGACTTGCGAAGGAGCGGATGGCTCTCACTCTTACGATGATGCCTTGGAGCAACCTTGTCATCATCACCGGACTTGGTTCTCTCACCCCTAATGACATTCATCACTCTCCATTATAGACATTGTCTTTCATGCATTGAGTCTATACTCACACTGGTCGTCGAGCTCGGTCCACTGGTCGTCGGAGTCGGAGTCGGCGCCGACGTCCGACGCGTCGGAAACGTCCAGCCGACGCACGCGCAACGAGAGCGCCCGACGCGCCGCCGCCGCCCGCCGTCGGCACATCTGTATAAGTAAGAACATATATGTATGTTACAACACAACATATTATGTCATACTATAAATATTAGTCTTTATGAGTCTACACGCGATATTAGGAGTAGCAATTACATAGCTACTTACTGGGCTACACCAATCATGGTCGCTCGCGAGTGATAGATAAAAATAAAGTTCTATTACACTACATGAAAAACATTGGAACTATGTTAGTGTAGCAAAATCAAACTGTGTAATTGTGGTCGCATGTTGTAGAATCACCCAACAGTCAGTAGCTATGCTAGTCTAGTTTGCATGTGTGTGTATTTTACATTTCAATCTAATCAAATGCAAAAAATTACAAAAAAACAGGCGGTCGAATTGAGAAACCTTCCTTCTTTTTTGAAGTCGGTTAAAAAATCACGCCTTTCTCCCAGAGGGGTAGGCAGAGATCACATCCTGCCATGTGCTACGATCCTGGCTCACCACTTTCGCTTCATTCACATCCATCAATCTCGCATGCATGCGTTAGTGTATGTAGGGGCTCAGCGGGCTATGGAAAGAGCTATGCTCGTTGTTTCTCTGCGGGATCGAATCAGAAATGAGGCGATCCGTCAGAGAACCAAAGTCATCGACATAGCTCATCGCATTAGCAAGCTGAAGTGGCAGTGGGCTGGCCACATCAGCCGTAGAACCGACGACCGATGGGGTAGACGAGTTCTGGAGTGGATACCGCGTCTCGGTAAACGTAGTGTAGGACGCCCGCAGGCCAGGTGGTGTGACGATCTGCGCAGGACGGCTGGTAGGAGCTGGATGCGAGTGGCCGCGGAGAGAGAGAAGTGGCGTGCATTTGGGGAGGCCTATGTCCAGCAGTGGACAGGAATGGGCTGATGATGATGATAATACGTTAGTGTACCTACAAAATAAATGAATAGAGTCAAACCCACCTCCTTCCCCTTAGCAATGGGGCGGCGGCGCGCGGCGCGCTGGGGGCGGGCGGCGCGGCGGCCCCCGCGCCCCCCCGACCACGACGACGAGGACGAGCCGCTACCGGAGCCCCGGTGGCCCATCTGGAACGGACACATGAAACTATTAACCTTCCTGATGTATAAATATCCAGGGTGTCCCAAAAAATAGTGTCAAGCTGAAGTCTTGAGATAGAACACCCCGTGGGGCATCCGAAACACCCCCTGATGATTGTATTTTTCTAAACTTTTAAGAATAATTGACTTAGCCGACTAAAAAAAAAAAAACACAGAAGAAAGAATAGTGGTTAGTGACCCAGGTTCACTACCTACGGTTCCAAGAGTCGTGGGTTCGATTCCCACTCGGGGCAAATATTTGTGTGACACACATCGGTGTTTGTTCCTTGTCTGGGTGTGTTATTACATCCGTAACACAAGTGCTTTAGCTGCTTACCACGGGATCATCAATGTATGTACATGTGATGTTGTGAAATATTTATTTGTTTCAGTAAGTATCCCAATTTCTAACTAAATATACTACTCGATTAATAATTACCAAAAACAATAATTTGTCTTTGGATAAAAGAGCAAGGTTCACGTCATCACCCCATTCATTAGGCCAAATATTAGCAGTTAATCTTTAGTAATAGAAAAAATCATCCCTTGGCATAATTCCATTAAGTATTCCATATCCAGTTGGTGAAGTAAATTTCTTACCTACTCATATTATAATCATACTACAAACATACAGACACACTATCTTGTCTGCAATTCTGTTATATATATGTATAAATCACTGTTTTGACTAACTACCTAAATAGAAATATTATATTGGGTCAAACAATCAAGCCAAAGTCCATTGTTTACAAATTTAAACCTGATTTTAGACAGACAATTAATTCTTTTTAGATTACAAATGCAGATACGTTAGGACGCGATTAAGCGAATCGCCGATAATCCAATCGGTTCTAAACATAATCACTACATAGTATAAAGCATAGTTGCTTTCCCCATATCTGTATATACACCGTAAAATTTTAGTGGTTGTTTTCCCGTGGCAGAATCATTTGCCTTTAGTAATGATAGTACATATTACTATACTCCATTCACTTTGGCGAGCGACAAAATGTAAACAAATCAAAAAATGATATTTTTATAGGTCGTCTTTGGAAAGAGTATAAATAATTAATTTTTTTTTATGAATAGCCATGAACCATTGTGTAAAAAATATTTAAAATACCAAGCTTGTATGTACTAATAAGAAAATTAAATCTTATATTTTAATGCTCAATTTATATGATATTTTTTGTACCTATATTTTTTGTTTTTTTTTGTCAAAAGTATTTCGACATCGTAAGTTGTCATAAAAAAGACCTAAATAAAAAACAATTCTCAAACTTCAGGCGGCCATTTTTACTCAGCCGATAAAGCTGTTGACGCGAGTGTGCATTTCCCTGATTTTGTTAATTTCTTATTCAGACTCCTTGTTTTAATTGTTACATAGTTAAAAGTAGTACTTTAATTGTTTTCTTTTGTTGTGGAATTGTTATTCGTGGCTAAAATGTGTTGTGGTTTTTTTGTATTGTAGGTATCTACTCGTTTCATTATTTAAAAGTTTGAGAGCCGTAGATTCATTGTTTACATTTTGTCGCTTGCCAAAATGAATAGAGTATAAAGGTAAATTATTCTTTGAAATAAAAAAATATTTTTAAAATTTTCAGAATAATAATTTTCCAACTCGAAAACGTGAGAAGCTATCGTTCTTTTATATGATGTGGCGGTACTGCTTGCCGCATGAAATTGATGTTTAAAGCTAAAAGGTCTACGCCATAAGTAATAAAGCGGTTTGAACGTGTTTTCGAGTTTCGGTTATACCTTTCGTAAAACCGGCATTTATTGATTTCAATAAAGAAGAACTGCACAAATCTATTATGCTACTAAGATAGAATCATTTTACTGTGGTAAAACGACCACTAAAACTTCACAGTGTATGAATCTAAAAAATTACCACAACAGATTTAGATGGGCTGTTTTTAATAGATGCAGGGATTCAAGAGGATGTTTTTATGTATAATAAACCTGAGGGCACATTTATTCATTCGACGCTTTAGCGGTGAAGGAAAACATCGTGAGGCAACCTGCACACCTAAGAAGATATTCTAAGGTTGTGTAGTCGACCAACCCGCACTTGGCCAGCGTGGTCGACTAAGGCCTTATCGCCCTAGTTTAGGGTAGGCCCATGCCCCAGCAGTGGGCACGTATATGGGCTGATGATGATAAACATCTAATTAAAGCCTAGTCCTAATTTTTGTTTCCATTTATTGTACTAAGTCTGAACTTGGTGGAGTCCAGATACATATTATCAACTGTTATGATTTTAAACTAGAGGGAAAACTCTTCAAGATGTGTTCATTATTAAAAAGTTTATTATACATGTGTATGGCTTGTATTGAATACTGAACTCTATAAAATCTAGCTACTGATGATAGTGAACCGAAATAGCAAGGTAATTTTATCATCATCACCAGCATGTAACAGTCCACTGCTGGATGTAAGCCTCCCCATATTATAAGGAATGAACTTATGAGGTATATTGAGGTTTTTTAACTCATTCACACTTCTCAAATATGTTAATGAATGAAAAACACAAATCATTTAAAATTTAATGAAGTTAGGATATGTACCTATATCATTAAATAAATACCTGCTCCAATAAAAATTAAGTATAGGTACCAAGTTATACTTATCATTAAATTAGTAAATGATAATTAAAACAAACAATTTGTTTAATTGTTGCACATTGTAATGACAAGTTTGTACAAAAACTGCATACAATGATGGTATCTTATCTTTGAACATATTTTGAATGTTATTGTTATAAAATGCAATTGCAGTTTGCTTAGTTATGAAGAATGCTGTTTCAAATTGTTTCAATTTAATGAGTTTGATTTAATGAGCTATGAGAAGTTAGATTACTAGTTGAAAAAAATACTAGGATTTACTTATTTTTACTATGAACATTGAACAGATATCTTCAATACAGTATTAACTTGGTATTTTTAAAATCTGTTCAGTGTGATTGCATACAAGTTTTGTTCCTCTTATTCAATTACTAGCTGTGCCCGCGACTTCGTTCGCGTGAACTACAGGATTTTGATTTTTTTTTAACTTAAAAGTAGTCGTAGTCAACAAAATCTTTTCTGCCACTTAAGAAGTTAGTCTTCAACCGGAAGAAACATTGAAAACAAAATTATTTTGGTTTTTATCATCATCATCATCTGTTGTTTATCGTGTAGTAATAAATAAGTTCGTTCGCGTTAACTACAGGATTTTAATTTTTTTAACTTAAAAGTCGTAGTCCCGTCAAAATCTTTTCTGCCACTTAAGAAGTTAGTCAACCGGAAGAAACACTTAAAACAAAATTATTTTGGTTTTTATCATCATCATCATCTGTTGTTTATCGTGTAGTAATAAATAAGTATATTACACAACATCACATTAATTGATCTGATCCTGTGGTAAGAAGCTTTAGCACTTGTTTTTATCAGAACAGTGGTATACATTTAAAAATTTTTATTGCACAACCAGACACGGAACAAACATCGATATTCATCGCAGAAATATTTGTGCTGAGTGGGAATAGAACCCAAGAAAAGAAAAAAAAAAAGTCCAAGTGCAAGACGGACTCGCACAACGCAATTTATTTTTAAAGTTTACGCAATTCTCTGTACTTGACGTTGCTTTATTCTAAATTTTGAGAATCTGAGTACTTCGCAGATAGTAGTTCCCTTTGCGAGTGTCAAAAATTGGCAGCATAAATGAATGTTTCTTTTGATTGTGTTGGCTCAGGCGTAGGGACAGTAGACCTGAGTACTTGATGTAACTTTCAGTTTGATATTTTCTCCTTGACAAAAATTGACGATGATAAACGGATCCTATATAAGGGGTTCGGTTATTCTTTTCGACGTTCAAATCCTAAAATCTATGTTTATAGTGAACAGCTTCCTCATATTGAATAGATCATCTTCAAGTAATCCTAATTGTTCATCGATCAATGTGAAATAAAGGACGTCCTATTCCAAAGCCAGGTAGCAGTTTATAGTTAGAGAGGAAAAAAGCGTCCATGGCCGAGTGGTTTAGGTATTTGCTTGCTATGCAAGAGGTCGCCACTTCAAACCCTGCCACGTACCACTGTGTTTTTCAAATTTTAAATTCATACCTATGTACGATTATTCGACGCTTTTACTGTGTGCTTGAATCATGTTCTTTCTTAATTCCCTGGCAAACCCCTCATTTTCTCTTTTCGAATTTTATGCTTTACCAAATTAAATATGCTATACTTTTATATTGATTTTCATATAATTTTTTGAACACAATATTGAATTTGTTCAATTTGATTGAATATTTAATACCCGGTTGGTGCATACAATTTATTAATCTCATTGTGATCATCTCATCCTTTTTTGTGATACCAAATCCTTGAGTATTAATATCAAATATTTTTTGACAACCAACCTTCTTCAATTCGGCAATTATGGAAATTTGAATGCTCTCGTTAATTTTGACAGCTTAAAAATATGTCAATTAGATGACACTATTTTATTAAATTAAAATAGAAAAAAGGTGACAATTAGAATATTTTCGATACATGTTGTCGATTCAGAACCCTTCTAGTAATTTACGTTATTTTATGGCACTCTAAATTTATCAATTCCAAAAAGACAAACTTCACATATTTGACAGCTGACCCAACAGACTTCGTCCTGTCAAAACAAATTGTAAAAATTTGTTTGAAATTTGATTTTTACATCTTGGGTGACAAATTTGGGTTTTTCGTACGGATCCCTACTTTTTGAAAATGTAATATAGCCTATAACCTTCCTCGATAAATGGACTATCCAACAGTGAAAGAATTTTTAAATCGGACCAGCGGTTCCTGAGATTAGCGCGTTCAAACAAACAAACACACAAAGAAACAAACAAACAAACTCTTAAGCTTTATAATATTAGTATAGAGTTGAAAAAAATACTAGGTTTTAGTTTTTTACTATGAACATTGAACAGATATCTTCAATACAGTATTAACTTGGTATTTTTAAAATCTGTTCAGTGTGATTGCATACAAGTTTTGTTCCTCTTATTGAATTATTATCTAGGATCTTGTTATGTGTGTGTAAGTTTGATTTCAATCCTAATTACAAATCTACTAGTCTCTTTCGAACAATGATTATATTAAACTATAAGATATGTGACATCCATAGTTATTTGCATTTTAAATTGCACCCTGAAAATATTTTACAACTTTACTGGCATATGAAACAAAAGATGTAAAATAGCACACAAATGAGAGAGATTACTCAACTTTATCACACACAAGGTACCCTTATTAGGACAGAGTTGTGTCTTATTTAGTGTGAGGGTGTTTATTATAATACCATTGCTTTTGTAGTACATTACCAATCCATTGTCAAAAGCATTTATGCTCTCATTTTAATCTTATCCTGTGTCTCACTTTCACAATGGGACATAATGTATTGGCATGCTGAATATATTCGTAAAACTAATTTATATTTTTGGATGTGAAATCACAAAAAGAATATCATTTTAATGTATGTACTGTATGTGGTATTGTGATGTTATAGAAAAGTACAAACAGACAGAACTTTAAACATGTATAACATTCTCAATGTTGACTGTGTGTTTTATTTTTAACTTAACATATGATGATGGCTTGGAGTAGCCTTGTCATCATCACCAGACTTGCAGGGGAGCGGATGGCTCTCAACCATAATTGACTGTATGGCGGTTGATCAAAGACTTCAAAGCTGCATAATTACCTAAAAAAATTAACATTCTTCATTGTATAGAAACAAATACAAAGTCAAATTGAGATCCTACATCTTCTTTTTTGAGTTGGTTCACTAAACTGTTAAGCTTTGTTTCCCTAACTGACATGATGATGGCTTGGAGTAGCTTTGTCATCACCACAAAACTTGCAGAGGAGCGGATGGCTCTCACCCCTAATACAGACACCCATAAAGCGAGTTATCAAGACTGCACGATCTATTATTTTTTAGTAAAAGAATATTATTCAATAAGCATTTTAGCATCCCATTTCGAAAAATATAATGAGAAGTATGTAATGTAGTAACCAAATAACTATACTCACTGGGTTATTCTCAAGTCTCTAGTTGATTTAGTGGTAACTAACACACAAATTGCTTATAGCTTTAATTCCAATAATACCATAGTATTGAATTAGAAAAATCTCTATGCCTGTCATTACACTTAAGTGATGGAATAGGCAAATAAAGACTGAAAATGTAAACTATGTGTACATGAAATTCTTTCATTGCTTTTGTTTATTTTTTCTTTCCTAACTGACACAAGATGATGGCTTGGAGTAATCTCATCATCATCATCGCCAGACTTGCAAGGGAGGTGATGGACTCACCCCTAAGGCAGATGGCTCTCACCCCTAAAATTCTTTCATTGATATTCCTTCTTAAAAAGTTTTCATTAATTAAGATTAACACCAATATGAATTGGTAATGTAATAAATAAATAAATCCTACCTATACAAGGTACCCAGACTTGTACCCATACTATATTGGGCTAATCTCCCTTCAAATACTTTTAAAAGTGCCTAAAGTCCAAACATGGATACTGAAGAGAACTATAAACACTTACAATGTAAGTATAGTATATTTTTGTAATAATTATGTATTCTTATTTAATAGATAACACTCAATGCAATAACCATTAGAGAATGATTACACCTAATGTAAATTATGTTATGATTAAGAGTGAGTTTACTATAAACAAACAAATGTGTATGTATTAAAATGGGCAAGGCATACTCCACACTGATACAGATTGCAGTGTGCAGCCATTGACACTTAGTGACAAGTGTTTCAGCACTTCTTACAAGTTCATTGACTCCAGCAAAGAGAAACAGGTATGAAACACAAAATAAATGTGTAACCCATGCAATAACCGTGGGAAAACTAGCGATAAAAAGAGACGGAAAACGTCGCCATATTTGCTACTCACGGCTATCTCGAAGAGCGATGGGAAGTCCTGTGGCTGGTCTCCGTCTGCTAGGCCCGCGAGCAGACCGAGCTCCGCGCTCAGGTCTGCCAGTTCGGCGCCTATGCGGTCCGCCCTGCCGGAATCCAGTTCATCCTTCAGGATATCCTCGATCTCGTCTGACACAGCCGCCACAGCCGACACCACCTCGTCCGACAACACACCTTCTTTCCCCAAACCCTCACTGCCACCGGCAAAAATGCCACCCTCACTTCCAGTACCATGAGTAGTATGATCCGCACATTTCTCGATGGGAAACATCATTTACGAAACAAGTAACACAACCGGGTCGATGAACGAAACATCTAAAGTCACAGCAGATCGTGTTAGATCACTCTGTTAGCGTTAATTCGTAAGATAAAAGGCGAGAAACCATTTTTTCATCGGCACCGATATATCCCGAACTTTTTGACAATACCAATATGGCGACGGTATTTTTAGGTGCTTTTCTGACCAGTCGCGAGGGATAACGTAACATAAATTTATCATGGCAACACAGGTATTACCCAACTAAATTGAATTGTCGCATCTTGGGTGTTGTTCGGCTAAATGCGAGCAATTTTTTAATTTGGTATGTTAATAAACTACAAAAAAATTCTACAAACATTTTATCAATGAAAATGATCATATTTTTATCATAATACACCTTATGAAAAACGGTAATCAGTTCTGCTAATAACTGAAGATAAAGACGAATCATATTTTTTCTAGAAATAACCAACACTTACTGTTTGGTCTTATCTAAAACTAGATGGCGCTTTTTGGCATTTAGACATACTGATATTCTCGGGTTGGACTATATTGAATCGTTAAAATAATAAATTGACATTGACATTTTCAAAGTTGACTAACACTGAGTCTGCGCGAGCTAGGTTATATTTACATCTAATTATAAATTTCATATGAAAAAAAATATAATGCAGGTAAAATGCCGCATTGCGATGCAAGCTAGGACACACGCGTTAATTTACCTATACAAAACAAGCTAGTTTAAGTTACGAAACACGAATGGTGATGATGGCTATTTAGCTAATTTTTACTTGTGTGTTTTTACAATTTGTATCTAATATTAGGTCTTCAATTTAGGTCATACAAGTGTGATGTGCCGTAAGTGACTTATAGTAAAGTTATGGCGGTTCAAAATAAAGTTTTGTACGCTTTCCGCGGGTGGATAGCGTTCGTTGCCTTTATGGACTTGGGGACGGCTGGCAGGTCCTACATCGAACGCAGGTCGTTCTTAGGCAACAGCGGTGACAGTGAGCAGTTGGATGGTGAGTTTTTGGGACTACAAGTTTAAAAACATTCAAACAACTATCATTGTAAACATTAATGTTTGTGAACAACTTTTATCTTTTGTCCATTTGTATATACTTTGAGTAAAAGGTAAGTAATCAGTGTTATCTGTGTATTAATCTAATACGAATTAGTAATTCTGGTTTTGCTGATTTTGTTCATTCAGGATATCTTTTTTATCATACTTTTGAGGTATCATTATAGGTAGTTACAAATATACAATAGCTACTTACTAAAACTAAAAGATTAACTAAAATGTTATTATTGGTGCTTGCTAACACCAATAATATAAATTAAAATCAAACAAATAAGTAAATACTATAATATGGGTCCAGTATCTAAAGATGAGACTTAAAGAGAAGACCCAGCAAGAATCTTGATTTAAAATATTCTTTCCTACTTAAGTGGAAGTACATATACCTATTTGTGGTGAGTTGGACTTCCTGGTGATTGGCACAAAGGGGATAAATGCCTGTCGCTGCCCCTTGGGTGAAATGCAAGGCCCAAGGGATATACCAACTAAAACACCATGATGTACCCCATCGCCTTAGCGGCGTCATGGTCCCTAGCATAGCCCAATTACCACAACGCCACCGGCAAACAACCCCAACCCCTCTCTGTCCCCCTTTGAGGGGAGAAAGTACCTTTTTTTTTTTTATTTTTTTATTTTTATTTTTATTTATTGGACAGCCAGAGAAAATTACAATGAAAAGATCTTAAAATTAACTTAAACAATACACAAACAAAATGTAAAAGTCTTTTGAAGGCCGCCACATCATGCTCCAAAAAGTAAATTATGTACGGACGGATATCATAAATAAACATAAAACAACATAAAAACAGATACATATATACATATAGAAAAAGTAACATATATTAATGAAAAACTATAAATTAACAATGTTTAAATGTACAAAAATAATAATAGTACTAAGAGCGGCAAAATATACTACTCCTCCCTTAACAACTCGCTGACTTTAGCCTTAAACTGCTGAAATGAGTCATTGAAGATGTCAACACTGTCATCGAGTCTATTGTACGCGTCAGTCAGTCGGTATGCTGCGGCGTGTGTCTGGACGTTAGTGCGGGCCAGTGGTTTCTTAAAAAGTGGGACCGGGTATCGTGGTAGCTTGCGAGGAACCCTTATATTTAACTCACTTAGAAACTGTGGACAGTCTATCACATTTCTCACAGTCTTAAAAAGAAACATTACATCTAAACACTTTCGTCTGGTAAAGAGACTGTCCATATTGAAATGGTGGAGTCGATCACAGTAGCTCCCAGCTTTTTTACCTAGACCATGATGAAATGAAAGATGTCTAGTGAAGCGTCTTTGTATACGTTCAATGCGAAGCTGATGCACTTGATACTGAGGAGACCACACCACGGAGCAGTACTCCAGAATGCTCCTGACATAACAATTATAAATTAAAATCTTGGTGGATGGCTTCTTGAGTATCTTGACGTTTCTAATAATAAATCCGAGTGATTTTGAGGCCCTAGCAATTATGTTGTCAATGTGTGCGGTAAATGTTAATTTAGAATCTATAGTAACACCAAGATCCCGAATGGTATCAACCTCTTCCAAGACAGTGCCATCAATTTTATATTGTGTGTCCAGAGATCTAGCTTTCCGTGACAATTTTATATGGTAGCATTTTTTTATGTTTAGAGACATCATATTAATTTTACACCATTCTACCAAACTGTCTAGGTCCTTTTGAAGAAGTCTTGCGTCTTCAGCACCATGTATAACTTTAGCAAGTTTTAGGTCATCGGCATATAGAAAAATATCACTATGCTGAATCTTATCGCAAATATCATTGATAAAAATGTCAAAAAGCAAAGGTCCTATATGAGAACCTTGTGGTATACCTGACTTCGATAAATATGAGGTGGATCGATTGTTCTTTACTACAACATATTGAGAGCGGTTTGACACATATGACTGCAACCATTCCAATAGAGGACCCCCAAATCCGTATCTTGACAGTTTGCGTATTAAAATATGGTGATTAATCTTATCAAACGCCTTGGAGAAGTCTGTATATATGGCATCTGTTTGAAACTGAGAATCAATACTGTTGGCGATGACATTAGTGAAAGAAATAAGATTGGTAGCCGTTGATCTTCCCTTCAAGAATCCATGCTGTTTGTCTGTTATTATGTGCTTGATATGAGCATACAAGTATGGATATATAAGTGCTTCAAAAACTTTGGGAATGACCGAAAGAACTGAAATGGGTCTATAATTTCCAACATTACTTTTATCACCATCTTTGAATATTGGAACTACTTTAGCAACCTTCCAGAACGTAGGAAACTGTCCAGAGCTAAGGGACTTGTTAAAAATTGTGTAGAGCGGGAGGGCAAGTGAGTCAGCACAATTAGAGACAAAAGAAGGTGGTATGTCATCCGGTCCAGCACCCTTTGAGTGGTCAAGTCTTTTTAACCGGTTGCAGATTGATTTCAGTGAGAGGTGCAAGTTGGAAAAATTACAGTTCAATAAATTACTGGAAGGCTGATCGTGTACTTGCGTTGTACATGATGTGTCGTTTGAATATACGGAGCGAAAGTTACCCGCAAAGAGCTCACAGATATCCGGTCCATTCTTAGCCGTCTGATTATTGTGTATCATTTCTGAGGGATAGTGTGAATCTGATTTGCTCTTATTTTTCATGAGGGTCCAAAAGTATTTAGGATTGGTCCCAATGAGCTGTTCCATGGTGCTAATATAGTTCCTGTAGGAGCGAGCAGCTAGTGCAGCACACCGCTTGCTCAAAATAAGCAAAGAAATATGATCTAATGGGTTTTTATAGATTTTATATTTGATAAGGAGTTTGCGTTTATCTTTTTACATAAATGTGGTTTGACGTCTCATTTTTTCGCATAAAAATTCTACCTTGTCTTACCCATACAAATTTATACCCCTTTTCTTTCGCTTTCAGACGTGTCCCGGCGTGTAGTGTTCTATTTGCAGGTGAAAGGTGCTCCGCGACGTATATCGGCTTCTTATCTCCGGCGAGGCCAATATGACTCGTATTTAGTTTGTCATTGACGTGGCTCTTGTTGTAAGAAATGGCGCACGCCAGAAACTTGTCACGAATACGAGGGGTTGCCATTTTCACTATGATGGATCTGGGTCTCGGATCGGTTTTGTTGACCTTGGCCGTTCGTGTGCAGTGGTGTACGTCAGAGTCATTTAAGTCACAAACAATAATTTTTGAGAATTGTTGTATGACGGATGGTATATTCTCATTATTGTGCTCAGGTACACACTGTAACTCCAAGTTGCAGGCTCTATTGTGCTGTTCCATACTTTCCAACCTGGTAGTCATACTTCGAACAGTCTCCACTAAATCGTTGTTTTCCTTGCGCAAAGTCAGTAATGATGATGTTTTGGAAGCAAGATCTTTTTTTATACTATCATACTCCTCTGTCACAAATGAAATAGATGTTTCCAAACAGGCAATACTGTCGGAAAATTTCTTCAACTCAGCTTTTACCATACAGCGTAAACTATCCTCTAACTCTGTGATTATAGACTTTTTTGTCTTACTCAATTCCTCTCTTATTACATCTCTTATCTCGTCGATCATAAGTGCAGAACTGACAGGCGCACAACTCTCAGACCGAACAGATTTGTTACGTAAAGTAACATTCTCGCAGTCGGCTTTCGCAGGAGTTTGAGAATTGTCACCTCCCTTCTTAAATGCAGCATTGCAATCTGGGCATGACCAGCTCTTTTTCTGATAAGCAGTAAGCTTAGAAGTTTTCGTGCATAGTAAGTGAAATGTTTTTTTGCAAGCTTTAGCAGTGCATGAAATCGAGTCTTCTTTAGTATAAGCAGCAAAACAGCCAGCACAAGACATTATTTTAATATTATAATCAGTGTAAGAAGCAATAGTCCGAAGTCTTACGTGCAAATTGCTAACGACGGATAAATGAAGAAAGCATAAACAACTTGCAAAATGACGCGTAGCTCGGCCGCTCGGCCGGCAGGAGTTGAGGTCGTTGACCTTGAGCGCGGCACGGCTAGCGACGCGCGTTTAAATACTGGCCGTTGAGAATCTTCACACGATGATTTTGTCACAAAACACTGAACTTTTCACCACACAAATTAGGAGAAACCACAGGTCGGAGATAATACTTTGAGATTATATAAAGTTTGGGTGGAAATGCTGCGCTAAACCGGTAAAAATATTCTTGCAAGACGGAGCCGAGGTTTATGCGTCCGTACGTTACCTTTCAGAACATGTAATCCTTTAGCGGTCGGGAGGGCGATATATTCCCACCAAATTCTGAACCTTATTTACTTGACAAAGGTCCAAAACCAATGAAAATGTTCAACATCTTATGCCCGTTAAAGAGATAAATATGGTAATATTATATTGCAGGGGACTTCACAATCTCGCGCATGCTTGGCATGTACTCGGTGCTGAAGGCACTAGCTCTGATACACTGCACCCTCTACATACATTACAGGCCGTAAGTATCTTTAATTTTTTTTTAAAAGGAATCTCAGTATGACCTCATTCCACCTGATGGTAAGCGGTTGTGAGGTCGTGAGGTCGCACTCACTGAAGGCATGAAGGGCAAGGTATGAGGGAGGAAAAACATGAGCTCCCTTACAGCTCATGTTTTTCCAGGCCTTAGGCATGTGGCAGAAAAAAGGACCTGAAACTCTTGGTATGGCCCAGCAGAACCTGTATGGCACCGCTGACCAGCAAATTCACATTGTTCGTTTTTCATACATAAAATCATGCCTTTTTCCCAGAGGGGTAGGCAGAGATCACTTCCACCTCGGATACTATCCCCTCGGATGATTTGGACTGAGTCGATAGTAGCTCAAGGAGCCGGGGTCGCTTACCCGTATACCGTTCACCAACCACCGGACAGGTAGTTGTGACTGGTATCCCCTGACTTCGTTTTTCATGAGGATTTATATCTTCCAGGGTGGTGTCCATGGGCTACTGGTCCCTCACGCTGACCATCATTCTGTACTTCTCCGAGGCATTCTACTTCCACTCCACAGATCTCAACTTTTACGTCGTCTTTCCGTGTATATTGAACAGTGAGTTGAATTTTTATATATCATTCTTCTGACCTTGTCCCCCAGGCTAAGTGGGGTCGAGAGGTCCCTGGTTCGAGTCTGGAGTCGGGCAAAATTTGTTTGAGTTTTTCTGTTCAGACATTACTCAGCCCGGAATCAGGAAGTTGGCGGATGCACGCCATTTCCTCAGAAAGCACGTTAAACTGGTGGTCCTGCGCTTGATCTCTCATCGGTCATGTCGGATTGCCGTCTCGCCGAGAGTAAGGGAATAGAGAGTGGACTTGTGTTCGCGCGTACACTTGTGCGCTATAATATGTCCTGCGCACTTGGCTGATCTCCATTGAGATCGGCCGCCATGGCCGAAATCGGTCGGCCTTATACATAAGATTTTAAACTTTCGCATTCCATTACACTAAAATTAGTGTTTATGGGTCTACACGCGATATTAGGAGTTGCAACTGTTGTGTGTCGGACAAATGTGGGTGCTGGTTCGGGGGTGGATTTAGAAATTCACAACCGATGTGGCAGACGAAGACGGGCGGCGCCAGTTCGATCGCGACCACGATTGGTGGCGCAGTCGAAACGTCGGGCAGTAAGTAGCTATGTATTTGCTACTCCTAATATCGCGTGTAGACCCATAAAGACTTATATTTGGCCTTATACAAAACTGAATTGTTTTTTTCAGTAATAACCCTCCTTGGTCTAATATACCTGCCATCCAAGCTGAAACTCTTCGGCCAGATACCAGGCACATCAGGCATGGACCGGGAAGTGGAAGATGAGAACACACAGATCCTGAGGCAGATGGGCAACTTCAGGAGGCGGAAGGCTGGCAACACCGTCAAGAATAAGCATGTGTGATAGTGTTGCCAGATTAGTGACACTTGGTTTTGTGTGAGTAGGACTTTTTTTTTGAAGCAGTTCTAAGACCGGATTGATCTTTAGAAGATAATGGGAAGAAGTATTAATTTGAACCTAAAGTTACTTATTACAAGGATCATTGTAAATTTTCAATACTTATAGGTAATTTGCCGCTAAAATCATAGCATGGCGTCCAACCAAATCGATTCTTGGTAATAGCTATAAATGCCTTTTTGTAACTGCTCAAATAAAGTGCTTGAATTATCAAATTTCACTAAAATTAAGATAATAATATACTATGAAACTATAAATCAGCTGTTATAGAAGAAGCAATACTAAAGTTATTTGGATCTAATACCTATATACTTGGATTTTTTTTATTAAATTACACACTGTAGAAGTATCAGTAAGAGGGTAGACCATCACCAATACCAGGGGTTGGCAACCTTTTGAGATAAATTACAGTGAAAAAAACAAAGATGCGATTGCGTTTTTTTTTTGTTTATATTTGTATATGGAAATAAAAAATATAGCTTTACAAGTAGCTATACCGATAGCGATGCCGAGCCAAAGGTTGCCGACCTCTGACCTATACATACAATAACAACACTAATACAAAAATAGTTGCCTTTTATTAGAAACATATTTGGTATATTCCTATACCTCAAACATAATTTGCATACCGGTTCCTAGGAAAATGTGCGAACTGAAATTTACAAGAGTACATAGTATTGTCTATTTTTATTTGCGCGAGCACTACACATTTGAAATAAAACTAATTTTACACGTCTTGCCCGTGACCACGAGTGACGAGCGCTTTAAAGAGCTCGAAACGACGGATCTCTAAATAATGTTTATAATATCAATACACGCGAGTTTAATCCGTAAACTAAGTTTTATTTCAAATTTACAAGAGTACTTTTTGTACCGCATTCAAAACATTTATTTATTCACTTAGCATGGGAATGAATAATATACCAAACCATTTACTATAAGCTTTAAAAATAGCCTCTCAGCCAATAGTGCCTACCGTATATAATTCTGTGTTGGTTTACTCAATATTATACCGCTAGATGGCATAGCACATATACAGCATCCAACTATTCTGTGATTGGTCCTTTTTCTTTGACGTATAGCCATTGGTTGCCTGTTAGAACTTAGGCATATACTAACACGCAGTTACAAAAGTATTGTGGATATAAGATAGATACGCACAAGTTAAGTGTGAGTGAGACAGCTTGATTTTCATCACTACATAGTATAAAACGAAGTCGCTTTCTCAGCTCGTTTTCCGTCTCACCGAACTATCTAAGGGAACAGTGTTGCTACCATGAGTTTAAAACTTACGCGCTCGATATCGACTACGTAAATATGTCTATGAAAAACATGTACAGCGCCGCCTGGTGGTTACGCGAAGAACTACAATCGGCCATATGAAAAAAACAACTCGATAGGTTTTTAACGTACGTAAGTTTACGATAGGTAGGCCCTCAGAGAGTGCACATGTGTTTGCGCGTATATTTGTGCACTATATCATAATATGTCCTGCGCAGGCTGATCTCCATTGAGATCGGCCGCTATGACTGAAATCGGCCAGACGCCTTATATTACATCGGTCGGACGCCTTATATTACAGTATTGGTCATGCTATAATGTAAAATGGCCCAATCACACTACAGTTGAACCTATAAGCACATATTCAATAGATTAGTAATACAGGAACATTTGGAATCAAAGTAAAATCGACTAAATTACAAAACTGTAACTGTCCGGGATATTTACCATGTTGTTTTGTTCAGTTCACCCGTGACCATGGCGCTTGCAACAGTGCCGAAATATCGGGAGCTCATTAAAACAAAACAACATGGTAAATATCCCGGACAGTTACAGTTTTCTAATGTGTGTAACCATGACAGTTTAAAATTATATATCGACTAAATTAGTCTTGTTACGGTTCTACACGTAAAAGTTATTAATACGACGTATCTTTTCCCAGTTGTCAACACTGAGGACAAATGGGAAATATTATCCCAATTGTCACCATTAGTAACGGATGGTATGAATTTTCCACGTTGTAGCTAATGTAATAAATAATCCCAATTGATACGAAATGGTGGCGTATGACACATACTTTCCCAGTTGTAATCACTGGTGTCAAACGGGAAAAGGGACACACATTTTGACCAATCAGAACGCACCGTTTGTTGACATTATTTGCTAAGCCAATTTTTTAACTTCTATTGAGTATGTGCTGATTTTCCATAGAAAAACAAAGCTTCCATATTGTTACGAGTTGTAGATTTTAAAGGATTGTTACCCGATATTAGGTTATATTTAGCATAAATACCTAATAACAATATTACTACCCCACCCACTATTTGATCCTTTCCGCTTTTGGTGAATGTATGCTCGGTCCAATTTAATTAGAAAATAATAAGCTTTACATGCGGTATCAATACCTCTTTTGTTATATGATTGCTGTTTAAGAAGACCTCACTACACCTGGTGATAAGTGTGAGGTCCACATATGAGGTCGATGGGAACAATAGACCCTATTGAACCTCACCCGACACCTGACGATCTGCAAAAATGCCGATAACTCTCAAATTACAAAATTTTTGTCTATGAGAAACTAAACTAAATCGGAACGAAGGCAGAACCTTAAAGACAATTTGGGGTATGACTCAAATTGAACCACATGGTCTACTATTAAAGACACTAAATAAAACAACAACGTAGACTGGTCTTAAAATTATAAATAATTTATTCATGCAAATATTCCAGCTCTTAAGCAATTAGCGGAAAAAAATACTTGCCCGATTTAAATAGGAACAACGCCATCTATCGGGAACTTATCTAACTAATGTTATATTGTTCTCATTACTAATGGTTTTGCTTACACAATGACAAAACATTTGTACAGCATATATAAAGCAGCTTCAAAGTTAATTATCTGATTAAATTCGATCGAACGAAAACTATAATACCCTTAAAATTTGGTAGATTTTCCAAATATCCAATCCCACTGTAGATAATTATATTAGAGAGGGATCTATTTTCCTTGCCTTTAGAACGAGTGAGAGATAGCTAATGTAGAATGCGATTTTATATACTTTAATGTGTTTGATTTTAGTAAGAAATTGTGTGAAAAATCTTGTCAATTCCCTGGCGTTACTACTGTAACATAGGTCTCAATGGTGACAAGAGGAAAAATTAGTAATATCTCCCATCAATTAGTTATTTAGTTTAGTTCCCAATTTTATATATTTATTTTTATCAATTGACACAAAAAATAAATTCGATTAATTGTGTGGTCAAATGGGAAGTGTGTGGTGACGTCTGGTAATTAAGTTTAATTAAATGTAAATAGGGTTTTCTCCTTCACCCGCCTGAATTAGTGCACATATAGTATAGATAAATTAAATTTATTAATAAAATATATATGTATTATGACTTAAAAACAGTTCCATGACACACTATAGTCCAAAGCCGTGCCAATGAAACTTAGTTTAATCAAACGACTGGCTCGATAGCGTATTTATATATATAATAATACATACGTATTATTATACCACTGTTGATAATCCGTAACTCGCTTTATATACTTAGAAAAGGTACATACTTACTTAAATTGAAATCAGATGTGTATCTTAAGTTACCGCTTAGGTCAATGATATACTTAATAAACTCTAGATATTATCTAACATTCATAGTAATTTGCGTTTTATATCTGTGCCCTGCACTTGTTGGACGTTTTACCGACATATGAATCAAAATATGCGAAATAGCACGCAAATAAAGAGATAGAACGAGGTACCCTAATTAGAACAGATTTATGTCTCACTTAGCGCGTGGTTATAAACATATCTGCATATGTTTATTATAATATCATTGACCTAGGTAGTGTTATTGTTTTGTCCTTTTATGTACTTATTTTGTTTTTTTAATTATTAATCAAATGTGATACAAATTGTTTTTTTTTATGGAATCTCCTACTTTGACATTTATTTAATGTCGCCATCTATTGGCAAAGTTTTTGAACTTATATTGATGACACATTTTGTGTTAATATCATTATGCTAATGGGGGCTATCGTGTGTGAGAAATTCACTAGATGGCAATACGTAGGCGTGAGGTCCAACTGCAGCATGATTGGTGAATATTGACATGTCTGTCAATGTCACGTCACGCCTACGTATTGCCATCTATAATGAATTTCTTATACGAGTCAACCCTCAATTAGTGAAAACACACTCAACAGTTATGTTTGTATGTTTAAGTATTAAAATGTAATTCAGACTATATAATATACTTTGTATTCAATAATCTACGTAATAGTTATGTTTACCTCTATTGCATTTTATGAAGCAAATAAGCTCAATAAACTTTGATCCTACTGCTTGGATCTGTAGGGTTTTCTGTCAGTTTATACTAAATTAGCTCGTTTCATATCAAAACTAACACCAGATGGAGCTGCGTAGGCGTCCGCTCCTGTTATTGGTTCATGGTGGGCTCAATATATCCTGTCATTGGTCAATTACCATCCTTTTTTTTAACCCGGTGAAATGCGTTGCGCACCTTCACCCTGAGAGAGGGTTCTCTCCGGGTGGTGTGGCGGACTCCCCAGCGACTGGCGAAGAGATGGTAAATGCTAGCGACTCCTGGACGGACTGCAATGCCCAGGGGGTATACCGACTAAAACACCGGGGTGTACCTCGTCGCCTATTGGCGGTGTCGTGGTACCTGGCATAGCCTTCACTCGGCTCCACTCAAGCCGTCAATTACCATCCTTACCCTCATTGGTTAATTTTTGCGTTGACTGCCTCGTTGGTCTATTGGTAGCAAGCGCTGCCTTATGACCGAGAGGTCCCTAGTTCGAATCCGGGGTCGGGCAAAAATTGTGTGAGTTATTCTGTTGAGAAATTAAAACCCGTACTTGACCAGCGTGGTTGAATCGCGGCCTTATCGCCCTAGTTTAGGGTAGGCCCGTGCCCAGCAGTGGGGACGTATATGGGCTGATGATGAACTCTACAGAGTAAAGCAGTGGTATCTTAGGCTTACAATAATAAGTGTTGCAGTAGTGATTAGCAATTTTATATGTTTAAGGGTTGTGCAATCACTGGACAAAAGATGATTTTTTAAAGGGGCAGGAACAGAAAGATCTCATTTTAATAAGTAAGCAGTCTGTGTCGTTGTTTTGTTTTTACCCAAATTCTCAGTGTGCCATAATAATACTTGTATATTCTATATATCGACCCTACTACTTATACTATTTAGTAATATATTCCAAGCTTATTTAAGCCCTCTATGTCCATTTATTGCACAATGCGACAGAATAATCCTATAATTAGCAATTGGACCATACAAACACAGTACCATATCATAATATAGAATTGTTACATTTAAATAAAATGCCGTTTGAAAAAATAAATGTTTTATTCAAAACCATCAACTCCTTACTTCTAATTGCTACCATATGAATACATTATTCAATCAAAATAGATATTTAATACTAATATGTGTAAAAAAATAAATTAAGTACATTTTTTTTTCTAATTTGGAATGTTTTAGTACCTTGTGTGTTGTATAAGACTAAGTTAAACATGTCAGTTTTAATAAAAAGCTTACCCAATAGATAAAAAGACAAAATGTTTTACAATATCTTTGTATAGCCTCCCTTTGAGTCTATCAATTATACAAAAATTTTTTTAGCCCTCTCCTTACCTACAAAAGCATTTTAGCTGGTATAGTATAGTTTTAAGGCCCTACATTGATATATCAGTCATCTTCCGTTACATATATAGAAGCATAGGTGCATTCATCGCTGGTGAAGAGTGTATTTGCACCCTAATAGCCGAAGATAGACAGAAGTGGCTTGCGTTTGGGGAGGCCTATGTCCAGTAGCGCTACCATGAGTTAGCTATCGTAAACTTACGAACGTTAAAACCTATCGAATTATTTTTTCATACTACCGATGGTAGTTATTAGCGTTACCGCTAGGGGTGCTGTGAATTTTTTCATAGACATTTTTTACATAGGCGATATCGAGTCTCACTTTTTTAAACTGATGGCAGCGCTACAGGAGTGGACAGGAATGGGCTGATGATGATGATGATGATGATGATGATGATAATGTCTTATCTCTATGGGGCGTCACCATCAAAGATAGTCTAGCATCTAGATGCTATTCTTTTTTTATTAACGCAGCTAATGCTTAATGCACCTTCACCTTGGGCAGGGGTTCACCCAAGGTGGTGTGTGGGACTCCCGGCTGGCGCTGCTGAGATGGTAAAGGCCGGCAACTGCTCCTGGGCTAAGGCGCAATGCCCAGGGGTGTACCCACTAAACTCCGCGGCGTACCTCATCGCTTTAGCGGCGTCATGGTTCCTAGCATGGGTTATTCCACTAATTCGGTTCTTCTTGTATTTCCTTCCTAAAACAATGGGGATTAACCCCATAGTGGATATCTACTAAGATTTTAGACTTTGTTCCATTACACTAAATATTAGTTTTTATGGGTCTACACGCGATATTAGAGTAGCAACACGTAGGTTACACCAATCATGGTCGCGCAGTCGAAGCGTCGGGCAGTAAGTAGCTATATATTTGCTTCTCCTAATATCGCGTGTAGACCCATAAAGACTAATATTTAGTCCTAGCATCTGGACGCTAGCCTAGACCGGCTAATAATAGTCAGGCACAGGGGCGCAGGCTATCTTCACGAAGTCTTCGTACCGCACCGATCCGTTGTTCGTCACATTCGCTTCACGGAAGATGTTGTCCACCTGGTAATAGAGATTTTAGATAGATCAGGTAACGAAATAAAAGTAAATATTTGATTAATTGCGAGTTGAACTTGCACATGAAGGGTTCTTTAGGGGTGAGAGCCAGCCACTCCCCCGCAAGTCTGGTGATGATGACGAGGCTACTCCAAGCCATCATTGTATGTCAGTTACGGGAAAAAAAATCAGGTGGATCCCATACAAAAAGGATGATTTTTATTATAACAATATTTTTTATATAAGGCTAACAGCTCACGCACCTATTGGTAAGTGGTAGTGAGATCCACGACGACAAGTACAATAGAATATAGATATGGAACCATTTGTCACATTAGTGTGCAAGTCTGATTCGCAGTTGGCCGGGTTTTTAATCACAACACAAAACCGACTTGACTACCTCATTGGTCTATTGGTAGCAAGTGCAGCAAGGACAGAGAGGTCCCAGATTCGAGTCGTGCAAAATTTGTGTGAGTTTTTCTGTTAAGAAATTACTCAGCCTGGAGTCAGGAAGTTGGCGGTTGTACGCCCGTGCCTCGGTAAGCACGTTAAGCCGGTGGTCCTGCGCCCGATCTCTCATCGGTCATGTGGGATTGCCGTCTCACCGAACTATGAGGGTAAGGGAACAGAGAGTACACTTGTGTACTATAATATGTCCTACGCATTTGGCAGATCTCCATTGAGATCGGCTGCCATGGCTGAAATCGGTCGGACGCCTTTGATATTATATAGTTTGTACACACCTCCCTTGCGGATAGGCCTTCGCCCCAATTCTGCAGTAAGTTGCGCAATTGACGCGCTGGAATCGCACCCTTCTTGTCACCATCACCTGCTTTGAATGCATTCACAACCTGCAAATAAATATTTGTAACTGTTAAGATATCTGGGAATATTTGGGTCATTTCCACATAATATGAGAATGTTTATAATATTTCATGGCAAGTTGGGTTAATTAAATACAAGAGGTAATATTGACTTGCTTTGATCTACTTATTTATGTTTATGTTCACAATATAAGGGACGCCATTGACCAATCCAAACTTGGCCAGCGTGATAGATACGACATATTACCCTTGTTTAGCGTAGGCCTTTGGTTAGGTTTAGGCAGGCCCTTGCCGATGGGGACGTATATGGGCTGATGATGGTGATGATAATGATGAAGGGATACCATATTGTACATGCTTTTAACGTACCTCGCCGGGCAGGTTTTCGGCGCGCGAATGTATGTGCATCACTTCCAAAAAGTCTGCAAAGGACATCTTGCCGCCCTTGCCTTTCAGGTAGCCTGTGTATGAAGAAATATTTATAGGCTTACAGTATTCAAAGTGCTAACTACATGTGTTCAAATACAACTAAATATAATTGAAGTGTCTGTAATATTTAAATTACGACTTATTACTAAATGGGTACGAATCTATATCGGGTACTAATAACAAAAACTTGATTAAAAATAGTTTTGTAAGTTCTTAGACTTTCGCGTTCCATTACACTAAAATTAGTCTTTATGGGTCGCGAGCGACCACGATTGGCGTAAACCAGTCGAAATGTCGGGAAGTAAGTAGCTATGTAATCTGCTACTCCTAATACCGCGTGTAGACCCATAAAGACTAATTTTAGTAAAAATAGTTTTGTCTGTATATTCCAATTTTGACGGAACTTCCACTTGATTTTATAGGTCCTTTATTAAAAATACCCGTCAAGTATGACATAATATATTACCTGTTAGCTCCTGTATTGTAGGGCTCATGCCAAGTGACCTCATTACAACGGTCAACTCATCCAGGGAAGTTATTTGACCAGACCGCGCAAAGAGATAGAAGCATTCGCGGAACTCTGAAAATATAACGTGTTTATTTTATTATAAACATCAGTCTTTGATAATGATAAGTAATAAGAGTACACTTCGGAAAAAATGTGTAACATTTGCATGTTCTTACTATTATTTCTTCGAGAATTACATTGATCTGGTAATCAGTGTAGATCTATATACAAATTTTTATTAAACTAAATAACTATTAATATCTACCATTATCATAATAAGGCATAGACTCCAAAACTATAAAAACGGGTATGTGTACCAGTAGTTAAATATATGTCAAAACAACTTTAATAACATTTTTAGGATAAAGAGACAAACTATGTCCATAATAACATTACTATTCTTTTATATACATAGCTTAAAATAAATACTATGACTTTGACTTCCAGGAAGTCATCCTTATAAAGCTTCCAGTTCGCTGGATATCAATATGTGGTCCAAGCTCCCAGAGCTGCCAGACTTCACTTATTTTCTAATGGACAAAATATGTACGATTGAGTAGTGTTGGGGTGTACTATCATCATATGACTAGTTGCTACCTTGACCAGACGGCCATTTCTCAGATATCAACCAATCAAGGTACATAGAAACACTGCTCACCTCACTTAAATTCTGATGGCTGATTTTAACATATATTTCACACAATATCATTAAAAATCAGGTTTCATTACTCCCAGACACATGCGGTCGGCGGTTTTACCTTACAGACGCTTTAAAGCTATGAAAAAAATTTTACTTTTACTTAATTTTTACTTATTTTCTGATGCTTGATTCTTATATTATGTTATTCAAACAACTAAAAAGTGCTCATCTGACCGCAATAATTATAGAATTGTACCTTACAAACTATTTTATTAGAAAAACTTAACTAAATTCAATTTAAAAAAAAATCTAAAACAGTTGGGTCTGGTGAATGTTTGGCCCCTTGGATCGGTCTGTCCGTTTGCAAAACGTTTTAAAATAGTTGTTTGAATAACATATATAAAAATCAAGCATCAGAAAATAAGTAAAAGTAAAATTTTTTCATAGCTTTAAAGCGTCTCTAAGGTAAAACCGCCGACCGCATGTGTCTGGGAGTAATGAATCCTGATTTTTAATGATATTGTGTGAAATATATGTTAAAATTAGCCACCAGAATTTAAGTGAGGTGAGCAGTGTTTCCATGTACCTTGATTGGTTGATATCTGAAAAATGGCCGTTTGGTCAAGGTAGCAACTAGTCATATGATGATAGTACACCCCACCACTACTCAATCGTATATATTTTGTCCATTAGAAAATAAGTGATGTCTGGCGGCTCTGGGATCTTCCTCTAATGTCACCTATTGTAGTCCGCTATTGACAGACATAGTCCTCCATAGTTCAGACATTGACTACTCTTTGGAAGGATACCAGAATTTGTTTATTGGATGTTTAATCTTAAGTCGCCTATATTGATAATGTTAGATAAACAACCAGTCATTTCTTTACATTGGAAATATGAAACGTATTACCGTTACCTTACCCTTTATGACTCGTAATTAAGAATTGAAAGTAAACAGACTTAGAATAACATCGTAGAATACATCCGGGATCCGACATCAGTTTTTCAGATGTATAACCAAACAATTAGTTGTGAAAGTACAGTTATAAAATAAAAGAAGATACAACATACCATCAATATCTTGCTCTTTGAAATAGCGAGCCTGAAAGAAGAATAACAATTAAAATCAGATACACACAAGTAAAAGACAATTGTCAGACAACTTATAGACACAAATTTACCATGTTACACGTAAAGTTCTTGTAGAAATTAAATTAAATTAATAAATAAAAAGATAAGTTCAGCGGAAGAAAGTTTAGTTAGATATAGCAAGTTCTTTTTCGTTACACGTCATATTAATGTTAAGCAACAATTAGAATATGCAGTTTGAAGCTTTTCTAAACGGATACGAGAAGTTTTAGAATGATTGTAAGGAACGAAAGTAATGGAACACGCTGCTGTCAAATATTTGACAGTCGACAAAAAAAAATACCTATTACCATAGACTTCAAAGAGTACTGGACAATTCACCTAACACTCAAAGCTGTAATCTTTTTGACGTATACAATAATCTATTTTAGTCTATGCCCAAGATGACGGACGACCAATCAGCTGACAGCTGCGAAAGAATATTTTTCCATGATTCTAAACGAAATTGAGAAAATTATTACATAAAACGCTCACAGAAACCGCTTTCAGTGATTTACTTGATAAATGAACTGTTTCACCTTCAAACTATTGTGATGGGTTACATTATCTACCTCAAGTAAGTACTGGCTCTTTCATGGTCAAGATTATCTAATTTTACCTGTAAAATTCACGGGCACTACTGTAATGCCTACTGAAGGGTTAGGAATGCGTAACAAGACATCTGTTTCGTGCTCTAAAATTTTCAAACAGCAATGTTGAGCTTCTATTTCGTAATTATTAAAGCAATTGTATCACCATAATGTTTTCCCCAGTTTGCATTGTAAGTACAGAATTGATTAAAGTAAATCTTTGAACATTTACATGTAAACTGTCATAGAATGAATTGGATACAATGTATGAGATAACAAACAATGTCAGACTCTTAGTTATTGATAAAACTTTCCTCATACAACTAAACATGTATGAGAATGAATTTTTTTTTGCCTAAATTTGGCGCGACTATAATTAGAGGACGATTACCGAAGCCAGGGCAATTGCGATCGAAATGACGTTATTGTAAATTGATGTTTGTTCAAGAACATTACCATTCAAAGTGGCAAACAATGTCATTGCCCCTATAAAATAGGTGTTTTATAATTGTTTATCTTCAAAATTTTCATTGAAACATTCATTGTGTGTACCGTTTTCATTTCATTTTTACATTCTTAAATTTAGTTTCTTTTTCCTAACTGAGTTACGTTTATGGCTTGGAGTAGCCTCGACATCATCACCACACTTGCGGGGAAGCGGATGGCTCTCACTTCATTAATTGAGGATACATGGCTATGTTTATGTAGGTCGTAATGAATTGATGGATGTATGAATGTCTATGGATGTAATAGTAGGGGAAGGCTGAAGAAGACATGGATGGATTGCATGAGAGATGATATGGGTTTGGAAGGAGTAGACACAAAGCTGACAAATGACAGGCCTGAGTGGAAGAAGTACACATGTTGCACCGACCACACTTAGCAAGGGAGAAGGGCTGGAGAATGTCGATGATATGTAGATCATAAATGTTACCAAATATTTTAAGCCTAATTCTATGAAATTTTCTTTTTTATGAGATTTTTAATATAATGTGGTACTGTGTATTTGACATAGCTTTGTATAATACATATGTTATGGACCAAGTGATTAATGCGAGCATTACGTATAATGTCTAGCCCTATCGGGCCAAGTGATTAATTATTATTTCAACTTCATTATTTATCACAATGCGAGGGCATTATTATATGGCTATGTGATAATTGGGCAATATGATAATTGTGCGTAATTTGAGGTAAATAATTGTCTTTTGTGCTTTAAAATAATTAAATAATAAAAGAAAACGTAAAATTTTCACCCTGTATTACGCTTTTTACAAAGTTACGCCGTTTGACACGTTTTCATAGTGACGTAATGGGTAATACTCACTGCGTAATTTTTAGAATAGGATGAATAATTTTTGTACATGGGAAACTTCACTTATATTTTTACGTAATTTGATTAATTTTATCATTCGTAACCCCCGCTGCTGTGTATTGACCATACATTTATCTATGTATTCAGCCATTTTCGTACATGTGCGCATAGATTACGTTCCCCCGTGAATTTATTATTTTTTGTGACCGTTACGTTGACTTTGACGCGTTATTGAACGTTGATTTTGCTTTGTGTTTGGACTTTGATTTAAAATGCCGAAACATGGAAAAACAATAAATAGCCAATGTCTCCCTAATCTTAATCCCCCGCGCATCAATACTAACAATAATAATGACTACGATTTTGGGTGTTAACGCCTTTATTTATATTGCAATTTTGAATAATAGCGTGTCTTACGAGCTACGCCGCCAAATTATGTCCACAAAAGGGGGTCTTTTGTTATGATATTTATTTCACGCCACAATATTTTTTAGAGGCGTAACTACTTTTTATATTAAACTATTGTATATTAAATAATAATAATGATTAAAGTATTTTCTACATAAAATGTTTGTATTATTTTGCCCAAAAGGTGATAAACATTATGTATAATGCCCGGTCAAAGTGATTATTTGAATAATTATTATTGAATTGCACTCTCATATTGGGCATTTTTCATATGGACCGGGCAGTATGAATAATGCCCAATTTATCATTTGGTCCATAACACATACAATACAAAAAATGTGAGAAGGTTAAAATTTTATATGTTTGCTACAAAAGATTTATGACTATGTGCAAATTAAAACTGAAGACGATAATTTATATTTAATTCACTTGTTAGAAGCATTTTCAGTGTTTTAATAATAGATTTATGGGTATTTTAAGATTGCGTTAGTAAAACTAAAAAATGTTATCAGGTCTGGTTGATATGTATAATCTGTTTGTTAACATGAATCAATCTTTTATGATAGTCTCGTTCCAAATGTGAGTTCTGATTACAAAAATTAAGGGTAGTACAATTAAGTACTATTATTTGCTAATATTGTTTACTCTTTTAAAGCTTTTTATCAATTACCAATTACAATCATTAAGAATAATTTAGGAATTCAGTATTTAAGGTTCTTAATTTTGTAATGTAGTTATCCAAAGATGTAGAGAAGAAAACTATAATAGATATTAATTTATTAAAATGGTGTATTTTCCTTTTTTCCAGGGGTGTAGCAAAACAATCGAAACATTAAACAAACATGGAAGAAAACATCCAAACAATATCTACAAATAAAAAACACTTAGAACACTTTAAAATATCATAGACAACAGTGAAACTGTTAAAACTTCATAGACAAATAAAATAAATTAGTGCCGTCATTTGCTTAGCTAAGAATTAGGAGTATTGTTATCGTTATATTTATTTTTGTTGACTATATTACAAAAAAAGTATCGTGAATTTTATTTTCCGTTAATTCCAATTTTAAATAACTGTATTTAAATAGTTTTCGAAACTAGTAAAGGGCTGTTTTAGTGATCTATGTTTAGTGATAGTATTTAAAAGTTACCAAAGAGATTGTATAAAGAATATTGACGTAATATATACAAAAAAAAATATATAGAATAGAATAGAGAATATATAGATGCTGTTGATTGGATATATAACAAGATAGGAGACAAGGAAACTGTAGGTGCTGGCAAGAGTGGGTTGGACGATAACGAGATGGCAGCTAGCATGGTAGAGACCCCTCCTCCGCAGATGATCACCTCGATAGAATGGGGAATGATGGACAAAAGTAAATTCTACCCGCTGTATACCCTTAGCAGTTTTACAGGTAACTATATTATAGCCGATTTTTTTTTATTTTTATAAAGACTCCAACAACACTATCTTAATACATTTAAATTATTTATATATTACTAAGTAAGGTACCAACTAATACAATTTATAAAAGAACTTTCACAGTGTACTCACTCAAACCTGATGGTAAGCGGTAGTAAGGTCCACATATGAGGTCGACCACAATAGAACTTATAGAGTCTGTAGACTGATAATGATATATTTTTACTAAAGAATGATAATAATCTTTTTTATTGCCAAAAAATGAGTAACAAAAGGACTTCATATAATTATTTTGAATGTCTAGTATGTTATGTCCGCCAAGTCGAGCGCGAAGCAAACACTGCCGTACCATCCTTTACTGGAACCATTTCGCCGCATTTTCAGGCCCCTATTTGAGAATCTCTGGATAAAACTAGAACGCAGAAATGTTTATTATCCAGTAAACTATGGTAACATACTTAATATCCAAAATTTCAAGTCTGTGGGATTTATAGTTCCGAAGTTAAGCGAAAGCAAAGTTTCGCATTTACGACACACACTCACCTACTCATGATCATCAAAATAGAACTAGTACTTCCCATAAACTCAGAGCGCTGAAATTTGGTACAGAGTTAGGGTTTAATAGTCACATAAAGGGAAAACTATAAAAACTACGATAATCGAAGATCTGGAGTACCTGGTGACCCTGATTAGAAAACACAACAGCCCAATATTATAAAATCGTCTAAAAATATTTAAAAAACGACATACCGCCTTTACAAAAAATATTTAATTTGGTTAGCTGCTTCTACAAAAAGAAGTGAAATCCCACCAAAAACATCCTGTAAAAAAACTAGCCAAGTCTCGATGGAGCAGCTTGCTCATCTCTAAAAAGTAATGAAATCTAGACAAAATCGTGCCAAGCCTAAGGTTCCTTACTGCGATTTCTTCATTATTATATGTTCCCTTCAACGGCCAAGTCACACAACACTAACTATAATAATGAAGAAATTGCAGTAAGGAACCTTAGGCTTGGCACGATTTTGTCTAGATTTCATTACTTTTTAGAGATGAGCAAGCTGCATCGAGACTTGGCTAGTTTTTCTTACAGGATGTTTTTGGTGGGATATATTTTTCTAGTATAACTGACTTAAAAAAAGGTTGTCATCTGCTGTGTATATCTATACTAATATTATAAAGCTGAAGAGTTAGTTTGTTTAAACACGGTAATCTCAGGAACTACTGGTTTAAATGGAGAAGTTCTGTTGTATCCATGTTTGTGTTGGATAAATTATTTATCAAGGAAGGTTTTAGGCTATATAACATCACGCTGTGACTAATAAAGGTAAAATGTGTAAAAATCCGGAGAAAACGCAAACGAAGTCGCTGGCACACCTGGTATATATTATAATAAGGCATTATTATTATAGATTCAGCTTCGTTTGTTTTGCATTGTCCAAAATTTCGCAGTCTACATAGAGTCTGCCTATAATCCGATAAGATATCATGATCACGCACAATTTAATAATGTAGCCTAAATGTGTGTTATAACATACATCACTATCAGTAATGATAAGATACTTGCATAGCGTACGCTGCCTAAATGAAGTTTGTAAACGAAGATTATCAATATTATGGTTTATTTATTAAAATAACTAGCTGTGCCCGCGACTCCGTTCGCGTACATTTCGATTTATACAATTAGGTTTGTATGGGCCACGTCTTATCATAACTGGAGCTAGAATTTAAATAGCTTATCCTGTGATGTCTATGTGTTTTTATACCAAATTTCACCAAATTCGGATAATTGGTTTAAGAGTTATGGAGGAACATACATACATACACACATGCAGAATCGTATATTGAGCCTATAAACACAATATCTCTGAAAAACAAACTAACTTACTCCATGACCGACCCTTATACACCGTGAAATTTTAGTGGTTGTTTTCCCGCAGTAAAATGATTCTATCTTAGTAGTACAAAAAATTGTAAACAAAAAAAAACCGCCTTAAAAAATCCGACTCACTAAAAATTACAAAATAATATAATACGAACATTCATAATAATCATCTGGGTATGAATTTTATATGTTGTTGAAGGCGGTGCCGTTTATATTTCATACAGACAAGCACAGAGTGCTCCATTTTCCTCAAAATTTTGATTGGCACCGCCTTCAACAACATATAAAATTCATACCCAGATGATTATTATAAATGTTCGTATTATATTATTTTGTAATTTTTAGTGAGTCGGATTTTTGAAGGCGGCTTTTTTTTTGTTTACAATTTTTTTTCATCTTTTTTAGTGTTAGATATTTTTTTTCACCCTACTAGTTCAGCTCACCTGTAATACTTCTGATATTATAACTAGTAGTCTTAATCTGTATACAGTATTGAAAGAATTATCCTTTTACTCCAAACAATTAAGGAGTTGACCTTCCATCATCAGCTCAGCATCATAACATTAAGATTGCAAGAAGCAATGACAATATTACTTCAGAAAATATGTAAAACGCGGTACATGTGCCTATAAAATTTGAGGTTGCCCTCGATTTCTCCTGGATCCCATCATCAGATCCTAGACTAGTCAACCTAATAGTTTAACTCACCTGTAATGCTACTGATATTATAACTAGTAGTCTTAATATGTATACAGTATTGAAATAATTATTCTCTTACTCATAACTATTAAGGAGTTGACCTTCCATCATCAGCTCAGCATCATAACATTATGATAGCCAGAAGCAAATACCAATATGACTTCAGATAATATGCAAAACGCGGTACATGTCCCTATAAAATTTGAGGGTTGCCCTCGATTTGTCCTGGATCCCATCATCAGATCCGAGACTGGTGAAAATGGGACCACCTCGGAAGTGAACTCTATCCAACCAAAAAACATTTTTGAAATCCGTCTATAATTGACGAAAATATCGGTGAACATACATAAAAAATATTATACATACAGACGAATTGAGAACCACCTCCTTTTTTTGATGTCGGTCAAAAATATGTGTGCAGTTCTTTTTGGTAAAATCAATAAATGCCGGTTTTACGAAAGATTTAACCGTTACTCGAAAGCACGTTCGAACCGCTTTATGACTTAGGGTGTTAGCTTTAAGCACCGATTACATGCGGCAAGCAGTCCCTGAATACGTCACATCTTCAAAAACAACGATAGCTTCTCTCGTTTGCGAGTTGGAAAATTATTATTCGGAAAAATCGAAAAAAATAATGTTTTTTTCGAGGAATAATTTGCATGATTCGATAGTATTACTAAAGGCAAGTCGTTCTGCCACGGGATAACAACCACTAAAATTTACACACACACATACACACATAAAATTACGCCTTTTTCCCAGAGGAGTAGGCAGAGATCACTTCCAGCGATCCACTTTTCACCTCTGTGGGAAACGTGACGTGACGGGTTGTGGACCACGTCGCCGCCATTCTGCCTTGTGCATTGTTTTAACAAGGTCATTGCGTTCCCACGAGTAGCAAGGATGTATGACGGGGGAAGGAAAAGAGGAGGAAGGATACTATCGCCTCGGATGATTTGGACTGAGTCGATAGTAGCTCGAGGAGCCGGGGTCGCTTACCCGTATACAGTTCACCAACCACCGGACAGATAGTTGTGACTGGTATCCCCTGACTGACTAAAATTTCACGTCGCCGCCATTTTGCCTTGTGCATTGTTTTAACAAGGTCATTGCGTTTCCACGAGTAGCAAGGATATATGACGGGGGAAGGAAAAGAGGAGGAAGGATACTATCGCCTCGGATGATTTTGACTGAGTCGATAGTAGCTCGAGGAGCCGGGGTCCCTTACCCGTATATAGTTCACCAACCACCGGACAGATAGTTGTGACTGGTATCCCCTGACTGACTAAAATTTCACGGTGTAGATTTATTATTAGTGTAGATGTTGCAACTATGTTTTTCACATGATTCGAATTGTGTATGTATGATGATCTAGAGGTGTCCGAAACTCTGTCATTAAGGCATGGAATGCCCTTCCAGCTCATGTTTTCTCTCCCTCCTATGATCCCGGGCTCTTCAGACGGGACGTGAAACGGCATTTAAGCAATCCTTCAGGTTGAGTGCGACAGGCTCAATATGGTCTATTGTGCCTGTCGACCTCATATTTGGATCTCACTACCGCTTACCATCAGATGAAGTAATGGATCTTGTTAGCCTTTTATAAAAAAAAAAACTTTTTTGTATTTTAATTGCACAATGCCTACCAAGTTGCTACATTCATATATTTTTTTTTTATTTTAGCGCTATTTAAAACTAATGAAAATTTAAAATTTGAAAAAATTCGCATTCATGACCCCCTGAACGGGGACTTGTACCACCGGTCTTCATGAGGTCATCTAGTTAGCATTTTATAAAAAAAAAATCTCGGGCTCTTGAGACGGGACGTGAAACGGCATTTAAGCAGGCCTTCTGGGTGAGTGCGACAGGTTCAATATGGTATATTGTGCCTGTCGACCTCATATTTGGATCTCACTACCGCTTACCATCAGATGAAGTAATGGATCTTGTTAGCCTTTTATAAAAAAAAAAACTTTTTTGTATTTTAATTGCACAATGCCTACCAAGTTGCTACATTCATATATTTTTTTTTTATTTTAGCGCTATTTAAAACTAATGAAAATTTAAAATTTGAAAAAATTCGCATTCATGACCCCCTGAACGGGGACTTGTACCACCGGTCTTCAGATATCGCGTCTAATAAATAATAATAAAATAAATAATAAAATGTATTTATTTCTGTAAATCATTTACAATAAAAATGCCGGGGCTTCCCAGAAAGTAATCAGAAGATACTTGTGGAGGGAAAGCCTCGCTCTTGCGTAGTAGACTTAACAAATTAAATTTACAACATATAAATTACATTTAAATTTAGATTGTAACAGATATACATTTTGATTACTACTTGATTTATTAAAGTATTTGTAAAGTTACTTAATAACGGAATAAAATTAAATAAAAATAAAAGTTTATAAGAAAAGAAAAGAGTTATATGCCGCTGTGTATACACCGTGAAATTTTAGTGGTTGTTTTCCCGCAGTGAAATGATTCCATCTAAGTAGTTTAAATAGATGTGTGCTTTTTTAATCAAATCAATAAATACTGGTTTTACGAAAGCTTTAACCGTAACTCGAAAGCACGTTCGAACCGCTTTATGACTTAGGGTGTAGAGCTTCTTTAGCTTTAAGCATCGATTTTTCGTAAGCAGTACCTGAATACGTCACATCTTCAAAAACAACGATAGCTTCTCTCGTTTTCAAGTTGGAAAATTAATATTCTGAAAAAACCGAAAGAAAAAATTTTTGTTTTCGAGAAATCATTTGCATGATTCGATATTATTACTAAAGGCAAATCGTTCTGCCACGGGAAAAAACAACCACTAAAATTTCACGGTGTATGTGTAACGGGAAAACAACCACTAAAATTTCACGGTGTAAGAGCTCCAGAAATCCGAAGACAGATGGTTTTTAATGTGCATATTCGTCTTCCAGTAAGATGCGCGCTGTACCCTCTCACCCTGGTGAAAACCCAGATCCAGGTGCAGCGCAAGAAGGAGGCCTACAGCGGCGTCGCCGACGCCATATCCAAAATTTACCGCAGCGAGGGCATGTCCGGACTCTACAGGGGCTTCTGGATGTCCAGCGTGAGTCTATTGTTTTGACTGGCTCGGTGGAACAGTTGTTAGTGACCCTGGCTGGCGGTTCCAAGAGTCGTGGGTTCGATTCCCACACGGGACAAATATTTGTGTGATGAACGATGATGTTTGTTCCGTGTCTGGGTGTGATTATATATTTAAGTATGTATTTAAAAATATCTATGTATGTATATCAGTCTCTGACACCCATAGTACAAGCTTTGCTTAGTTTGGGGTCAGATAACCGTGTGTGGAAATGTCCCAGATATTTTATTTATTTTTTATTGTCTGGTTATGCTGGCAGACAGCGTTTGCCCTCATCGTGAGATGGAAAATCGTTTGGAATTGGTGTTGTCGCAAAATTTCGACGTTTTAGAGCAATTCCTATGTCAGATTTAGAATCGAAAGAAGCGAAAGTGGTGTGCCAGGATCGCAGCACACGCCAGGAAGTGATCTCTGCCTACTCCTCTGGGGAAAAGGCGTGATGGCATGTATGTATTTAGACACAGCGACACGAAATCTAGAAAAATATATGAGTCTCATCTTAAGTACTTTATACTAAATAAACTACTTAAAATGTTGTTGACAAGTATTTCAATTCTATTCTGAGTGTTTTTTTAGTAGTCTAGAAATATTTTTAATAAAAAAATGAAACACACATATACGCCCAAACATATTATTTACACCCAGACACACACTCTTCTGGTACAAGTGATTACACACTTTAAACGTTTTTTTCTCACAGTTTCAGATAATCTCGGGAGTAGCGTACATCACGACGTACGAGGGTGTCAGGCACGAGTTAGGCAAACATGACTTCAGCGCTAAGATGAAGGTAAGAGCTATATATCTATATATATATATATATATATATATATAGTGGTCCCGGCGAATTTCATACCTCTAATTCTATATTTTCTCATTGAAACCTTCCCTGGACTACGACGAACATTTTAAAACCAAAATCACCTAAATCGGTCCGGGCGTTCTCGAGTTTTAGTCAGACTAACGAACAGCAATTCATTTTTATTTATAAGAAGAAGAAGATTAATCATTTTGTCAAAGGGTGCAGTAGACGGTACCACGAATTTACGTGTATAAAACATAAAATAATTAAGATTTCGAATCATCATCTTCAACATCATCATCATCAGCCCATCTCTATCAACTTTTGGACATAGGCCTCCCCCTTCGGCTACTCGCATCCAGCTCCTACCATCCGGCAGAGGACCAAAGTCATCGACATAGCTCATCGCATCAGCAAGCTGAAGTGGCAGTGGGCTGGCCACATCAGCCGTAGAACCGACAACCGCTGGGGTAGACGAGTTCTGGAGTGGAGACCGCGTCTCGGCAAACGTAGTGTAGGACGCCCGCAGGCCAGGTGGTGTGACAATTTCGATTTGAAAAAAGAGGAATCCAATCTTGTATTCACTTCAGGGCTCCCCATATTGAGTATTGAACATTTGTGTCCCAAAGTGTCCCACTTCTTCTCCCCATATTCTCTACTTCTGCCGATCAGAGAGATGGCCAGTTTAGGAATCCAATCTTGGATTTACTTTAAAGCTCTATACGTATATTGAGCATTTAACATTATTTCCCCAATGGGAGCTATCACGTGTGAGAAATTCACTAGATGGCAATACGTAGGCGTGAGGTCCAACTGCAGCATGATTAGTGAATATTGACATGTCTGTCAATATCAAGTCTAAAATAACCAATCATGCTGCACGTCCCCACTGCTGGGACACGGGCCTACCCTAAACAAGGGCGATAAAGCCTTAGTCAACCACCCGGGCCAAGTGCGGGTTGGTCGACTACACAACCTTAGAATTTCTTCGTAGGTGTGCAGGTTTCCTCACAACGTTTTCTTTCACCGTTATAAAAGCGTCGAATAATCGTACTTACATATTAATTTCAAATTTGAAAAAAACCTTAGTCAACCACGCTGGTCAAGTGCGGGTTGGTCGACTACACAACCTCAGAATTTCATCGTAAGTGTGAAGGTTGCCCAACTTCTTTCAAATTTGAAAAACACAGGGATACGTGTCGGGGTTGGAACTGGCGACCTTTCGCAACGACCTTTACCACTCGGCCATCGACGCTTTTTAGTGATCTCACCTATAAAATGATGTTTTCTCATTCCAGTCCTTCATAGGAGGCGGTTGCGCGTCCATTGTGGGTCAGAGCATCATCGTGCCGTTCGACGTCCTGAGCCAGCACCTCATGGTCCTGGGCCTGGTCCGGAGCCGCGCCGGCGGCGGCAAGAACCCTGTGAGTTGGTACACGGACAGGTGATCATCATCATCATCATCATCACGAGGTCAGAGCGTCATTGTACACATTATACGTACTGTGATTTTTCAGCAAAAAGTCCCAAATAAACCACTTTTTTGTCTTCTATACATGTTGATAGAAATATGAAAACGACAATGTATGCATGTATGTGGTGGAAGTATAGAAGGCACTTACATTTTAGTTACCAATAAATATAATATAATATAAAAAAGATAGAATATAATTTAATATGATGTTTAGTCTAAGGGAATATCTTATGTACTTTTATTTCTTTAAAAGTTAACATAAAAATACAGCTTAATTACAGCTCTTCAATTTCATTTGCAGTGCCCTTGCAGGGTCTGAAATGTATAGATAACACTGGTCGACAGAGATTTTGCCACTTGAAGCAAAGTAATGTTTTTTGAAAGTTTTATATGCGCTAAACATGGATATCTTGAAGAATTTTTTGTATTAGCTCATATTATTGAGATATCCCAGCCTAAAAATGGACAAAACGTGTAAAATTTCATATACTTTTGACAAACATTTACATACAAGTCAATAAAGTGTACCTCTTGCTCTTAAAAATACCGCTGCGTTCATTCAGATATCACTTTATTTTTTCAAGACATTCAATTTTGAAATTTCTTAATTTTACTCCATACTTTTAAAATCTTACTGTTTGTATGGGGCTAAATTCTAAAATTTCACAAATAAATATCTTGAAGTAAAAAACTGATATCTGAGCAAATCCAACGGTAGGTGTGTTTAGTGGCACGTTACGTTTAATAAATTGACACAGTTGTAAAAGTTTATCAAAAAATATATTGGCTACATGTCCAAGAAAGAGACCCGAAAACGCGTTTTGTCGATTTTTAAGCTGGGATATCTCAAAAATCTGAGCTAATAGAGAAAAGTTGTTTAAGAGGACCATGTTTATCGCACCGAAGTCATTCAAAAAACCTTACTTTGGTTCTTGTGGCATTAGTTTTGGCAAAACACATTAGTTTTGTTGCCCAGTGTAATTATTACCCCAACATTTATAGAAGCAATAAAGTATTGAAATTGCGAACATGGTACTTTTACATAAGTTATGTAAATCTAGAATAATTTATGAGTATAAAGAGCCGAGCTTTTAGTTATATTACTTTTTGATACGACATATTTGGGACTAGCTGTGCCGGCGACTACGTCCGATTTTTCCCCCGTTTTATACACATTTTCCATTGTTTCTTTGCTCCTATTGTTGCAGCGTGATGTTATATAGCCTATACCGGAGCCGCTCTTAGATGGCCGATTTGGCACTTTTTATTTTATATTTTTGAGTTGTCCTTGTTAAGACGAATATATTTAGCGAATCATAAAGAACAACTTTTAAAAATAAGACGTTATTTCAAAATTTCAAATGCACCTAAATTAATTGAAACCTAAAATAATTGAATTATAAAAGAAAACGTAAAATTTCCACTCTGTATTACGCTTTTACAAGGCTACGCTGTTTGACACGTTTTCATATTGAAGTAATGGGTAATACTCACCAGGTATTTTTAAAAATAGGATGAAGGATTTAATAAGTATTGTATTTTAAAAATAAATATATTTTTAAATAAGAAACTTCAATTCAATCTTCTGGATGTGAATAAATGTTTTTAATAAAAAAATTGTATAAGACCTTGCTTGGAAATAACTCACTTATAAACTTCGGCAATTTTACCGTTGTCCCTCACTAGTGCAGTCAGTCTGACATGTGTCAAATCAGTCAACTTAGAGCGGCTCCGGTATAAAGCGTTCCTCGACAAATGGTTTATCCAACACAAAAATATAATTTTTCAATTCAAACCAGTAGTTTCTGAGATAAGTGCGTTCAAAGAAACAAACTCTTCAGCTTTATAATTATTAGTAATTAGTAACTAACTTTCCGCCCGCGATTTCGTCCGCGCAGAGAGGTTTAACGGGTAAAACATTACTTCTTTATAGCGCAATCGGTTAAAAAGTAGGTAGCCTATGTCCTTTCTCAGGCTCTGGACTATATTTGTACCAAATTTCATTTAAATCGGTTCAGTACTCTATGCGTGAAAGCGTAACAGACAGACAGACAGAGTTACTTTCGCATTTATAATATTAGTAAGGACTAGTAATTAGTTATATTAGTAAGTGCCTGAAATCAATGATTGATTTTCTTCCATTTCTAACATCCAAACAGGCCTTCACCAAGAAGATAAACCCTCTCGGTCTAGACCTAGACAAGCGTTGGAGTAAAGCGGAGCTAGCCCGCGAGGTGTGCGTCCGCGTGTACCGGCTCCACGGAGCCGCCGGCTACTACCGCGGCTACGCGGCCTCGCTCATGGCGTACGTGCCCAACTCGGCGCTCTGGTGGGCGCTCTACACACACTACCAAGGTTGGTGCACGCTGGGGGATGGAGCGACGGTCTAAAATACCCATTTAAGTCACTAAGACACAAATTTCAGCGAGAGGCCCCCTTAAAGTGGGGCCTCTCGTGTGAGGCCCCATCAAAAATGGGCCTCTGGTGTGTGGCTCCCATCAATAAGAGGCCTCTTCATCCTGGAGGACGGAGCAAGCATTTTAGACACTTGTTTAGTCACTTTAGACACTTATTTCAGCGAGAGGCCCCCCGAATTTGTGTGAGGCCCCATCAAATTACACTCTTGGGACCCACTCTCAAATTACTGCGACCATAGCAATCTCATAGATAAAATAATCACACGAATGGAGCCCTATAAATTAGATAAGACACCGATCCTCCTGATGTAAATGTGCGTCCGCGTGTACCGGCTCCACGGCGCCGCCGGCTACTACCGCGGCTACGCGGCCTCGCTCATGGCGTACGTGCCCAACTCGGCGCTCTGGTGGGCGCTCTACACACACTACCAAGGTTGGTGCATGCTGGGGGATGGAGCGAGTGTCTAAAATACCTTCTTAGACACTTGTTTAGTCACTAAGACACTAATTTAGGCGAGAGGCCCCCTAAAAATGGGGCCTCTGGTGGGCGCTCTACACGGCCTACCAGGGTTGGTGGAAGCTGGAGGATGGAGCAAGTGTCTTAGATCGGTTTAGGTACTATTTTCAGTGAGAGGCCCCCTGATTTTTGTGTGGGACCCCATCAAAAAGTAGTATCTAGTGTGAGACCCCATCAAGAATGGGGCCTCTGTAGTGAGGCTCCATCAAAAACGGCGCCTCTCGAGTGAGGCCCCATCAAGAATACACTGTTGTGACTCACCCTTAAGCTACTGCGACCATAGCGGACCCATATATATAATAATCACACTAACAGAACCCTATAAGTTAGATAAGACACCGATCAGAATGATCTGAGTATGCGTCCGCGTGTACCGGCTCCACGGCGCCGCCGGCTACTACCGCGGCTACGCGGCCTCGCTCATGGCGTACGTGCCCAACTCGGCGCTCTGGTGGGCGCTCTACACACACTACCAAGGTTGGTGCACGCTGGGGGATGGAGCGAGGGTCTAAAATACCCATTTTGGGCACTAATAGTCACTTAAGACACTTATTTCAGCGAGAGGCCCCAAAATTTGGGGTGAGACCCCCTAAAAATGGGGCCTCTGGTGGGCGTTCTACACGGCCTACCAAGGTTGGTGGATGCTGGAGGATGGAGCAAGTGTCTTAGATCGGTTTAGGTACTATTTTCAGTGAGAGGCCCCCTTAAAGTGGGGCCTCTCGTGTGAGGCCCCATCAAAAATGGGCCTCTGGCGTGAGGCTCCCATCAATAAGAGGCCTCTTTATCCTGGAGGACGGAGCAAGCATTTTAGACACTTGTTTAGTCACTTTAGACACTTATTTCAGCGAGAGGCCCCCCGAATTTGTGTGAGGCCCCATCAAATTACACTCTTGGGACCCACTCTCAAATTACTGCGACCATAGCAATCTCATAGATAAAATAATCACACGAATGGAGCCCTATAAGTTAGATAAGACACCGATCAGAATGATCAGAGTATGCGTCCGCGTGTACCGGCTCCACGGCGCCGCCGGCTACTACCGCGGCTACGCGGCCTCGCTCATGGCGTACGTGCCCAACTCGGCGCTCTGGTGGGCGCTCTACACACACTACCAAGGTTGGTGCACGCTGGAGGATGGAGCGAGGGTCTAAAATACTCATTTTGGGCAATTATAGTCATTTAAGACACTTATTTCAGCGAGAGGCCCCCCGAATTTGGGGTGAGGCCCCCTAAAAATGGGGCCTCTGGTGGGCGCTCTACACGACCTACCAGGGTTGGTGGACGCTGGAGGATGGAGCGAGTGTTTTAGATGGTTTTAGGTACTATTTTTAGTGAGAGGCCCCTTAAAATAGGGCCTCTGGTGTGAGGCCCCATCAAAAATGAGCCTCTGGCGTGAGGCTACCATCAATAAGAGGCCTCTTCATCCTGGAGGACCGAGCAAGCATTTTAGACACTTGTTTAGTCACTTTAGACACTTATTTCAGCGAGAGGCCCCCCGAATTTGTGTGAGGCCCCATCAAATTACACTCTTGGGACCCACTCTCAAATTACTGCGACCATAGCAATCTCATAGATAAAATAATCACACGAATGGAGCCCTATAAATTAGATAAGACACCGATCCTCCTGATGTAAATGTGCGTCCGCGTGTACCGGCTCCACGGCGCCGCCGGCTACTACCGCGGCTACGCGGCCTCGCTCATGGCGTACGTGCCCAACTCGGCGCTCTGGTGGGCGCTCTACACACACTACCAAGGTTGGTGGACGCTGGAGGATGGAGCGAGTGCCTAAAATACCCATTTTGGGCAACTAAAGTCACTTAGGACACTTATTTCAGCGAGAGGCCCCTTAAAGTGGGGCCTCTGGTGTGTGGCTCTCATCAATAAGAGGCCTCTTCATCCTGGAGGACGGAGCAAGCATTTTAGACACTTGTTAAGTCACTTTAGACACTTATTTCAGCGAGAGGCCCCCCGAATATGTGTGAGGCCCCATCAAATTACACTCTTGGGACCCACTCTCAAATTACTGCGACCATAGCAATCTCATAGATAAAATAATCACACTAATGGAACCCTATAAGTAAGATAAGACACCGATCCTCCTGATGTAAATGTGCGTCCGCGTGTACCGGCTCCACGGAGCCGCCGGCTACTACCGCGGCTACGCGGCCTCGCTCATGGCGTACGTGCCCAACTCGGCGCTCTGGTGGGCGCTCTACACACACTACCAAGGTTGGTGGACGCTGGAGGATGGAGCGAGGGTCTTTGATGGGTCTAGAGACCATTTTTAGTGAGAAGCCCCCTGATTTTTGAGTGAGGCCCCCTAAAAATGGGGCCTCTGGTGGGCGCTCTACACGACCTACCAGGGTTGGTGGAAGCTGGAGGATGGAGCAAGTGTCTTAGATCGGTTTAGGTACTATTTTTAGTGAGAGGCCCCTTAAAATAGGGCCTCTGGTGTGAGGCCCCATCAAAAATGAGCCTCTGGCGTGAGGCTACCATCAATAAGAGGAGGTCCTAGGGGACGGAGCAAGCATTTTAGACACTTTAGACACTAATTTCTGTGAGAGGCCCCCGAATTTGTGTGAGGCCTCATCAAAATACACTATTGGAACCCACGCTTAAATTACTGGGACCATAGCGGTCCCATATATATAAGAATCACACTAATGGAACCCCTATATGTTAGATAAGACACCGATCAATAGAGCGTCGGAAGTTTAGCTCCAACCATCGGGTCAGTTATGTCAGCGACCATAAGAGCCACGAGCCTACCCCATCCTCACCTATTTCCGTCGCTGTCAAAAGCGTCACTCCCACGAAAAAGCACCAGTAGTTCCCTACCTTCAGAAGCGACGTACCTTTTTTTTTACCTAACCCAACCATTGTTCTTCTGTCCCCAGACGAACTGCTCCGGATAAGCCCCAGCTGGGTGTCGCACCTGCTGATCCAATGCGCCGCGGGCACGCTCGGCGGCTTCACCACAACCGTGCTCACGAATCCGCTGGACATCGTGCGCGCGAGGCTACAGGTGAGAGACTGACGAGATAGTTCCAGCCGCCACCGAGAGATGGCGCTTTTAAACATAAATTCGCTGCTGAGATAGTTCCAGCAGCTACCGAGAGATGGCGCTTTCAAAGAAACACTGTTAGAAGGCTACAGGTGAGAGACTGACGAGATAGTTCCAGCCGCCACCGAGAGATGGCGCTGTAAGATTAGATAACTATCGTAAGTCTGCGGCTGCAGGTGACAGACTGGCACTGTTAATAGGTGGACAAGATAGTTTCAATCTCCACGAAATGATAGCGCTTTCAGAGAAACACTGTTAGAAGAAGGACAGGCTTCAGCGCCACTGTGTTCAACGACCCGCTGGACATCGTGCGCGCGAGGCTACAGGTGAAGGACTGACAAGATAGTTCCAGCAGCCACCGAGAGATGGCGCTAGGCAATAATTGTGAGTACGTGCGGCTTTAGGATTTGACGGGTTTGACACTTGGATAGCGCTGTTAATAGGTGGACAAGTTAGTTTCAATCTCAGCGCTTTCAGAGAATCACTGGGAGCTGAAAGACAGACTTTAGCGCCACCCTGCTCACCAACCTGCTGGAAATCGTGCGCGCGAGGCTACAGGTGAGGGACTGACGAGATAGTTCCAGCCGCCACCGAGAGATGGCGCTGTAACAGAAAAATTGTTAGAAGGAAAGGCTTCAGCGCCACCGTGCTCACCAACCCGCTGGCGCGTGTGGCTACATGTGTCAGATTGAAAGAAAGAAAGAAAGAAAATATATTTATTTGGTATCTAAAACACATGAAATTACAGAATAACTAGATCAATTACATATTAAATTAAAAACTAAAACAAAATTACACAAATCATTATTAGATACCAAAAGGGTCTACGCTCAGTATAAAGTCGTAACAGCAAGTAGAGCTGTCACGACCACTGGTATTCTGCGGAGGCTCTTTATGTATAGATAGCGGCAGCCACCAACAGCAAACAAGCAACTGCTTTTAATAAATGACTTTGTTATTAAAACTCTGAAGAAGTAGTTCCAGGAGCCACCGAGAGATGGCGCTTTTAAAAAAATTACTGTTATTAGAACGCTGACAAGATAATTCCAGCAGCCACCGAGAGGTGGCGCAAGGCAATAATTTTGAGCGCGCGCGTTTAAATTTCTTCTTTTTTATCATCAGGTGGAAGGCGTCAGCACAATGCGGCAAGTTCTAAAGGACCTATGGGCGGAGGAAGGCTTGCTCGGGCTTTACGCGAAGGGGCTCTCGGCGCGGCTCGTGCAGTCCGCCTGCTTCTCGTTCAGCATCATCCTGGGCTACGAGAGCATCAAGCGCGTGGCCGTGGCCGACGAGTACCGCCCGCGCGTGCGCTGGTGATCAATACACGACAAGAGGACAATGCTGTTTCATTGATTTCACCCACTACCTTATCCTAAACTACCCTTAATCAAAGAAAATGCTACAAAATCTAATAGATTTACATAGGGACTGGCTCAAATGTAATAGTTTTACAAGAGATTAGTTTATATCCATTGGTCTTCTCAGTAGGAGACCGGTCTTTTCAAGCCTGACTCTGTAAAAATGTATAAGTAGAAGTTAGTCGTTGATTTGACATTATTATACCACGATATTTTAGGGTCAAAGTAGAGAAGACTATGGTCTACTCTCTAAAAGACCTGTCTTTTCATTTATAAAACGTTGACATATCATTGTATTTTTGAGGTTAGAACAGAAAGACCGAGGTCTTCTTTAAAGAAGACCGGTCTTTTCAATCCCAAAACCTAAAGAATCACAATTAGGAGCAACCCGGTCGTTTTACGTCAATCTACCATGGTATTTAAAGGTCGTAGTATAGAAGACCGGTCTTTTAAGTGACACCCCTATAATAGACATATGGGCGTCAGAGGCCCTCCTCGGTCGTTATCCATCAATGTGCCATGGTATTTTAAGGTCGTAGTATAGAAGACCGTTAAGTGACACCCCTATAATAGACCTATGGGCGTCAGAGGCCCTCCTCGGGCGGCGCGCGCAGGGGCTCTCGGCGCGGCTCGTGCAGTCCGCCTGCTTCTCGTTCAGCATCATCCTGGGCTACGAGAGCATCAAGCGCGTGGCCGTGGCCGACGAGTACCGCCCGCGCGTGCGCTGGTGATCAATACACGACGAGAGGACAATGCTGTTTCATTGATTTTACCCGCTACCTTATCCTAAACTACCCTTAATCAAAGAAAAATGCTACAAAATTCAAGGATTTACATAGAAACTGGCTCAAATGCAACGGTTTTACTATAGATTCGCTCATATCCATTGGTCTCCTCTGTAGAAGACCGGTCTCTTCAACCCTGGTTAACTTAAATTCTGAAGTTTCTTAGATATCGAGCAAATTTACCTCGTTATCACATGGTCTTCTTTCTAAAAGAACAGTCTTTTAATTCATTAAACCTATAGATTCATAAATAGAAGCAAATAGTCTATTTGACGTTGACATACCATGGTATTTTGAGGTAGAAACAGAGAAGACCGTGGTCTACTCTCTAAAAGACCGGTCTTTTCAACCCCAAACCCTATAGAATCTTCATTTAGGAGCATATCGGTCGACTTACGTCTATTTACCATGGTATTTTAAGGTCGTAGTATAGAAGACCGTTATCATTTAAACCATAAACTAAATTAGTTAGTCCCCCGTATCTAAAGACCTATGGGCGTCAGAGGCCCTCCTCGGGCTTTACGCGAAGGGGCTCTCGGCGCGGCTCGTGCAGTCCGCCTGCTTCTCGTTCAGCATCATCCTGGGCTACGAGAGCATCAAGCGCGTGGCCGTGGCCGACGAGTACCGCCCGCGCGTGCGCTGGTGATCAATACACGACGAGAGGACAATGCTGTTTCATTGATTCCACCCACTACCTTATCCTAAACTACCTTATAACACAGAAAATGCTACAAAATCTAATAGATTTACATAGATACTGGCTCAAATGCAACGGTTTTACTATAGATTCGCTCATATCCAACGGTCTTCTCTGTAGAAGACCGGTCTTTTAAACCCTGAATACCTTGAAATGTATAGAAATAGGAGCAAATCGTTCAATGGATATTAATGTATCATGATATTTTGGGGTCTATGTAGAGAAGACCGTGGTCTTCTTACTAAAAGACCAGTCTTTTTATTTATAAAATTTACAGAATCATAAATAGGAGCAAAGTCTATGTGACGTTGACATACCATGGTATTTTGAGGCAGAAACAGAGAAGACCGTGGTCTACTCTCTAAAAGACCGGTCGTTTCAACCTCAAAACCTAAAGAATCTTGGAGCAATCCGGTCGTTTTACGTCAATGTATCATGGTAGGTATTTCAAGGTCGTCGTATAGAAGACTGGTCTTTTAAGTGGCACCCTATAATAGACCTATGGGCGTCAGAGGCCCTCGGGTGGCACGCGAAGGGGCTGTCGGCGCGGCTCGTGCAGTCCGCCTGCTTCCCGTTCATCATCATCCTGGGCTACGAGAGCATCAAGCGCGTGGCCGTGGCCGACGAGTACCGCCCGCGCGTGCGCTGGTGATCAATACACGACGAGAGGACAATGCTGTTTCATTGATTTCACCCGCTACCTTATCCTAAACTACCTTATAGCACAGATAATGATACGACTACGTTACTACTCGTGGGAACGCAATGACCTTGTTCAAACAATGCACAAGGCAGAATGGCGGCGACGTGGTCCACAACCCGTCACGTCACGTTTCCCACAGAGGTGAAAAGTGGATCTCTAGAAGTGATCTCTCTCTGCCTACCCCTCTGGGAAAAAGGCGTGATTTTATGTATGTAATGATACGAAATGCAATGGTTTACATAGAGACTGGGTCTAATATAACAGTTTTACTATAGATTCGTTCAATCCATTGGTCTTCTCCCTAGAAGACCGTTCTTGTCAACTTAAAATATTTTTAAATGCATAAATAGGAGAAAAATTTATTATTTGTGGAAATGGTTTTGGCGGCAATGATTTATTAAAATAGCGGGTTATTCCACTAATCCCCATTGGAATTTTCCATCAATGGGGAAAAGTGTACTTTTTGTTCACTATTCCCCATTGATGCCTCTGTTGGGGATTAGTGAAAAAATAAAGTTCACAAATCCCCATTGTCATTGGGTCTATGAGGATGATACAGAGGCCCTAATAGATTTACATAGATACTGGCTCAAAATTAACGGATTTCTCAAGAGATTAGTTGATATCCATTGGTCTTCTCTGTAGAAGAACAGTCTTTTCTTTGAATAAACTTAAAATTTAAAGTTTCTTAGATATCGACCAAATTGACCTCGTTATCACATGGTCTTCTCTAAAAGACCAGTCTTTTCATTCATAAAACTTATAGATTCATAAATAGGAGCACATAGTCTAAGTTACGTGGACATACCATGGTATTTTGAGGTTGAAGCAGAGAAGACCGTGGTCTACTCTCTGAAAGACCGGTATTTTTAACCCCAAAACCCGATATGCTCCTAAATAGAATCTTTATTTAGGAGCATATCGGTCGATTTACGTCAATTTACTTTGGTAATAATTTTTTTTAATTTACTTTGGTATGTCAAGGTCGTAGTATAGAAGACCGGTGTCTTCAAATCCTAAAACTGGTTAGCCAATTAAGTGACACCTCTATAAATGACCTGACCGACATGTGTTTTTAGTTTATTGAAAACCATTGATACCTACATTTTTGATTCGACTCAAAGCATGTTGCGATTCTATCTTAGTAGTACAAAAGATTTGTGCAGTTCTTTTTTGTTAAAATCAATAAATGCTGGGTTTACGAAAGGCTTAACCGAACCTCGCTTTTTCGAGGAATTATTTGCATGATTCGATAGTTTTACTAAAGGCAAATCGTTCTGGCCAAAGAGAATATATCACTACGTTTTGTTCTGATACGGGAAAACAAACACTAAAACTTCACAGTGTATATCTTAGATTGAAATAAGTCTTTATGGGTCTTCACGCGATATTAGGAGTAGCAAAATTACATAGCTACTTACTGCCCGACGTTTCGACTGGGTTACACCAATCGTGGTCGCGAGCGAACTGATCGCGTGAAGACCCATAAAGACTTATTTCAGTGTAATGGAACGCGAAAGTTTAAAATCTTGTATATCTTAGATGTACACCTATAGATATATATGTTACGGTCAATGTGAGCAATCGGTAATTATCTATAATCACCGGTAAATATAGATAATTCCCGATGCACATAAATGTAGTGAATTATTCAAATTTACCGGTAATTATATAAAACTCCCGCTCGACTGTGGGAAATGTTGACATTGCTGACAAATATCACAAGAACTCTGCAATTCCAAATGTCACAAATCTCAAACCGGCAAAAATATATTGACGAGAAAGAATTTTAAGAGTTCCACTGAAAATTCCCTGCCAATTTGTTAATTTTATTTAACTTTATTTTTATAAGATAATATATATTTAAAAACCAAACATGATGTTCGGTTTCTAGATACTTGACTGGATTATCAGATTATCAGTCTTGCTCGGATCGTTGTCAAAAGACGTCGTGTTCTTCGTAGTCTCTAATAATCGTTTGTTGGACTTTCGACCTTAATATCTCTGAATAAGATACCTCTTGGAACGCTTATAAACTCCAGTTACGACTTTTCAAAGTGCGGTCTCATTACTGTATGTGTGTAGTATACGCAAGAAAAGGCGATAATGCAGCGTACTCCGAAAGCTGAGCAAAACATTATGTTTTCATCTCACCCTAATCTTTCTTTGGAGCCACAAGAAGATGAAGAGCTTATAAGGAACATTAATCTGAGAAAGAGAAAAAATCCTGAACAATTTCAGTTTCAGGAGATGGAAGAATCTCTGAAGAAATCTCTCGGAGACATGTTGAACATGAAGATTGAAGAAATAAAAATGCAGAATAGTCGGATTATCGAGTCAAACACTGAAATAATAAAGCTATTACAGCTGAATAATCAGAATTACAACGATTTAAGTGACAGAATAACCACACTTGAATCGAAAAACACTACAGCTTTAGATCATGTGAATGAGCTCGAAATTCAACTAAATAATATCCAAAAGAAAATGATGAAAAACATGGTTGAGGTAAGAAATATACCTAGAGAAGACAACGAAGATGTGAAAGGGGTCATAAATAAGATTTGTGAAACGCTAGAAATTGAACAAATAAAAGATGCAAATATATACAGGAAAGGGAAAAACAACGCATCAATAATTATAGAATGCAAAGAAGTAAGAGAAAAGGATATGATACTAAAAGGTATCAAGAGATACAATAGGGAGAACAAGGATCTATTAAATACAAAATTACTAGGATTTGCTGGATCACAATCTCGGATCTATGTATCGGAATGCTTAACACCTGGAACTAGAAAAATATTGACTGCTGGTAGAGATCTGGTGAAGAATGGAACTTTCAAGTACTGCTGGACATCCAGGGGCAACGTTCTACTACGTAAAGGTGATGGGCAGCCAGCCTTAGTAATACATTCAATTAAGCAAATTGAAGATCTCACTTCGGCATGACTGTCTAATCCGAGGTATCAAGTTAAACTTGTTTTTTCTGTATATTTATATTCTGGTAATCTTTCTAGTAATAATAATAGTTGTCTTTTTGTTGGTCGGCATAATTGGCAATATTTATAATTATGTATCATATATTTACTATTTCAAACTATATATGTATCTTAAATTGATTATGATGTATCAAAAAGAATATCGGTATATCTATGATAAATTCTATTCTGTCCGACTTAACTCAGTATTTAGATATCGATGAATGTCACCTTATGGTGCGTCTGCTTATCAACCAAAATATTCACTTTTTCATTTCATATAGTATAGATAATGGATAATAACTTGGATGAAATCATCACCGAGGTTGACAATAATGTCACCATTGGTGAATCGGTTTTGGTTGATGATCCAGAAACGCTCTCGCAATACAAATCGAAAAGTAGTATCTCGCTTAATGTTATTATACAAAATATTAGAAGTATCCACCGAAATTTTGAAGATTTTAGACTTTTTATTGGACGAACTGGTTTAGAATATGATCTTATAATACTAACCGAGTGTTGGTTGGGGAGTTCGGATGTACTGCCAGAACTGGAAGGATACTATGCTAAAACGACCCTCAATCATATTAATCAAAGTAGTGGTGTAGTCGTATATACCCAAAATAGTCTGAAAAAATGTAACAGTATTTGAGCCCAATCTTGTGGACGCGGACTGCCTTGTAGTGAAGGTTGGTATCGATGTTGCCTTTATATGTATTTATAGATCGCCATCATTTGCCTCAATAGATAACTTTCTCAAATCGCTAGATAAGCTTCTAATTGATCTTAAATACACTCCCAATATAGTTTTAACAGGAGACATCAACGTTGATATCAGTCCTAATAATAATGACTCTAGAGCTGATGAATATCTGGATATGCTTGCTGCTCACTGCCTCTTGCCCAGTCATACACTTAATACACGACTTAATAAATGCCTTGATCATAGTATTGTAAAATTAAATAGCAAAGCAATCACTGTAGTTTGTGACTCAGGTATTACTGATCATTGTAGTCTATTTTTATCTATACCACTTGTAACAAAGAGTATTAACTCGCAAAATAAAGTCTTTAAGAGGATAGATTTTGCGAGAGCCAAAGAGTTACTGGAGTATTTTGATTGGAGCACAATTTTATTGATTGAGGATCCAAATGTTGCTACTAATTATTTCATTGAGGTAATAAGTGATATCATTAATGAATGTACAAAAACAATGAAGGTACCAAATCGAAAACGGACTTTCCTACCGTGGGTAACGCCGGGACTCCTAAGGTGTATTCGATTTAGAGACCAATTGCACAAAAAAAATAAGAAATATCCCAACGATGCAAATTTAGAATTAACTTATAAGCGATACAGAAATCATTGCAACAGTATTTTACATAATCTTAAAAACCAACATGACAAATTTGAACTACAAGCTAACAAAAAGGATATTAAAAAAACATGGAACACTATAAAAAGGGTATGTAATATAAATTCATCAATAAAAAAATATGATTCCACCGACCTGCTTCTGTTAAAATCTGACCCTCATGTCTCAATCAATTTCATTAACGACTATTTTGCTAAAATAGGCTCAGAGCTATCAAATAATATACTGCAAAAGCTCAACGTTACGGAAAATGAACTGGTTCAACATTTTAAAACTGATGTTTCGTCACTAAATTCTTTCGCGCTTTTAGACACGGATGAGAATGAGGTTTATAAAATTGTAATGTCGCTGAAAAAATACAAATTCTACTGGCCGGGATGGAATTTCATCCTTGTTTCTAAAAAACTGCATCGACTCGTTAGTCAAGCCATTAACTTACATAATCAATTTGGGAATGTCTTCCGGTAAGTTCCCTGATTTGCTAAAAGACTCTGTTGTGATACCTATTTTTAAATCAGGGAAAGAGACAGTATAACTAATTACCGCCCAATATCTCTTTTATCTACGATAGCTAAAATTTTTGAAAAGGTTATAAATATACGACTAACTAAATATCTGGATAAATATCATATCATTTCTGAAAACCAGTATGGTTTTCGAAAAAACAAATCGACAACTGATGCTATTGAAGACCTTGTTAATAACATAGGAAAAAATCTTGATAACAAGAAGAAATGTGTAGGTATCTTTTTAGATCTCGCCAAAGCCTTTGATACTGTGTCTATTCCCCTGTTGATTCGCAAGCTGGAGGACATTGGCATTCGTGGCACTCCTCTGGAGCTTTTCAAAGACTACCTATGTAATAGGTATCAATCTGTTAAGGTGGGCAATCTACTAAGTACCAAACGAAGGGTAAATTTCGGTGTCCCTCAGGGATCCGTCTTGGGTCCTACCCTCTTTTCAGTTTATATAAATAGTTTATGTAACACCGAACTCCAAAATGCAAAAGTGATAACATTTGCTGATGATACCGTGATCCTCTTTCATGAAGATACATGGGAAAAGGCTAAGTTAACAGCAGAAGAAGGAATAAAAATTATAACAAAATGGCTAGACTCAAACTTGTTAACATTAAATTTAACAAAAACTAAATACCTAACGTTCAGTATAAGGAATAATCTTCAACCGGGGCCAGACTTTGTCCTAAAGGTTCATGACGATAAATGTTCTGATGTAGATAACTGTGTTTGTTATACTCTTTCGGCTGCAACTAGTGTTAGATACCTGGGTATAGAAATCGATAAAAATCTAAACTGGAAACAACATATTACAGGCCTTAGATCACGAATACGCAAGCTCATTCCGATTTTTAAAAGAATAAGAAACCTTAAAGACCATCGAACTAACAAGTTAGTTTATTTATCTATTTGTCAATCCGTAGCTATGTACGGCATTACCGCATGGGGCGGTGCGGGTAAAAGTATATTGATTAAATTGGAAAGAGCTCTGAGATGCATTTTGAAGGTAACAAATTTCAAGCATTATAGATATCCGACTCAAAAACTTTACGTGGAATTCGGTGTCCTTAATATAAGACAGCTGTTTGTAAAAAATTGCATTCTTAGGCAGCATACGTGTAAAATGAGGAAAAATGAATTAAGTAGAAGAAAACACGAAGTCTATGAAATTCCCTCATGCAAAACTTTTTTTGCCAGAAGTTTCCCTTTCTATACATCACCACTTTTGTATAATCGCATTAGTAAAAAGATTACAATTAAAGATATGACCAGATTTCATTGCAGTAGGGTATTAGATATTTTTCTGAGTGGTTTAAACTATGAAATGACAGAAGACTTATTGAAAATCATAATGTAAGTTGCAATGATATTATAATGTAATAGGCAATAAACAGATATGTTAAAACGCACACTTTTTGCGACACAAGTCTGCCCTATTTCGGACACCTTGCTTATGACTTGGTGGAACAGTTATTAGATGACCATTAATCACTATCTACGGTTCCAAAGAGTCGTGGGTTCATTTTCCCATCCGGGACAAATATTTGTGTGATGAACATCGATGTTTGTTTCGAGTCTGGGTGTGCTATTATTATTGTATAAAAATAAATAAATTAGTTCGTGTGTCAGTAGGGTGTCTGAAATAGAGGAAACTTTTTACTATGGAGGTTAACATGATATCTATTGTTTGTTTTATCATTGGTAACTTTATTTATGTAGTATATTATAAAATAAATATATAAAATATAATATCAAAAAAATTATAACTTGTATGTAATTTTAATGTAATAAATATATATATAAAAAAAAACACATATATACACTTTCCGACATACAGCTTTACAGTAAATTAAAATTTAGTTTATTTTATTTAATATAATATAAGCAAATAAAAGTAGTATTCATAATAAAATAAGACTAACTTGTTTATAAATAAATATCAATTAGTATATTTTTAATAGTAATTATTTATTTTATTAAATTAACATGAATATTGCCAAGATTGATAAATACTTTTTTCATAATTATAACGAAATGCCGATCGCGAAAATTTATCTCCTAGTTTTAAGTATACTACGTGTTTACAATGAATAACTCGCCACTCTTATCGGCATCTATTGTTCATCGGAATAGCCATAAGTGCTAATCCAAACTCGTTTTTATGTTAACTACATTAGAGCGTGTTATTAATAGAGCGAGATTCTTACCCAGCCGTAACACAGTCCTGACTAGCACGGTGGGTAAAGAAAAGCTTTTGTTTGTATACCGCCTATTGAAAAAAAAAAAAATCTTAAGTTTTAAGTTTCATTGGTTTTATTTTTAGTTACTTATTTAACTAATTAATGTTACATTTAGTTATCGAATCATACGTTTATCCATACTAAATTTTGCTTACTTGCATAGTTTGATTTCACAGTAGGTAAATGTTTAAGGCAGAACTCAGAAATGTAACAAAATTCCGTCATCATATGTACAATATTTAATTTATATTTTGTACCTAATTGTATGGATTAGCTAGCCGCTTATGTCTTTATAATCTAGTTTTTGTAATAATACTTTAAATATGAATGTAATTATTTAAGGAAAACCCCATAGGCCCCCCATACATTAGGCTTAAACGTAACATGTTTGATGATATTGAGACAAGGAATTCTTGTAAATTAGAAAACTGAAACTGTCCGGGATATTTACCATGTTGCTTTGTTTTCTAATGTGTGTAGCCATGACAGTTTAAAATTATTCTTGTAAATTGTTTGTAACGCTACTGTATTATTGTATTATTTTCTTTGTTTCTTTTTTTTTTTCAAAATAAATTTCATTTCATTTCATTTCATTTCAAATTATATCTAACTAGCTGTGCCCGTGACTTCGTCCGCGTGGACTACAGGATTTTACATACAAAATTATTTTCCAGTAACTCCCGATCCCTTAGGAATTTTGCAATATCGCGTCGTAAGTAAGCTTTAAGTCTATTAGGGTACCCGCATTCCAAAGGAGACGGGCGAATCTGGGCCTATCGTGTACACAAATAAAATATTAATCAATATTTTTTTCTTAATTTTTAATTTTGAATCACGAAATATTAAGCCATTTTACCATGGGATATTAAATAAAATATTTAATCATAATATTATTGACTTTCGTTACTTCCAAGCTTTACTGTCATTTTTTTGACAATGTTGCCAAATGAAATAAAGTAATGATATAAATAAAGAAATGATATAAAATAGAAAATAAAAGCAATGAAAGTGAATAAAGTGTGTTTCTCTTTAGATTATGTTTTAAAAAAACGTTTTAAATAATTAATTAAATAACAACGTTTATAAAAACATTGTAAAAATAAATTGATCAACAGGTTTATTTTTTTCTTGTACTGGCAACAAAGTAGACCTCATGTTACAGTTTGGTTCACGAAAGATGACCAATGCGCAGAAAGCGATTTTTAGGTCCCTGTTGAGGTGCGGGGTAAGGGGCGGGCGGAATGCGTCAAGACTGGAGCGACGCTATTGGTGCGTGCGCGCCGCGTAATGGACTGCAGCAGGCCGCTCAATCGCTATTCGTCAATTGCGGCATCGACACGCTGTCAGCGCAGTCAAGTGCAATTGAAAAGAAAAGTGTTTTGCTTTAAGATATTTGTTTCATATTTTTGTGACATGTTAAGTTTTCGTTGTTTTGTTAAGTTATCGTTGTTTTTGTTAAAGTTAATAAGTTAAATAAGTGTACCTACAATAATTACGAGTATCTTAAGTATATTATAAGTTTAGACAATTAATTATACCATTTCAATTACAATAAAATATTTTTTTGTATTAAGTCTTTTCTTCATGAACCGACCTGTACAGGTCGGTTCATGGAAGTTGACCACAAATGGCGGCCGATGCGCATGTGTGCATTCATGAAGAAAATACTTAATACAAAAATATATTTTATTGTAATTGAAATAGTATAATTAATTGCCTAAACTTATAATATACTCGTAATTATTGTAGGTACACTTATTTAACTTATTAACTTTAACAAAAACAACGATAACCTAACAAAACAACGAAAACTTAACAAGTCACAAAAAATATGAAACAAATATCTTAAAGCAAAACACTTTTCTTTTCAATTGCACTTGACTGCGCTGACAGCGTGTCGATGCCGCAATTGACGAATAGCGATTGAGCGGCCTGCTGCAGTCCATCACGCGGCGCGCACGCACCAATAGCGTCGCTCCAGTCTTGACGCATTCCGCCCGCCCCTCACCCCGCACCTCAACAGGGACTTTAAATCGCTTTCTGCGCATTGGTCATCTTTCGTGAACCAACCTGTACATCAAAGTCAAACTAAAAAATCATCATTGGCTTGAACTTACGATAGCGGATATTTCGTTTTGTTGTGTTTTTGTGTGCTTTGTGAATAATATTCAATTAGTATTATTTTGCGACGATAGATTCTGATGGTTATTACGAGAATACAATGACTGATCAACGACTTCATTGTATCAATTGCGGCATAGCTAGCTGGCGGCGGATTACATCAAAATAGAAGAGGAAAGCATAATATTATTGTTCTTGCTTGGTAGGAAAAAGAAATGTGGGCTGCTGCTGTCACATAATGTCCATAATATGGTACCTAGTCTGGGCGAAAGATCAAGAGTATTTAATACCACCTGCACAGTTTTAGGACGATATTTTAATTGTTTCTGATGAAATAGATGATCAATAAATAATTATTATGAGAGAAATGTGTTCTTCATTCATACTTATACCCATCAACTTACACTAATATTATAAAGAGGAAATACTTGCATTTCTGTGTGTCTATTTGTATGTTTGTAATGTATAAACTCAAAAACTACAGCGCCGATTTAAAACTTCTTTCACCATTAGATTCACCCTGAGTAACATAGGCTATATTTTATCCAGATACGGGAAGAAGTTGCCCCGGGACGCAGGTGAAACCGCGGAAACAGCTTGTCTTTTACAATAATCTTAGAAACCGCAATGTGTTAATGTGCTAAAAATACAATCTGATAAAATCTAGTCAGTAGTAGTCTTTATACAACGTGAGAGAACTGAGAGTTTGTTAGAATAACTCATTACGAAGCAAATTATAACACCCTATATCTTTTTTCTCCCGTGTAGCAGTTGTAAAAAAGTTTATTTATTTTAAATGGCAGTAATATCAGAATTAAATAGTGTAGTAATTGTTGCTGTACACTCAGGCCCAATTTTGTATGGACGTTCGCCCGTCTCCTTTCAATCATATATCTTACGCGGTTTAAATGTTTTCAGAAAAGTTATTTATAAATACATACTTAACTACGTTTTAAATAATTTTTGTTCTTTATTTTTCTTTCATTATGTAAACTTAGATTAAGACACTAGGTCAGACATTTTTAAACGTATTTGCATGCGGTGTATCTATACCTTCAAGTGATCAAGCAATTAGCTTGAGTATCCTAAATCTAATATTAGTCGTTGGTGTACCAAATACATAAATAAATAAAAATAAACTACATAATCACACCTAGACACGGAACAAACACTGATATTCATCACACAAATATTTGTATCGAGTGGGAATCGAACCCACGACTCTTGGAATCGCTAACAAAAGCATTGTTTCACCGAGCCAGTCAAGTCAGTTTGATTTTATACCACATTTACACAAAGGGTATGATAATTTTATATAATTACCGGTAAATGTGATTAATTCGATAGTTTTCACCACCTTTACCATAAACACTAGTAATTATGCACAGTTACCGGTAATTATACATAATAACCACTCTATCCACTTTTACCGTAACATATACATACATATTTTCTTAGATATCTTACAACAACGAAGAGTGAGGCCCTATTTAAAATACATATGGCTGTAAACAGAAAAATAATAAGAACAAATGTAGATACTGTCTCATACTACGATAAAGATTCATACGCATTTAGTAAAAAGGTGTTATTTTAATAATGATCTATTGTGCCTGTCGACCTCATATTTGGATCTCACTACCGCTTACCTACCATCAGGTGAAGTGAGGTCATCTTGTTTGCCTATTATAAAAAAAAATATTACAATTCAAACATATTACATTTCAATTTAATTAAGCTGTAAAGATTTATTGTCACGGGCATTTGTAGGTACAATAAAATATACCTATTCACTATAACACTTATTTGAACTAAGTACTTACATTGATAGTATCAAGTGGCATTACTACTATGGCCATAGCATTGAAAATAGTCATGAAACGTAAACAATGTGTGATTCAATATCACGAGCGTTTCCCTTCATATGTTATCGGTGACTAATAATAGAGTTAACATGTTCATTAGTGCATTGATATAGCTTTGTTTGGGTTAGTTCAATACTTAGCTCAGACACTGATTCTTTGTAGGTATTGTTGGATGGTTTATTCTGCACTATGCTCTAAATCGAAAAGCGTTGATGGCCTAGTGGTTAAGGTCGTTGCTTGCCATGCGAGGTCGCCAGTTCAAACACCGCCAGGAACCAATGTGTTTTTCAAATCTGAAATTCATATGTACCATCATTCGACGCTTTAACGGTGAAGGAAAACATCGTGAGGAAACATGCACACCTAGGTACGAAGAAATTCTAAGGTGGTGTAGTCGACCAACCCGCACTTGGCCAGCGTGGCCGACTAAGGCCTTATCGCCACAGTTTAGGGTAGGCCCGTGCCCCAGCTGTGGGGACGTATATGGGCTGATGATGATGATGATGCTCTCTACAACCCCTACAGGTGCTACCTACCTTTTTTCCTAACTGGCATACGATGATGGCTTGGAGTAGGTTATCACCAGACTTGCGAGGGAGCGGATGGCCACCCCATAAGCGTCCGACCGTTTTTGGGCCATGGCGGCCGATCTCAATTGAGATCTGCCAAGTGCGCAGGACATTTATAGTGCGCGCAAACACAAGTGCATTCCCTGTTCCATTACTCTCACAGTTCGGCGAGACAGCAATCCGACATGACCGATGAGAGAACGGGCCCAGGACCACCGGCTTAACGTGCTTACCGAGACACGGGCGTGCAACCGCCAACTATCTAACTCCGGACTGTGTAATTTCTTCACAGAAAAACTCACACAACGTTTGCCCGTACCCGGACTCGAACCAGGGACCTCTCCTTGCCACCAATTAACCAACGGGGCAGTGAAATATATAATTCATAACACATGCGTTGCGTGATGCGTGAATGCTGTAATAAATACAACGTGTGTAGCAATTTAAATAATTTACGATCTTTAATTTTGGCGGTTATGAATATCGTATACTGTAGGTATAGATATTGCTACTTTAGTATATCTTTATACGTGGTACACATACGGCCGAATACCTACTGAAAAGTTTATTATAAATTTGGCTGGTTTTTTCATATATACATGAGTATTTTTATAATTATGTTATACTAGCTTTCCGCCCGCGACTTCGTCCGCGTAGTGACGTTTAACGGGTAAACCATTACTTCCTTATAGCGCAGTCGGTTAAATAGTAGCCTTTAAATCGGTCCAGTACTCTATGCGTGAAAGCGTAACAGACAGACAGACAGAGTTACTTTCGGATTTATAATATTAGTAAGGACTAGTAAGGATGTGTGGAGGACACGATTCGGACCAACCCCGTTTGGTCCGTAACAATAATATTGTATCGGAACTCGATTCGGACCAATCCCGTCTGGGTTGGTCAGAGGCTAGTTTTTAGTATCTGTGGTTAGCAGAGGGTTTACACATTTGAAATAAAAACAGATAGTTGTTGTTGAATTCACCGACTGAATTTGATTTGTTGACCGCCTGTTCCCTGTTCCTGCTCTGCCTCACGAGAGGGCTCAACGGAGAAGTCCCTAAAGTGGTGACCATCGACGCGAGCTGAAAAATTGTTCTGGCGCACGTACATCGCGCCATCGCAGCCATTTGCTGCGGGCTTGCTACATTGACTTGACGAAAGTCGTAATAGTGGACCTCCGTGTGACGTGTCTGAGCAGCCTGAAAAATAACTTCGGCTTCGCCTTCGGCTCCGAAAAATAACGGAGAACGCCTACAAGGAATCCTCAGGCCGCCGCAGCGATCCCGGTCGGCGGGCAATTTCACCATAGTGCGTGTACCGCGCTCCCTCTGTCAACCTCATGAAGATTCAGTGTTGTGTTAAAGTGTGTGGTTTTCGGTAGCATAAACATTGCGAAATTCACGTTCCGACCTGTTCGTTCACTACGCAACGCATTGAAAAAAAACGGCGAGGATTTGTTGACAGTGACAGAAGCCTGACATAGATCCGTTCCGGTACACGCAAGTACTATCGTAATATTCCCAATGACGAACATTTTTTCACACCTAAATCTTATATATTTCTTTTATTTTTTTGTTTGTGTTTAGATCACTAACGTTAGCAATAAACTGTTTAACCTGTGTAACTCCAACAAACTTAACCTGGCAGATTCAGCCATTTGCTTTCCATCAATTTAAATATTTTGCTAGCGAATTTGGCTTTACAAAATACTAACTCACCTGTGTAAGTTCAGTTTGTTGGGAATAAATAAATGTATAGCCGTGTGTGTATGTATGTCCGTTGAAAAAAATTTTTTTTTTTTTTTTTTTTCATCTTTCTGCTATTTATTTGGTATTGGACTAACAACAAAAATTCATCTTAAATTTTAGTACTGTTGTGCATTGTGTGTTTTGCCAGTATTGTATTGGTTTTCTCATTTTGCATCCCATATATTTACATGTTTTATTTGCACATATTTTGGGTGTTAATTGGTGCATAATTTTAACACTTGTTTTTAATATACATTTTGTCTTGGCGGTGTCCTCCTCACTACTTACCTACATTCTGGGCCCTGCTTACTGGTGTTGTCTTGCGGTGTGTTGACTTACTAATTTCTTTCATTGCTTTACCACTAATTGCTCCCTATCCTATTATAATGGAGGAACTCCAAGCACGCCTTGCTGCCCTTGAGGCCGAGAATGCTGAATTGCGGGGCCTGCGGAAGCATGACCTGCCCCAGTCACAGCCTCCACCGTCGCAAGGTGAGAATTCGGCACCGGAAGTATGCAGAGTCACGGTAAAACTCCCACCATTTTGGCCTGACAGAGTCCACGGGTGGTTCGCTCAAGCGGAAGCACAATTCTGCTTAGCAGGCATCACCAAAGACGAAACTAAATATAGCCACATCCTCGCCTACATGGACTATCGCCTGGCCGCCGAGATAGACGATATCGTCACCAACCCACCGGCAGAAGGGAAGTACGAGAATCTAAAGGAAACCCTGTTGCGCCGCTTTTCCTTATCAAAAGAGCAACGGGTCAAAAGATTACTTGGTGACGAGGAAATAGGGGACAGAAAACCATCCCAGTTTCTCCGTCACCTCCGATCGATTGCGGGCACAGCTTTATCCGATGATAACATTCTGCGGGAACTATGGTTACGTCGCTTGCCACTGCACGTCCAGGGCATTATCGCTGCTCAAGACGACCTCGGCCTAGAAAGACTTGCCGATATAGCAGACAAGATCGTCCAGGCCCAGCCCGGATCAGTCAACGTTTACGCTGCATCTGTCCCTCCATTGGATAAACTGAATGAAATGTCGTCTCAGCTGGAAATTTTACAAAATCAAGTCGCTGCTCTATCTTCCACATTTTCTGAGCGATCACGACCCAGAAATAGATCCCCTTCCAGGAATAGATATCTTTCTCGCAGTGCCAGCGGTCAGCGAAACCAGCCCTGCTGGTACCATAGGAGGTTTGGGGTCAACGCCAGCAAGTGCATTAGTCCCTGCAACTGGAAAGAGGAAAACCCCAAGAGCAGTCAGTAGAGGCTACGACTGATTGCGAATTTAACCGTAGCCGTCGCCTTTTCGTCACCGACTTCACCACCAAACGACAATTTCTTGTCGACACCGGATCCGACTTATGTTGTTATCCACGCCGCTGGATAGCTGATCAAAGGAAACCTACCGATTATGAGCTTAGCGCTGCCAACGGTAGCAGCATAAAGACTTACGGGACAACGACCTTGTCTCTAAATTTCGGCCTCCGGCGCAATTTTGTGTGGCAATTTATCGTTGCTGACGTTACCACCGCTATTATTGGCTCAGATTTTCTGGCGCATTACCATTTACTGCCCGACTGCCGCGCCAATAAACTAGTGGACGGTATTACGAACTTATCCACACAAGCTTCGACTGCAGCCTCGGACCAGCCAAGTGTCAAGGTAATTTCATCGAGTTCGGTTTTCGCACAATTGTTAGCAAAATTCCCCGAAATCACTCGTCCTCCTGGTCTTCCTAAAGCTGTGAAGCATGATACAGTGCATTTTATAAAAACGACAAATGGCCCTCCCATTTCTTGCCGTCCCCGCCGGTTAGCGCCCCAGAAGTTAATTTCAGCTAAAAAAGAGTTCGAGGATATGGTTCGATCCGGTACAGCTCAGCCTTCTAAAAGTGCATGGTCGTCCCCACTCCACATGACCTTAAAAAAAGACAACTCATGGCGTCCTTGTGGTGACTACCGTGCGTTAAACGCCAGGACAGTACCTGACCGCTAGCCAGTCCGACACATCCATGACTTCGCACACAACCTCACAGGCGCCAACATCTTCAGCACCATCGACCTTGTGAAGGCGTACCACCAGATCCCAGTTGCACGAGAAGACGTTCCGAAGACGGCCATCGTTACCCCGTTTGGCCTCTTCGAATTTCCCTTTATGACTTTTGGTCTTAGAAATGCCGGTCAGACCTTTCAAAGGTTTATCGATGAGGTCACCCGGGGTCTCGATTTCTGTTTTCCCTATGTGGATGACATCCTGGTTTTCTCGGCGAACGAGACTCTCCACCGTGAACATCTTCAGATCCTCTTCCGACGCCTTCAGGACTACGGTGTCGTGATTAACCCTTCCAAGTGCGTCCTAGGTTCTCGCGAAGTTACCTTTCTTGGATACCGTATCACCCCTCAAGGCACACTTCCTCCATCGGATCGTATTCAAGCCATTTTGGATTTTCCCCTCCTAAAACTGTCCAGGTCATGCCACGTTTTCTCGGCATGTTAAATTATTACCGCCGTTTTGTCCCTCACGCCGCACAGTCGCAGGCCCCACTCATAGATGCAGTAGTCTCTACAAACGGTAAGGGTGCCAAACCATTCATATGGACACCCGAGCTTCTAGAGCAATTCGAAGCCTGCAAAAAAGTCTGTCCGCGGCCACACTATTGCAACATCCGATAAACAACGCACGCCTTGGGTTGTTTACCGACGCTTTCCAGCGTCCATATCGGATCCTGCCTTCAGCAACACGTTAGCGGTGAATGGTTCCCCCTTGCTTTCTTTAGCAAAAAGTTGACCAGCAAACAAGCGCAGTGGCCAGCTTACTACCGTGAGCTACTGGCAGTGTACGAAAGTGTGCAACATTTCCGACACATCCTCGAGGTTCAACACGTGACCATTTTTACGGACCATAAACCTTTACTTTACGCTTTCGTACAACGTCGGGAAAAGCTCCCTCCAGCTCAGCTAAATCAACTTTCTTTCATTAGTCAGTTTACCACTGATGTCCAATACATAAAGGGCGAGGATAACGTCGTTGCTGACGCGATGTCTCGTGTCGACGCCATTACCCTTGAAGGGGACTACGAGGGCCTCGCCAGAATCGCAATCAACAGACCAGGAACTATTGGGAATTCTTCAGCAAGGTTCTACTAGCTTGCAATTGACCAAAATTCTTATTCCTGGAGCTAACACTTCTGTCACGTGCGATGTCTCCACTGGCAAGCCTCGCCCATACCTAACACCTGCATTCCGTAGAGTTACCTTTGACAAGCTTCATGGTTTGAGCCACCCCGGAGCACGAGCCACCACCCGCCTCGTGACCGAACGCTATGTTTGGCCCTCTGTCAACAGAGACTGTAAAGAGTGGGCACGCACCTGTCAGGCGTGTCAACGCGCCAAAGTTTCACGGCACAACTCTGCCCCACTTGGCAACTTCGACTTACCTGCTGGACGCTTTAGACACGTCCATATGGACATTGTCGGTCCCTTGCCGGTATGTAATGAATACCGTTACTGTTTAACGGCAATTGACAGAGCTACCCGATGGCCTGAGGTATGGCCAATGAGGTCCATCACCGCCGAAGAAGTGGCTGAGACTTTCACAAGGGAATGGATTCCTCGATTTGGTGTACCCTCAATCATAACGACCGATCAAGGAACCCAATTTGAATCCGACCTCTTCCATCGCCTAATGGCACAATTCGCCACCAAACGTATAAGGACAACATCATATCATCCCTGCGCCAATGGCATGATCGAACGTGTCCATCGGCAACTCAAGGCCTCGCTCTCATGCCACCACGACAATTGGGCGCGCGCTTTACCTTTAGTTCTCCTGGGTATGCGGTCATCTTTTAAGGAAGACCTTAAAGCCACTGCTGCCGAGATGGTTTACGGTGAACCCCTTCACCTACCTGGTGAGTTATTTATTCCAAGATCTGACCGAGACAGTTTGGATAATCCGGCGGATTTTGTCACGCAGCTTCGACATAAAATGTCATTAATGCGCCCTACCCCTGCCTCCCGTCATTCTCAACCGTCGTCTTTCATATTCAAAGATCTCGCATCAGCCACTCACGTATTTCTCCGAGATGACACCGTCCGACGCCCATTACAACCACCTTATATGGGACCTTACCAGGTCATTGATCGGGCCAGTGATGGTAAGACTATGACCTTGGATATCAAAGGCAAGCGCACAGTGGTAAGCGTCGACAGAATCAAACCAGCTTTCATCGACAATTACGGAAGGTCATCTCATGATTCAGCGACGGAAAAACGTTCAAAGCCAGTCCTTTCCCAACCACCATCCGATTTACCTATTCAGTGTCCTGTACCCCCGTCTCCTGTCACACCGCCGGATAACACCACGAGTTCTAAGCCCCCGCCATACACTACGCGTGCCGGCAGGCGCGTCAGATTCAAAGATTTTTCAGATTTTTGTTGAAGCGGCTTCAACCTTCTCCGTGGGGGGGTGGTGTGGAGGACACGATTCGGACCAACCCCGTTTGGTCCGTAACAATAATATTGTATCGGAACTCGATTCGGACCAATCCCGTCTGGGTTGGTCAGAGGCTAGTTTTTAGTATCTGTGGTTAGCAGAGGTTTACACATTTGAAATAAAAACAGATAGTTGTTGTTGAATTCTCCGACTGAATTTGATTTGTTGACCGCCTGTTCCCTGTTCCTGCTCTGCCTCACGAGAGGGCTCAACGGAGAAGTCCCTAAAGATGTAAGTATAGATTATTATCTCATACATAATAATAATAAAATGATAAAACGTGATAAAAAGCTACTTGTAATACGGATTTCAACAACTACAAATAAACTTAAATACATTAATAACACACCCAGACACGAAACAAACACCGATGTAGGTACATCACATAAATACAATACATATTCCCGAGTGGGAATCGAACCCACGACTCCTAAGATAGAGGCACAGCCCAACACGCCACCCAGCCAGTCAAGAAGCTTATCACCAGAGACCCAAAAATATAAATTTACTACACTTTTATTAGATTGTCTTTATCATTATCATTTTGCGATGTTAAATAAATAAATACATAATATTACACAAAATGACATTCATTGATCTGACCCCGTGGTAAGTAACTTAAGCACTTGTGTTACAAATATCAAAATCAACAATGGATACAAATATGATTAAATATATTTAAATACACCCAGACACGGAACAAATACGGATTTTCGTCACACGAATATTTGTCCCGGGTGGAAACCCACGACTCTTGGAATCTTGGGTAGTAAACCTGGGTCACTAACCACTGTTGCACCGAGCCAGTCGATGTTACTAAGTTCACAAATGCTTCAACTATCGAAATTCGTGTGTTGTCCTACTTTTGAAATTTTGTTATATTACGTAGCAGTTTACATAACCACTATATATACAAACATATGTAACAAGTACATAGCTATGTGCAAGAGTTTCACTCCAAAACTGATTCTCTCCATTGCAATTAGCAACAATGTTTCATTAATGGTTAGAGAACACTAATTTGACGGTTAGGGAAATCATCAAAGTTATTGCACATTGCTTAGAAGTAACACAAACAAAGTCGGTATGCTTTGTAAGATGATGATGGCAAAAGCCTTTGAAAAGTTTTGACTGGCTCGCTGGAACAGTGGTTGTGTCACTGGCTACGCTTCCAAGAGTCGTGGGTTCGATTACCACCCGGGACTTCGTCCGCTCCCCGCAAGGCCGGTGATGATGAAAAGGCTCCCCAAGCCATCATCGTATTTCATTTAGGAAAAAAAAACCACCCGGGACAAATATTTTTCTTTCGAACAGCGGCGTTTGTTCCGTTTCTGGGTGTATTATTGAATATATTTGTGTACACTAGGTACTGTTGTTTCTGACATCTGTAACACAAGTGCATAAGCATCTTAGTGTACCTAATGGAATGCGAAAGTCTAAAATTGACTGGCTCGGTAGAACAGTGGTTAGTGACCCAGGTTTACTCCCTACCTACGGTTCCAAGAGTCGTCGGGATGAATATTTGTGTGACGAACATCGATGTTTGTTCCATGTCTGGGTGTGTTATTAAATATATTTAAGTATATTTGTGTATCAACTGTTGATTTTGATATTTGTAACACAAGTGCTTAATTTACTTACCACGGGGTCAGATCAATGTAGGTGATGTTGTGAAATATTTATCTTACATAAAAAAATGTAGGTAGTTCAATTATAAATGCGTTAGGGCAATCGCTGCATTACACGGGCTCATGCAAAATTGATCCGTCGCGGGGAATTTCGTCCGAGCTTAAGAAAGACAGGAAAACGGTATTCCTCTTTGCTATCTTTCTTTCTTATTTCAACACAAAGTCATTGGTTCATTCATAGTATTTGATTTGTAAACAAGTATCATCCTGTTTACCTTTCTTGGCGTCTAAAAGGTATTTGACAGATAACACAGATTTGTTTCATTTCGCACGTGTTATCATCTTTATTATATTCATTCATTACCTATACTTTTATCTTTGTCGGCTACTCGCATGCAGTAGCATTCTTAAGGTCTTCATACACTATGGGACAAAATGTTCTTCATACATTTTACGTGTTCATCAAAATTTAAGTGTTGCTAGATGAAGAATAACCTTATAAAAGACATTACCTTGACTGAAGTTGAATGGCTCGGTGGAACAGTGGTTAATGACCCAGGTTCACTTCCTACGGTTCCAAGAGACGTGGGTTCGATTCTCTCACCCAGGACAAATATTTGTGTGACGAACATCGGTGTTTGTTTCGTGTCTGGGTCTGTTTAGTTGTTTAAGTCTAAATAACTAAGTAGCATGATTCGATAGTACTAGTGAAGGAAAATCGTTCTGCTACGGGAAAACAACCACTAAAATTTCACGGTGTACCTAGTATACATATTAACACATTTTGTGTTAATAATAATGTCTATAAGAACAACGCGGTTGTGTTTAGGCCCTTAAAGATAATGGACAATATTGAAAACGCCTGCTTATTGATAAACTATGAATCATGCCTGCAATCATGTGAGTTAGGTATAAACGAAAGATTCCCTATGTATACGCGTGAATATCAAAAAGAAAAAAGGACCAAATTGAGAACTACCTCCTTTAAGAAGTTGGTTTAAGTCGGTTAAAACACCAAAATGTCCAGTGATGATGACAAGGTTACCCAAAGCCATGAGCGCTGTCAATTAGAAGAAAAAAAAAGCCAAATCAGCTCCTCTCTTACCCTTGCGTCGCCAAGGCAACAGACTATTTGGCCACGCCTACTAAATACGTGATGACGTCAGAAACTTGTAAACACACAGGTGCAGTGTACTCTTTATGCTTGTTCCATAGTCTTACATTACACCAAACTTTTAAAAAATTCTGCATTATCTTATAGTTTCTACAAGAATAGAATATTGTATGAACAAATAGGGTATTTGACTGTGGTTGTTATGTTTGCCATTTCAGTAAGATTTAAGTAAAACAATATTATTTGGCGAAATGAGACAGCAGAAGACATTTAAAGTTGGGTGGGCAAGTCCATTTCAAAATTGCGAAAATCATCAAAATTTTTGTCATCTTATAAATAACAGAATTAGAAACATCTTTCATTATGAAAACCTATCCATAAACGCAACTTTTGATGAACCTGCCGGACAAACTTCCTAGGCGCTGCATACAAGAAACAGGCGTGTGACGTCACACGCCTGTAGACGTTTGTATGGAGCGTTTTGAGCTCGCCCAAATATACAGCAATTAAAATTGTAATATCTCGTCGAGTTATCGAGCCCCATAGTGGCGACGTATATGGGCTGATGATGATGATGATCATAATAAGGGAATTGTATAAGAATAAAACTTCTCAAATAAAGCTAGGGTGGGTTTTATTTGTAAAATGATCACTCTTCGCATATACACAAATCTGTTATGATCGCCACTTGCAACGAATCTTAAACTTTGATTTAAACTAATCTACTTACTTTTAGGATAGTCCACACATAACACATTATAATCTAGGAAATCCATCTTCGTCAAGAACCAAATAATCAAACGAGAAGATAGGATTTTACAACACTTAGTAGCAGAGTCGTTAGGAATTGTTCTATCAACAAGTCACTTGACTCTCACTGATCGACAACACTTTAAATGGATGTAAATCTTTAATACAATGCGATATTCATGGCTTTGTCTGATGGTGACTTATAAAAAAAAGTTCAAATCGCCATGATGAAGACTAGAGGCTTGATCGTCAGATTAAAATTAGCGAAGGCTCCCTGCTATAATCGGTCTTTTGTCTGAGTTAAATAGAACGTACTGATAGCAATGGAGCAATGCATACGTCCTATAAAAAGTCAGTGGAATAATTCATGAGAGCCATCCGCTCCCCCGCAAGTCCGGTGATGATGACGAGGCTATTCCAAGCCATCATCGTATTTCAGTTAGGAAAAAAAACATACTAATTCAAATCGGTCCGACTATCGGTGCTAGGTGAGCACCTTAATGCATCTACACGCCTTTGAAGCATGAATGAAAGTCAATGAGGATATACATTAGATATACCTACATATGTATAAGATGCAGAGTCTATACACAGTAAAAATTCAGGAAAAAATCTTAACGTCGTGACAGGGTCATTTAAACGCATCTAAAAATAGTGTACAAACCTGCAACTGAAAAAAGACGTGTGGCACACGGGGACTGCCGCGGTATAGCTATTGCATAGCATCGTCCGATTTCGGAGCAGCTCGTCTCGATTCGTGCGAGTTTCGTAGAGTCGTACAATACGTCTAACCGCACGCACACAAACACCGTGCCGAAGTCTACCGAACTGTAACGACGTTAGACGATTGTGAGGTTTTTTTCGTTACGGAATTTCTTGGTTCGCTCGCCGCGATAAAAGCTATGCAATAGCTTAATAAAAAAACAGCTATGTACTTAAGTCTTTAGAATTACGAAACACTGACAAATATGTGTAATAGTAATGTTACTTAAACTTATTAACTTAAACTGGACTTAACGCTATGTAAAAGTAACGCGTCCATTTATGTAGTAGCAAAAAGTAATCTAATGTGGTAGAGATAGCGTATAAAATGAAATAGTTTACATATAGTCTGTTCAAGATTTGCTGCAAGCGGGAACTAAATCTAACATAAAACATCTTACACTAAAATAGTAATACACATTATATGAATCACTTGTATAAAATTTCAAATTTACAACAAACATATTATATACCAGGGATGTTTTAACAATATCCCCTAGTGAGTAGGATATATCCGTATTTTATACAATAGACAAAGTTGTATGTTGTACAAAAATAAATAAAATACACAATTCTATATACTAAAAGGTTGCCAGCTCCAAAATTTCAGAACAGCATACCTGTTACATGCCAAGGATAGTTTTAAGATATTTATTGCACAAAAAGACATGATTTGGCATTACAATTACAAAGAACATTTTAGATGATTTAATCACTAACAATGCTCTTTTCTTGATCGCTGCCATTCTCAGTCAGGTTGGCGAAACTTTATGTATCAACGTGCCAGTTTCTTCTGAAAATGTTTGAATCATGTCATTGACATGCCATCAAATAATTTGGACTTTCTGATTATTTGTAAAATATAGATAACGGCAACGTTCGATCGTCACAAAATACCTACTTAACACATCTATACTAATATTATAAAGAGGAAAGATTTGTATTTTTGTATTTTTGTATTTTTAACTTTGAATAAACTCAAAAACTACTGGACCGATTGCAATAATTTTTTCACCATTAGAAAGCTACATTATTCAGAAGTAACATAGGCTATATTATATTTTAAAAAAAATTAGGGATCCTTACTAAAACTCCAATAATGTAACCCAAGGTGTAAAAAATAGACCTGAAAAATTCCTTACGTCGCCTGCGCTGCGAAAACTATTGAAGATAGAACAAAACCATTTACTAAGACTTTGCAGAACTCATCATTATCTACAAAAAGTGTCGCGACAGCATATGTCTAAATATTATAGTTATGTCACAGCAAGCGGTTTTTTATTATAAAAATTTAATTTATATGCCGCCGCTTGAAAGGGCTCTTTATTTGTACCTTGGTATTAATCCTTAAAAAAATAAGTTACTTTATATTCAAGACGGCTTCAATACCTTTTTATAACTTTTTGAATTATTCAATTCAGACATTTAATTCGGAAGATATCACGAGTTTAAAAATGCAAGTATTAGAAAAAAGTCGCGTGGTTGCCGCCACCGCGCTCAGCTAGCCAGCATGCGTTGTAGGCTCCATGTAAGCGTCACTGGGGTACGGGGGAGTCAATGTAATATAATATGTAATATAATAATATTATAAAGAAGAAAGGTTTGATTTTTTGTTTGTTTGTTTGTTTGTTTCGAATAGGCTCCGAAACTACTGCACCGATTTGAAAAAATCTTTCACTGTTGGAAAGCTACACTATCCCTGAGTGTCATAGGCTTTTTTAGATAAAAAAAAATAGATTTCTCTTACGGGGTTAAAATATATTACATAGAGATAGAGATATCCCCGAAGCGAAGCGAGGGCGGGTCGCTAGTATTTTACATATGTTTTAGGATCGGCGACGTGCCCAAAATATTATGTCGCGTGCCATTGGTTCGCCTACCCTGATCTATACAATAAACAAATGGAGAAATAATCGCAACGGACCTGTGGGACCCCTACATTGAAAACTGGCAAGAATATGCACAGACCGGAGTTTCTTATTAGTATTTGAGTGTTACCCTAAACAAACGGGTTTAGGGTAGGCTCGTGCCCCAGCAGTGGGGACGTATATGGGCTGATGATGATGATGATGATGATGATGATGATTTGAGTGTTATCTTATTGTCGGAGGATAAGATTCATTTTGAATCTCTATGCCATCATACTTAGTTTATAACATACATCATTATGGACAACAGAATTTAACACTTTGACAAGACTCAGGACAGCATGCTGATGTATGGAACATTATTAATATTTTTAAAAAAAATTTAGTTTGATCATGACTATGTAAAAATAATGTTCAAATAGTAAAGGCAATGTAACAGGATGAACTGTACCCTTTAATAGGTATACAATGCTTGTGACAATTGTATAAAAATATTAGAGCTGCCAACGCCACTCTGTCTACTAGTCCATCAATACAAATCCTAAAGCGTACAAAAGCCTCTCACAGCATCTGCGAGATCATAAAGAACATGAGCACGATTTGCACAACTTGCACGAGATCATCGTAAACATGTCACCTCGACTGCTCTTTAGCAGCAGCCGTCAACGCTTGGCCTACTAACACTCTGTCCCCGGAAGCCATGTCAAATTTGAAGTCCTTAGGAGCTTCAAACAGCAATATAATCGTACTACCCATATTGAATTGACCAAACAGCTCGCCCTTCTTCAAGCCAACCTGGCCCAATTCCATCTCGTCCACCCTGTTACGTTTCCCTTTAGTGTTCGTCTGTAATTGTGGATCTTGGTAAATCTCAATCGAGCCTACGTTCGTAGCACCTACCGCTGTCATACTGAAGAACCCGTGCTTCCATTCTCCAACGTACACAGCTCGTTCGTTCATCGAAAACAAACCTGGTATCAGACGCGCCATCCAAGGATTGACTGATAGGAGTTTGCCAGAGAAATGTCGTCTAAATGTGGAAGTCCAGTCGCATGGTGAATGGAAGCGATGATAATCTCCCGGTGCGAGGTAGATTATGCATTGGTGGAGGATGTTATCTTTATTTGTCAACAGAGAATCATAGTAGCTCGTACCTTTCTGCTTCGACCATTTGTTTTCACCGAGGAACTCTTCTAGGCTGTATGTAACCCCTTTGACTTGTTCGATCTTGTCTGTGTCTGCTGGACCACAGTTGAGGACCACACCATCGCACGGAGACACACAGGTAGCCTGGGAAATGTACCTAACGCCATCTTTGAGGGACCTAGTGAAGAATGCAGACAGACTTTTGTAGTAAGTCAAGTCTGGAATGGCAGCCTCGTTCAGATTCACATTGAACATCCTCACATAAGTCCCGTAGACTATATTCCTCAGCGATATCGGCAACTCGCACGCCGCAATCTTCCCCCACAGTCGGCTGGTGACTCGGAACGGAAACATTTCGTAAAAACGGATTTCCACTTTCGAAACTTCATAATTGATGCTTGCGCGTATGTAGCACCAGCCCACGTATATCACACTGCCCAACGGCACCCAGCGCGTGATAATGGCGCGTAAACTCATCCACTTAGTTTTTTGTATTTGAGCATTCTGAGTCTTTGTTTGCGGCTGGTGTAGCGTTGATGTCTGACGGAAAGGGCGGTGCGGCCGCAGACGCTGCTTAAACAGCGGATTAATGACTGGAAGGCAACTCCTAATGCGCGTCGGAGGGAACATGTCGAATGTCGGAGTTAAAAATAATTTTGTTTATAGTTTTTTCGCTACTTGACTCATGCAGCGGGGCGAACAAAACTAATTGAAAAAATGCGAGCACGTTCTAAAACGCGTAAGTTTCCGTTATTAACAATGTTATCTCGACACGAGATAAACGTTAATATTGATTCGGGAGCACAAGAATATCGTGGTATAGATATCTAACTGTTTATCTTAACTATATTTGCACTTATGTCAAAATAAAAGATAATGTTCGCCAAAAAAAAACAGCACGGCGATACAAGTCAGAAGGATGATCGTAGTATCAGAACGTTTTCCTATCAGCTTCAGCTGTCAACGTCAATCAATCGTCAGGGAAATTGGATTGAAAACCATTACAGTTTCACACCCATAACATGATGTGCAATTTTCATTTTTGAGCAACAGTCCGATAACCAAACAATTCAAACGAAAGAAAAGCACAATAATATTTTTTTTTGTTTTTTAGAAAATTGTATTCTGGATAATTTATTATTATAGGCATTTTTTATAAGTCTAAATGGTAGTCGTAAAAAAGACAACTAATGTTTTCGAACGTACTTTGTAGGGATGTGAACATGGAATTGATGTTTCAGTTAATACTGATTACCAGCACCATACCGCATGCAATGATTTCTCCAAGCCGGCGCGCGGTTGAGAGTTAGGAGTAAAATTATTTATCTTGTTCCTGGATCAGCATATAAGTGTCACCGATATCAAAAGGCAGTGAGGCACGATAAATACATAATATACAACGATCTGGAATGTAATATTTGTAATTTGCTAAAATTTACTACTTTTCCTAGTCCAGGAACCACTAGTAATAAGTGGAATGTGTGTGTTTTTTTGAAAATAAAGCTAATTATTGTTTACAATTTTTTTAATTAATATTTTAACTAGACCAAAGTCCTAAAGTTTATTAAATTCCTGCTATGGCTTCTTTTTTGCTACAACAAATAAATCTCGAATTTTAGTGAATGATAATGGAACCCACCTAATTGAAAGTAATAACACTGTTCAATTGAATTTATAATTACCGGTTTCAAACATCACTATGCAATCCGGAAAAAAACAAAGAAAAATGACAGCACGCTTCTGACCGAGTGCGATGGCCGCAGCCTGTCTCCCTTGCTGATTATGACATGTATAAGCGTTGTTGACATTTTTGCCGATATATTTAGTTTTTTCATTTCATTATTTTACTTTTCCACCTTTATTTTTACCCCATATGTCCTCTCGCTACAATGGAGCGGATCAGGCGAGTGTTGACCCGCCAACGGACAGAAATAGGGGCAGCTCCTTCTCAGAGTTTGATGAAGATATTGGCGCGATTGAAGCTTTCAGAGGCTTCGATAAGGTACCGAGGGTGTTGGTGCCGCGATTCGACATAACCCCTTATCTGTGTAAGCAGAAACCACTGCCGCCTAACCGAGATAAACAGGTAACAAACGGGCATAGTTTCCAGGAAGATTTTCAAGGAGGCTTTCACTCTGTCTACATAACGGACCCTTTAAGGCTACTATCAGCTGACTGCAAAGTCCAAGTCGTTAGACATAACCTGGATAAGTTAAAAGAAGCCCTTATTACCTCTCCTAGGTCAGACATATCAATAGCAGATGAAACCATGTTGAGTATAAAGTGCAAGATTTGTAAAAAGGTGTACGCAACTGAAAAGAAGCTCTTGAACCATCAAAAGAATAAGCATATGATAGTGTACAAGCCAGAGCCAAAGCCGCAGAAGAGAGTATCGTTTTCCGATCACATTATCGTGCATGAAGTGAAAGAATATCATCGGTGCAGGAAGTGCACGCGAATCTTTGAAGACTACAAGCTTTTGAGGGCCCACATGAAGCAGAAACATAAGAAACGCAAATGCTACATTTGCCATTACTGCAGTAAGAATTTCGTTGACCGAATGTTTTTCAAAGTACACATAAAGTTACACTGTGATGTCTGCGGTGAGCTGTTCCCGAATAAGTCCACATTTTTAGACCACAGACGCAATGTGTGTAGAGTTTTGAAAATGCACAAGTGCAAGACGTGTAACTCATCGTTCTACCGTTTCATGGATTTGAAAGATCACAGCTACGAGCATTTGAGCACATTTTTCATTTGCGATATATGTAAGGATCAATTTTCAACTAAATGTGCTGTGTCGCATCATATTGCGTTTTTACACAGCAAGGAGAGGCCTACATCGATGTATACGATGCGCAATTTAGGCAGTGAGAGGTTGTATCTATGCAACTTCTGTGATGAGAGCTCCGTAGAACGGGAGGTGATGGAAGCTCACGCGCAGACATTGCCGGACTTGTCCAACCGTGCAATGACAGGTTACAAAGACTTCTACTTCTGCGATCAATGCTTGATGAAGTTCAGTACTGAACAAGATATGTTACAACACAAATGGACGCACTTCTTGAAAACTAGTGACAATTCACAAGTCCGGCCGAAGAGTATTCTAACAAACAAAAACTCTTTCGAGATTAAAACTAAGTATAGCATTCATGAGAAACTACCGGACCACTTCAAACCATCTTTGGTGTTGACCAGGCTAGATAAAAATCTGATAATAAATAAACAAACAACAACTCAGAAAACAGATGAGATTAAAAGACCCAGGAAGACATTAATATCGAAGCATCAATGTCCAGTAAGTATTGTAATTATTCATCTTTTATTATTGTAAACTGGTGGTCCCAGCGAACTTCCTACCATGAATACAATTTCTGTAATAGGCACTTCTACTACCAATAATAATATCGAAAAAGATCTATGAAGAATCAGATCATCTATTCTTCGGATAAATCTATAGTAATATAATAATGCTGAAGAGTTTGTTTGTTAGAATGTGCTATTCTCAGGAACTACTGGTTTGATTGAAAAATTACTTTTCTGTTTGATAGACCATTTATCAAGGAACGTTTTGGGCTATATAACATCATGCTGCAACCAAAGGGAGCAAAGAAACAATGGAAAATGCACAGAAAACGGGGTAAAACGCGGATGAAGTCGCTGGCACAGCTAGTAATATTATAGGTGCCTCCAAAGACATCCTTAATTCCTTACTAATATTATAAATCCGAAAGTAACTCTGTCTGTCTGTTTGTAGCACGTACACGCTGGACCGATTTAAATGAAATTTGGTACAGATATAGTCCAGAGCCTAGGAAAGGTTATAGGCTACTTTTTAACCGACTGCGCTATAAGGAAGTAATGTTTTACCCGTTAAACTTCTCTACGCGGACGAAGTCTCGGGCGGAAAGCTAGTTATTAATAATACGTGTCAACACAGCATTTTGTTGATAACATTTCCTGAATTTGCAGATTTGATACTACTATTTCTTCCTTACACTTGTTAATTAATGTTGGAATTGAATTCTAATTATAAATTGTTTTTTCCAGAATTGCGGTAAATACTACTCGACGAACTATTGCCTGAATCGTCACATCGAGACCCAGCACAGCGATTTTGAGAGTCTCCGCTGCAAAGTCTGCGAGGAGACATTCGTCTGGCCATCCCTGCTGCAATCCCACAAGTGTATACGTTTAAAGATACCGGAGCTGCCCTTTGATGATGCAAGACCCGAGATTCACTTTGACAATTTACACGAGATCACTCAGAACGGCTTTGATGACTTCAATATTGATGATAGCGATGACTATATGAATACGGTGGACTTTGAAATACCTGCCCCGGTGGTGGAACTCACGGAGGGTACAAATGTTTTCACGACTGATGACTGCGTGTCTCCCTTGCAGAGTTTAGGTTATAAGGTGGTAATGCAGGAGGTACCTATAGAGTTTTAACTATAAGTTAAGGACTGATGTAGTCTTACGGCGTATGTATTATCGTAGTTGGGGGCTAGTGGGATAACATTGATATTGGCATGCTTTACATAGACTTTTTTCGTTTGAAAAATGCAAAGCGAAGTTTTTTTTTTGGTCGAAAGCAATTTAGAATTTTTTTGCAGTTATGAGCTTATATTGGTTTTTTATTTATGTGCCGCGTATTTTTATTATACTTAATATTGGATTAAAAATTGTGTCAAAAAACGTAAATGGGTCGTTTTGTCCAATTATCTCTCTCATTGTTTTGGAAATTATTAAATAGATATTTTATCGCACATGAAAACAAAAGAATTTACAGAGTTAGCGTTAATATAAAAACATATTTGTTGTCTTACTAGAAATCCACTAAACTCAACTAATGTATATAGAAATTTGCCTTTTATGTTTAGGATGTGATGGTTCTTATGTTTCACTAGAAGAATATTTGTTAACACTTATTATTAGTCTTTGTAGGTCTACACGCGATATTAGGAGTAGCAAACACGTAGCTTTTTACTGCCTGACGTTTCGACTGGGTTACACCAGTATACAATTTTAAACTGTCATGGTTACACACATTACAAAACTGAAAATGTCCGGGATATATAACATGTTGTTTTGTTTTAATGAGCTCCCGATATTTCGGCACTGTTGCATGCGCCATAATGACGCGTGAACACCAATCATGGTCGCGAGCGAACTGCTATGCATTTGCTCCTTCTAATATCGCGTGTAGACCCATAAAGACTAATATTTAGTGTAATGGGACGTGGGAGTCTAAAAAGTTCTGTTAAGTTTGATTTTCAGGGTTCAGGGTGGATCAAGACCCTAAGATATTTACTGCCTCTGTCACTAGGTTGTATCTCAAGATCCGGAATAGCTAGAATGTTGATATCTTCACAAATTATGTATTTATGTAACTGAAAAGACATTTGCAAGGTCAAATCAAAAGTACCCGTAATCGACGAGCGTGCATGAAGAGGTTGATGCATGTGGATGAAGCGAAAGTGGTGTGCCAGGATCGTAGCACATGATCGGAAGGGATCTCTGCCTACCCCTCTGGGAAGGCAGAATGGCGGCGACGTGGTCCACAACCCGTCACGTCACGTTTCCTACAGAGTGGATCGCTGGAAGTGATCTCTGCCTACCCCTCTGGGAAAAAAGCGTGATTTTATGTGTGTATATATGTAAAGACATTTGCTCAGTACGTGTCACGGAGTCAGTCACAGAGAGACATAGCGATACTGGTCTTCACAGCAGTACAATTGAGATCACCAGTATCAGAGTGGGCAAAACTACAAGTTGCACTTTTTTTACTTGACTATGGAAATGTCCTCTTTCAACCCCCTTAGTTAAAAGCCAGAATGGTTCAAAGGTAATTTTAGAAAGTCGTCGTTAAGAGTTGTAACTTTATGTTTTTTATACAATATTAATAGAGTATAGGGCCCCAGAATACTCGGGCCACGCTATTAAAGCTCATTTCACTTGGGCCTTTCTGGTTCTGGCGGCCTCAATTGTTATAATGCAATCTAACACATAATACTTAATACAAGACCAATGCATTTGTTTTTTGTTGCTTATACATATTACTGGTTATCAATATGTTATATGCTTATATAGTATTTTACTCACCGGACTAGGAGAATTTGAAACTGAGAGTACTTTTGCATGCATGCTTGTTTGAACTCTATTAGTTAGTCTTGTGCACTCAGCCACAGATCTACGATTTTTCGAAACGGGGCAAAACTTTGATACTTACTGCTGTTAGGAAAAGAGTTTTCATTTTGTTGGCATATTTCTAAGAATTTCAAGGATTTTGCGCCCCTATGAAATTGCCGCCCGGCAAGTACCCCGGTTTGCCCCCTAGATGCGGGCCTGTGTGCACTGTAGTATAATATACAGTTATATATTTTTGTGTGGGTTAAATCAATTTGCTCAATATTTCGCTTTTATGTTATTTACCTGTAGATGGTAAATTTAATGTTTTATTATATATTATATATATATTATTATTATGTATCCCTAGTATGTACGTACATACAGTGAACAGTGGATGGCCGAGTGGTTAAGGTCGTTGCTTGTCATGGAGAGGTCAACAGTTCAAACCACGCCGCTTTAAGGGTGAAGGAAAAACATAGTGGGAAACCTGCAAACCTACGAAGAAATTCTAAGATTGTGTAGTCGACCAGCCCGCACTTGGCCATTGTGGGATGAGGGGTTTACTCTTAGGTCGTCTGTATATCTATGTTGATCCTAACACTTACATTTCGAAATTAACGCTTATGCCCCCGACATAAGGACTGTACAAAGTCCTAAATGCTACGCCTTTAGACAGGTCTGCAATTTACAAAGTTAAAGTTTTTGTTGCGAATTGAGTGTGGTTTTTATTTATATTTATTGATTTGAACGAAAAAAACTGCACGGATCTATTTTGCTACTAAGATAAAATCATTTTATGGCGAGAAAACTACCACTAAATTTCACGGTTTTTACAGGTCTGAGGTATCTATTTCACATGTACCAAATTCGACATTGTATACATGTATTTTTATGTAGTATGACTTGCAAAATAAATAAATGAATAAATACCTTTAAATCAACACGTGATGAAATGATAAGCAAATACATACATAGCTACTGACTGTACGACTCGCCAATCATGTAGCGGTACCATGAGCTGGCTATCGAAAACTTACGCACGTTAAAAACCTATCGAGTGGATTTTTCATACGACCTATTTTTGTTTTTCGCGTAACCACCAGCCGGCGCTGTACATGTTTTTCATAGACATATTTACGTAGGCGATATCGAGTCCGTAACTTTTAAACTCATGGTAGCGCTAATGGTCGCGAGCAAATTCGAATTCTTGTAAGTACATATTACAAATCTTTATGGACCTGAGTTTGTGTGAGTTAAATTGTTTTTATAAGCGTTTTAGAAGGATATACGTCTTAATATATGGCTATATTGTACATTCTTGACTTGACCATGTCATTTGTGTTTATAGTAAAAAGGATAATATTTATTTTTAGTAAGACAAATAGGTTAATAAGAAATCATCAAATAAAGACATAACAAAAAAAATTATGCATGGTAAAATATTTAATCAGACAAAAAATATTATTTTGTCCTAAAAAAACATGATTTTGTATCATTATTTAATTGCCCTCCCTTCATCGTTCATCGTTTAATACCTATGTCTTTTAATTATTTCAATGGCTGAAATGTTACATAATACAGTGACCAAATCAATAACATAGTATTAACGTAATTTTGTTATAAAGAAAAATGTGTTAATATATAATTTTAAACTGTCTTGGTTACACACATTAGAAAACTGAAAGGGTCCGGGATATTTACCATGTTGTTTTTTTTCACCCGTGATCATGGCGCTTGCACAGTTCCGAAATATCGGGAGCTCATTAAAACAAAACAACATGGTAAATATCCCAGACACTTTCAGTTTTCTAAAAATGTGTTAAATGCGCCCTGCATTTTTGGTCACTTTACTGACATATGAAACAAAAGGTGCGAAAAAGCACGCAAATTAATAAGGTAGCTTTATCACAATGTACCCCAATTAGGACAGATTTGTGTCTTACTTATCGCGCGGTTATCACAAATCTGTCTCTTGTTTATTATAACATCTTTGGAAATAACCTTTTTGCTGATTATGTAATTTTTATTAAGTTTCAACCAAGTCACTAAAATGATAAAGTGTGTTATGTGTATTGATGTAAATATGCCACTGTTTTGTGCCTTTCGAAAACTCCTATCTACCCACTAATTATGTTTTATAAATATTGGTAATTCAATGTCTAAAAATTGTATTAAATTAAAACCATTACCTACACTTTCTTTCCAACTTCTAGATCAAAATATATATTGTTTTTTTTTTATGAACCGTTGAAAGTATTATTGTATTCGTTTAAAATGTTGATAGTACCTACTTTTTAATCTGTATTTTCTATATACCCGCATAAGAGCGCATCAAAAAGAATGATGTTTAGTTACGTTAAGTTTATTTGATTATTTCTTTCAAAAACTTGTAACGATTTTCACTATTTTTGTACCTACTTCTATTTGTTTTCCCTATAAATACTTAAAGTATATTGTTTAAGTACATATTTTAACAGTGACTCTAGTACAATAGTTTTAAAAAAGTGTAGATATCTTAAACTGTACAATATACTAATAAGTCAATAAAAACTGATTTATTATTTTATGTGCCACTATGAATATCATGTATAAGATGTTTTATTGGATAGCATGGAAAATCCATGCTGGCCATTTCTGGTCAAAAATAGGTGTTAAAATAAATAAATAAAGTGTTAAAGTGTAAACTGCCTCGTTGGTCTAGTGGTAGCAAGCGCTGCGTAAGGACCGAGATGTCCCCGGTTCGAGACCGGGGTCGAGCAGAATTTGTGTGAGTTTTTCTGTAAGCGACCCCGGCTCCTCGAGCTACTATCGACTCAGTCCAAATCATCCGAGGCGATAGTATCCTTCCTCCCCTTTTCCTTCCCTCGTCATATATCGTTCCTACTCGTGGGAACGCAATGACCTTGTTAAAACAAAGCACAGGCAGAATGACGGCGACGTGGTCCACAACCCGTCACGTCACGTTTCCCACAGAGGTGAAAAGTGGATCGCTAGAAGCGATCTCTGCCTACCCCTCTGGGAAAAAGGCGTGATTTTATCTATGTATTTCTGTACAGAAATTACACAGCCAGGAAGTGGTCGGTTGCACGCCCGTGCCTCGGAAAGCATGTTAAGCCGATCCTGCGCTCAATCTAATCGGTCATGACGGATTGCCGTCTCGTCGAACGATAAGAGTGAGGGAACAAAAATAAAAAAATGCACTTGTGTTAGCACGCACACTTATGCATAATGTGCATTATAATTATGTCCTGCGCTCTTGGCTTTGAGATCCATTGCCGAAATCAGTCGGACGCCTTATTTTTTTAACAATTAAAAGTTAAAAAAATAACTAATAATTAAATATAAATTATAATAACGTGAAGGATATATTCTCAGTTGCTTCTAAAGCTAATAAGCTGCCTCATGAGTTTAATATGATTTTTACCCAATTGCATAGGCAAGAACCAAGAAGAGTAATGTTCCAACCGTATTTTGATAGGACCTTTTTTAGCACGCCCTACGACTTGAACGCTTTGACCGTTGACTTGAAAATCATGACGCTTTATTAAATAATAAAATGTCCAAATAATACTTCGTATTCTAATGGCAAATTTTATGATTTTTCCATCTCTCGTCTTTGAAGTCCGATTTCAGCAAAAGTAGCCCATTAAGTACCAGGTTTTATTAATGATTATGAAAGCTGAGAGTTTGGCGCAGTTTTTAAAGTTACTTAGGAGTCATGCAGCTACCTTCTAATATTTTAAATTTAACGTTGAAATTGTAAGACATTATTTACAGAACGTAACTTTTCCGTTTGTACCATAATTTTGATGATTTCCATATAAGCTATGCAGACAAATATTTTAGGCATTAAAGAAAAACTCATGAAAATTGATTTGCAAAAAGAATTACTCAAAAAAGTCAAATGCTTTTTATCTGCAATATTTTTAGTCAGTTAGGTCAGTTGTTCTCAAAATTTAAGAAAAAATATCATAACTCGAAAACTATAAATAATCGCGGAACATACTACATGGGGGTGTTTCGGATGCCTCACAGGGTGTTCTATCTAAGGACTTCCGCTTGACACTACTTTTGGGACACCCTGTATAACTTTCTAGCCGTTATAAGGGTAAGACATTGCGAGTTTTTTCATCAAAAAATACACTACCCCTGTTTACCCTCGCGCTATCAGATGTTTGAGGCAACTGGGGAATATGGCAACAAGTGAATCGGGTGAGTTTTTTTATAATAGACGTCAGTATGACCTGAATATCAGTCCGGCTGATGGTGAGAGGCAGTAAGCAGGGTCGTGTTTACCAGGGGTGCGGTGCAACCGGGCGCAGGGCGCTTGACGGGCGCTGAATTTGAAAAAAAGGTCTAGAATAATTTTTTTAACTTTTATGTGAAAGCCCATCCTCTCCCTTTCCTGCCAAAAAAAGTCGCGTGCTACGTTGTAGTGTTTAAAGAGGGTGCAGGCTGAGGCCCGCACCCCTGCGCAGAATAGACTTAAGACGACCCTGGCAGTAAGGTCACATATGAGATCTACAGCGCTGATCATTATTTTTTCCTCTTACGCCGAAAACCAATCTATTGTCATAATGTTTAAAAAAAATCAGGGATCGGGTAATAATTTGGCTTACTTATTTGTATTTACCACCAAATTATTTGAGCAGTTTTATTTGGGTTATATTCGTGAGTTACCTATGATCATACATTAATCTAAATATGATACCTTTTCGGTATTCTAAGAGTTGATTTGGCAATCAATTCATTTAACATAATTTAATACAATACAAATTAATACGGCCACATCTTGCCCTTTACTTCATAATTAATCCCTTTACTTCATAAGATTTAAATAATTAAATTTTAATGTTTTTTAATGTCACGTTAATTAAAAAACTAAATAATATCAATAAAATCTACGAGGTTTTTGTATTTATATATTAAATGAAAGGACATCCTGTCTATATTTCTTTAGTCATTGTATCTTTAAGATATAATGATTGTGGTGATCATGTCCTTTGAAATAAGATTTTCAAGCTCAGTATGTGCAGTATAACCCAGTATACCGAGAGCAGGAAAAGGTCAATCAATCAATCAAGTTGAATAGCTATATTACGGTAATTTATTCGTAAGCCTGATTTCTAAGTTTCGGAACGTATTTTCAAAATAATTTTACATCGCTTTGTTTCTGAACGATTATTGGGCGTCGACGGTAGTGCTGTACAAAAACGAATTTAATCTTAAATTGAAATCAATTGTTCAGGTGAAATAACTAAAAAACAATTTCCAAATGTTAGGTTTGGTTTAACTTGTACAGAATCGATTTATCATTTTAAATTGTGTCAGGTCATTATGGATGAACATCAATATTATAAATTGATTTCAATATTGATAATAGATTGCATGCATTAAAGTTCGATAAAATAATCGGTTTCTACATCACTACTGGCCATGTTTGTCCGTCAGATGGCCTTATTATTTATTTTTTGTAAAAGTAAATAATAAATGATAATTCAATACACTTCGGAATATTGGAAAATCTAAAGTGTTTAATTAACTTTTTACTACGTAAACAATAGTTAGTAGTGATTTAAAATAGTTAGAATCCGTGAAATACGAACATCCGGTAAAGTGATAGTTTCATTGGAGATATTTGTTGATTTTCTTCGGAAATCATGTCTGTGAGTGAAAAAGTGTCTCTTTCCGACGCTTTGAGCAATGTGGATGTGTTGGACGAGCTCACTTTGCCAGGTGAATATGATTATTTGAACTTATTTAAGTTGTATGAATCACCCATCTATGCCATTAATACCCATGTTAGAATTACAAATCGTTCCTATAATTTGGTGTTGATATCTCACATGAGGTAGTGAAAATTAAGAGAAAAATATATTGTATAAGTTAACCTTAATTTCCGTCAATTGTAGCTTCTTAGTGGGGGGTGTTGAACCTTAAATTTATTAAGAGCAGATGCAATTTAGTCAATTGAAGATATGAAGAGGGCCTAGTGTTTAAAGCCTTGCACTTTGGATATGAGATGTCCAGTTGAAACCCTGCCTTGTGCCAACCAAATTTGAAAGTATGAACATTTGATATTTTTCTGATTAGCTCAGTGAAACTGTGGTTAGAGACCCTGGCTGGCGTCATGGTTTGATTCCCACTCGGACAAATATTTGTGTGATAAACATTTGCATTCATTCCATATCTGGGTCTGGTTATGTATTTACGAAGCTTAAAGATCTTGACGCCAAGCACCAAGTACGGAAGACTGGGCCGAAGCCCTCGCACATTTACACAGTCATCAGTGCTGGCCAGCTCTACTGTGTACCCTGCCAGCATATTTTTTAAGCAAAATTTGGTTGAAGCCACATTAGTTCAATAATTATTAAAAACTACATATTTGACATGCTTGAAGTCGCCGTTACCAAAAACGGTACAGAAATGATGATGATGATAATGATAAATATAGATATGTATATATCAGTCTCTGACGCCCATAGGACAAGCTCTTGTTAGTTTGGGTCAGATGACTGATTGTGGAAATGTCCCAGATATTTTTATGATGAAGAACATAAGTGAGGAAACCTGTACATCTGAAATTTCTTTCTAAGGTTCAGTGTAGTTCAGGATAAGCTTGTTGTACCCAAATTGAGATTTTAGGTGTTATATAGGCTGAGATGGGTTGCATGTATTCCAAAGATGACCATGTGAGTGTCTCATCCATAATATCTGAAAACCTGACTCGGTACACTCTAGACTATGCAGCTAGTTGAATAGGGTCTGCTACCAAAAAAGAGATATTGAACTTAAAAAATATTTATACTCTGGGTGGTCACACTAAAAGGTTAAAACCCTGTACATAGTGGTGATTGATGGGTAAAGTTAAGGAAAAAATCATGTACATAACATAACAAGTATAATTGTTAGTAAGTTAGGCGTGCTCCCAATTTTTATGAGTCCCCGTCCAGCCATATATGTGCTAAAACAATTAATATATCCACCAGAACCAGAGTGGTCCAGGTGACATGAGCCGTAATAGCATGGCCCGTGTGATCTGGGCCCCTATCCTCATACTCTATTAACATACATAAAATCATACATAAAATCACGACTTTTTCCCAGAGGGGTAGGCAGAGATCACTTCCAGCGATCCACTTTTCACCTCTGTGGGAAACGTGACGTGACGGGTTGTGGACCACGTCGCCGCCATTTTGCCTTGTGCATTGTTTTAACAAAGTCATTGCGTTCCCACGAGTAGCAAGGATACATGACGGGGGAAGGAAAAGGGGAGGAAGGATACTATCGCCTCGGATGATTTGGACTGAGTCGATAGTAGCTCGAGGAGCCGGGGTCGCTTACCCGTATACCGTTCACCAACCACCGGACAGATAGTTGTGACTGGTATCCCCTGACTATTAATATTGAATAAAAATCATAACATCACATCTTTTTAAACGTCAATTCTAATGATTTACTAAAATTGTCTTTGAACCATTCTGACTATTAACTTAGGGGTTTGAAAGGGGTCATTTCTACCCCTTAATAGTAGTAAATGCAAAATTATTACCTGTTCTCGGAAAAGGCAACCTATTCATGCGAGTTATAAACTATCTGACGTACCTCTAGAGAGAGTGAATTCTATTCGTGACTTAGGCTTAGAGATAGATATACGATTTGACTTTCATACGCATGTGACAAAAATATGCAAATTGGCTAGTAAAATGTTAGGTTTTGTAATGAGGACTGCGTCACAGTTCGATAACCCAAATGTGGCCACAGTTTTATATAATGCTTACGTCCGTAGCAAATTAGAGTATGGGGCGGTTATATGGGATCCTTTAGAGGATAATTACGTAGTAATGTTAGAGCGTATACAACGTAAATTCGCACGATGGCTCTACAAAAAACGGTATGGTTTTTACCCCTACCTCTACCCGTCGCTGTTCGTAACAGCTATGGTGGATATGGACACCTTAAAGTTTAGGAGATTAATGAGTCTCCTAAAGCACTTCCTGTCTGTGATACATAATCGGACAGACAGCCCGAATTTTATAGGAAATATGCGCCTGTTAGTCCCGGGTAACCTCCCGCGGAACAATGACGGCCTGCTCGCTCCCCGGCGCCGGCCGCGGCTGCTGGCCCGGCCCGTGACGCGCACCCACCGTCCGTGCACTACGTTGTATCGGTGACGCGATCGCGAGGCACAATGATATTGACATTTTCTATGATCACCCACAACAAATTATACATAAATTACAATTGTATTTTAATGACATGCACACCTAATTTTAAAATTATTTATTTGACTTTTTTTTTTTTATTTTATTTGATTGACTAATTGTATTTGTTTGTATATTTTAATATGTATTACTTTTGACATTATAACTTTGACTATTTGTATTAACTTTAGTTTGTAAGCGACTTGGATCTTTATCTGTAAGCTTGCAAATGTAACTGATGAATAAATAAATAAATAAGTAAATTTCAATAGTGAACTAAAAAATGCAACTTGTTATTTATGCCACTCTAGATCTGGTAGCCACATTTCTATAGTATTCAAATTAAGTAATAAAACTTACATTTGTATTGGACTTAACTACCTCGTTGGTCTATTGGTAGCAAGTGCTGCATTAGGACCGAGAAACCCCCGGTTCGAGTCCGGGGTCGGGCAAAATTTGAGTGAGTTTTTCTGTAATGAAATTACTCAGCCCGGAGTTAAGAAGTTGGCGGTTGAACGCCCGTGCCTCGGAAAGCACGTTAAGCCGGTGGTCCTGCGCCCGATCTCTCATCGGTCATGTCGGACTGCCGTCTCACCGGATTATGAGAGTAAAAGAGTAGAGAGTGCACTTGTGTTTGCGCGTACACTTGTGCACTATAATATGTCCTGCGCACTTGGCTAATCTCAATTGAGATCGGCCGCCATGGCTGAAAACAGGTCGGAGGCCTTATTTTTTACATGAATACTAATATACTACATATCTATCATAACCAGATGAACAGCCATGTATCGAAGCTGCTCCCTGCTCGATCCTGTATCAGGCCAACTTCGACACCAACTTCGAGGACCGCAATGGCTTCGTCACCGGCATCGCTAAGTACATTGAGGAGGCCACCGTTCATGCCAACTTGGTAAGTAGATTGTTAAAGCAAATAGATTAAATTAATTTAATTAAACTAAAGTACCCATAATCAATGCAGGTACACGTCCTGGTTGATCAGCACTTCTAGTCTTATTAAGAAGTCAAAATTGGGTCGATTCTTTGGTCACTTCAAAAGATGACCAGATTCAAATCGATATTTGTACAATGAAGCAAAATTTCAGAGAAATAACGGCGGAAGCAAGGTTGTACACCTAATATGTCACACCGTGCGACAACGTGTCATGTATGTCACACTATGTGTCTTATTTTACCATAGAGATATATTTATCTACTTTATCTATATCAAGAATGAAGAAGAGATTGATGGTTCGGAAAGAAGCGAAAGTGGTGTGCCACGATCATAGCACATGGCAGGAAGTGATCTCTGCCTGCCCCTCTGGGAAAAGACGTTATTTTATGTATGTATAGCTGACCCGACAGACTTCGTCCTGTCAAAAAATATTGTAAAATTTTTGACGTTAAGAACACACCTACATTAATTCTTAGATAATAGTGAGTGCTTGTAATTTAATATGAACTTTATATAATAGCAATAAAGCTCAAATTAATTCTACGTTTTGGTTAGAAAACGTTTGTATTTGAAAAAGAAAAGGGCTGTTTTTAGGGTAATCCCGGCAATTATTCGATTTTTTCTCGCCGTAAGAACCATCCTTGGACTACAACGAACATTTTAAAAAAGAATTGGCCAAATTGGTTGAGGCGTTGTTGAGTTATGCGCTTACCAACACATTTTGCGATCCCGTAACAATATATGTCTATCTTTTATGATTGACTCACAATAACACGAGTAACTCCTAAAAGCTTGGCAGTTCGGAGCATAGGAGCAAAAGACAGTAGGATGTGTAAAAATCGGGGAAAACGCGGACAAAGTCGCTGTCACAGCTAGTTATAAATATATTTATTTATTTAACACACAGAACGAGCTGCTAGAGGAAGGCAACGCGCACGCGGTGATGCTATACACGTGGCGTTGCTGCAGCCGCGCGATCCCGCAGCCGCGGTCGAACGAGCAGCCGGACCGGGTGCACATCTACGAGCGGACCGTGCAAGTGCTGGCTCCGGAGGTGGATAAGCTGCTGCAGTTCATGTACTTCCAGGTGAGTGCAGGAGCTGACTGACTGACTGACTGACTGACTGACTGACTGACTGACTGACTGACTGACTGACTGACTGACTGACTGACTGACTGACTGACTGACTGACTGACTGACTGACTGACTGACTGACTGACTGACTGACTGACTGACTGACTGACTGACTGCACATCTACGAGCGGACTGTGCAAGTGCTGGCTCTGGAGGTGGATAAGCTGCTGCAGTTCATGTACTTCCAGGTGAGTGCAGGAGCTGACTGACTGACTGACTGACTGACTGACTGACTGACTGACTGACTGACTGACTGACTGACTGACTGACTGACTGACTGACTGACTGACTGACTGACTGACTGACTGACTGACTGACTGACTGACTGACTGACTGACTGACTGACTGACTGACTGACTGACTGTCACAGTTCATGTACTTCCAGGTGAGTACAGGAGCTGACTGACTGACTGAGCGGACGGTGCAAATGCTAGTCCCTGAGGTGGATAAGTTGCTGCAGTTCATGTACCTACTTCCAGGTAAGAACAGGAGCGTTAATCTAAATACAATTAGAGCTTATCTATCGTTTGATAAGGTCTATATTCCCTTGCACTACGTTACATACGAGCGGTCGATCGAAGCGCGTTTCGCGCGCGTTTATAGCGTTCGCTCGGGAATGCTCTGGTGGGACGACAAATCACGAGGCGCTTTGAGCAATCCTGCTGTTATCTTTCAGTATGAGTTAGAATTCTTCTTAGGTGAGCAGGTTTCCTCACGATGTTTTCCTTCACCATTAAAGCGTCGAATTATGGTACATATGAATTTCAAATTTGAAAAGCACATTCGTACCTGGCGGGGTTTGAACTGCCGACCTCTCGCATGGCAAGCAACTAGAAGAAATTCTAAGGTTGTGTAGTCAACCAACCCGCTTTTGGCCAGCGTGGTTGACTAAGGCCTTATTGCCCTAATTTAGGGTAGGCCCGTGCCCCAGCAGTGAGGACGTATATGGGCTAAAGATGATGATGATGATGAGTTAGAAACCCGGCCAAATGCAATACTGCCTTGAGACTTGGTAATAATCATGTTTGTTATTAAATTGAAACCGCCCTTTAATATTTTTGCTTTGTTGCTTTTAGTATTTATTGTTATAGCAGCAAATTGATTTGAACTAGCTATCACTGTCCATGTGATACTGCCTTGTTGTGACAGGCTGATGGGCCCCCTAAAAACCTAAATGATGAAGGTAACTTCATCATCAACAGTCCATACACGTTCCTACTGCTGGTGCACGGGCTTACCCAAACTAGGGCGATAAAGCCTTAGCCAACCAGGCTGGCCAAGTGCGGGTTGGTCGACTACACAACCTAAGAATTTCTTCGTAAGTGTGCAGGTTTCCTCACGATGTTTTCCTTCACCGTTTAAAGCGTCGAATAATCATACATATGAATTTCAAAGGACCACGCAATAATTGTTAGCGAAAATGTGGCTTCAGTAAATTTGCTTGAAATTTTGATATATAGACTCACGGTTCTCGAATTCGTTCCCGGGATATTATCGATTTTGTACATACCATAATTACAGTGCTCCTGTGAATCTAATATTTCTTCTCCATGAGGGACATTTGCACAGGACATTTCTATCTATAACATATCAAATCATCAGCCCATACACGTCCCCACTGCTGGGGCACGGGCCTACCCTAAACTAGGGCGATAAGGCCGTAGTCGACCATGCTGGCCAAGTGCGGGTTGGTCGACTAAACATCCTTAGAATTTCTTCTTAAGTGTGCAGGTTTCCTCATGATGTTTTCTTCACCGTTAAAGCGTCGAATGATGGTACATATGAATTTCAAAGGACCACGCAATAATTGTTAGCGAAAATGTGGCTTCAGTAAATTTGCTTGAAATTTTGATATATAGACTCACGGTTCTCGAATTCGTTCCCGGGATATTATCGATTTTGTACATACCATAATTACAGTGCTCCTGTGAATCTAATATTTCTTCTCCATGAGGGACATTTGTTCAGGACATTTCTATCTATAACATATCAAAACTTCAAGCAAATTGAGTACGTGGCGGGGTTCGAACTGGCGCCCTCTCGCATGGATCGCCCCATGGAGCTTCAAATTTACCTCATCATCATCATCATCAGCCCATATACGTCCCCACTGCTGGGGCACGGGCCTTCCCTAAACCAGGGTGATAGGCAAATTTACCTAAAAATTGTTATCTTCCAGCGTAAAGCGATCGAGCGCTTCTGCGGCGAAGTCCGCCGACTCTGCCACTCCGAAAAGAGGCGGGACTTCGTATCCGAAGCGTACCTACTCACGCTTGGCAAGTTTGTGAACATGTTCGCCGTGTTGGACGAGTTGAAGAACATGAAGAGCAGCGTGAAGAACGACTATTCTACTTATAGGAGGTACTGTGATGTTCCACTTTAGGGTCAGGTGCAGGACCAAGGGGTTAACATCCTTGATGAGACATATAGGACCACTCCGTCTACAGGTGGTACTGTACCCCTGTACTGTGGTGTTCCACTTTTTGTAAGTTTAGTATTTAGGGTTAGGTGCAGGATCAACCGTTTAACATGGTAGCAAGAACTGCGGCAAGCTTTACTGAGACGCCCTTCCAGAGGAGGTCAGACACAGGGCCAATGGGTTAACATACCAGCTAACACACCTTCCCCTTCATCATTGAAAACTGGAACTGATAAGTTTCCCTATCGATTTCTCCGCTCCATAGCTATATCTAGCACTTATACTCTGGACGTATTTCGGGGTCAGACGAAGGATCAACAGCTTAAACTACTTGACCCCGCCCCTTATTTTTGAAAGCTACAATGACAACCATTGGATGGATCAAACTCCTAATTGCCAGCTTTCTGAGGTATGATCGCCAATGTAATACAACAGACAGACATTACCTATTCTTGTAATGAGATTAATCTGTTTGTGTACCAAAATAAATGTCACTGGCTGAGTCTCCAAGGCGTACCACTCAACTCACACTTCACCAACAGATGGTAGTGTGCTGATAGTAGCCACAACTGCTGCTCCGAGCGTTACCAAGACATCCACACTCTGGTAGTGAGGTCAGACACAGGACCAATGGGTTAACATACTTGCATCCCCGCTAGGCTGAGTTCACTTTGCTAGTCTCCTGGGATCGGACGCAGGAACAACGACTTGACAATTTGATACGGCCCACTCCCTTTCATCCTTGATTTTTGGAGTGAAGTCAAATGACGTCTTGATATCAATGTAAGCGGCAACATACTCTTTTTTTTTCTTTTTTTTTAATGATAAATCGTTTATTCTCTCTCCATAGTTTACAATATTTCCTTAAAAACACACCTTCGTTGCAAACACAGGGTATGGATGATGACATTACTCCACCTTGATGGTAAGCGGTACTGAGATCCATATATGAGGTCGACAGGCACAATAGACCATATTTAGCCTGTCGCACTCACCCTGAAGGCCTGCTTAAATGCCATTTCACGCCCTGAAGAGCCCGGGATCAAAGGAGGGAGGGAAAACTTGATCTGGAAGGGCGTTCCATGCCTTAGTAACACGTGGCAGAAAAGGGGAACTAAACCTCTTAGTCCGAGCCCCCATCTCTGAGCACTAGGTTTTTAATCACCTTTCTTTTTCTTTTTCCAGGGCCGCTCAATTCCTCAAGGTGATGTCGGACAGCCAGAGCCTCCAGGAGTCGCAGAACCTGTCCATGTTTCTGGCCACTCAGAATAAGATCAGGGACACTGTTAAGGATGCACTCGAGAAGATCAACGGTGAGTGGATGGACGGATGGATGGATGGATGGATGGATTGATGGATGGATGAATGAATGGATGGATGGATGGATGAATGAATGGATGGATGGATGGATGAATGGATGGATGGATGGATGGATGAATGAATGAATGAATGGATGGATGGATGGATGGATGGATGGATGGATGGATGGATGGATGGATGGATGGATGGATTTATGGATGGATGGATGGATGGATGGATGGATGGATGGATGGTGCATGGATGGAGGGGGTTATAATAAGTATATGTATAATTAAAATAATTCTACTATATGTTGCTATGCCCTTGCAGGGATACCTACAAATACCTGTTCCATCTGTAATAACTATGATGTGACATGCAATAAAAAAATAATTTAAGTGAGAAGATCGGATCATAAGGACGTACGGATGGGGAAGGAGAGTGTGATAGACAGAGGAGTCTGTAACAAATAGATAACATAGAGAATAGTGAGTGAGAAGATCAACGGTGTGGGCGACAGACGGACGGACGGACGTGGGGAACCGGGAAAGGTTTTGACGCAGATCGTCACTTTCGCAAATGGTCATCCCGAAAAATTTGGTCACTTTCGCAGAATGTCATTTTCGCAAGTGGTCACTTTCGCAAGTGGTCACTTTCGCAACTGGTCACTTTCGCAAAACGTCACTTTCGCAAAACGTCACTTTCGCAAAATGTCATTCACAATTGTTTTTCTTTTTTTTTTCTCCTATATATTATTTATAAAGACAGACAGCATATCAAGCTAAACACCACGGATGCTGTGGTAGTATTTAGTTATAATAGGTGTAAAGTTGTCATAAAAAATAAAGTCTCATTACAGTAAAGGAAATTCTAACAAAACAAAAGGTTTTTTTAGACATGGACATTCCCAAAGTTGCTAACTTTTATTGATATTCAGAAGTATCACAATAGATGTCGTTCAACCGTTTGCTTTATTTTTTATGCCAACTTTACACCTATTATAACTTAATACTACCATAGCATCCGTGGTGTTTAGCTTGATATGCTGTCTGTCTGTATAAATAATATTTATTATTGTCCGCTTCGCAATATACAATCTTTGCAAGTTGTTTTGTGTTTCATACTAAATCATTTGCATTTTTGTTTATTTTGCGCGTGCACTGAATTTTGTCAGTTGATTGAAATTTATTCAATAGAGCCGAGCGAATGGAAAAAAAGAAAAACAATTGTGAGTGACATTTTGCGAAAGTGACGTTTTGCGAAAGTGACCGTTTGCGAAAGTGACGATTTGCGAAAGTGACCAGTTGCGAAAGTGACCACTTGCGAAAATGACATTCTGCGAAAGTGACCAAATTTTTCGCGGTGACCATTTGCGAAAGTGACGATCTGCGTCAAAACCGTGTGGGGGTTGTTGGTTGTGTGGGGGTTGTGGGGTGGGGAAGAATGGACGGATGGACGGATGGACGGATGGACGGATGGACGGATGGACGGATGGACGGATGGACGGATGGACGGATGGACGGATGGACGGATGGACGGATGGACGGATGGACGGATGGACGGATGGACGGATGGACGGATGGACGGATGGACGGATGGACGGATGGACGGATGGACGGATGGACGGATGGACGGATGGACGGATGGACGGATGGACGGATGGACGGATGGACGGATGGACGGATGGACGGATGGACGGATGGACGGATGGACGGATGGACGGATGGACGGATGGACAGGATGGACGGATGGAAGAGGATAATGACGTACGGACGGGGAAGGAGAGTGTGATAGACAGATAGACAGAGGAGTGTGTAACAAAAAGATAACATAGAGAATAGTGAGTGAGAAGATCAACGGATCTTGGGTGATATTATGTTTATTATCTTTATTTTTTATATATGTTTTTGTCCGCAGGCTACGAAGATCTATTGGCCGATGTGGTGAACATATGCGTCCATATGTTTGAAACCAAGATGTATCTTACGCCCTCTGAGAAACACATGCTGGTCAAGGTAATTAATGAGTTGTACCAATTAAACCAATTGAAGCAGGCCTTCAGGGTGAGTGCGACAGGCTCAATATGGTCTATTGTGCCTGTCGACCTCATATTTGGATCTCACTACCGCTTACCATCAGGTGGAGTTAGTTCATCTAGTTAGCCTATTATAAAAAATAAAAAAAATTACATGTTATTGTGTATGTTCTTTTTTTTATTTGTTGCTTTTAATGCTATTAAAGCTCAATGTAAATATAAAATTTGAAATCGCTTATATCGCGTCGGAGGCGATATCGGAAGGTCCTGTGGTTCAAGTCCCCGTTCAGGCGGGGTCATGGATGCGATTTTTTTAAATTTTAAAGTGTATGTTCTAGTTTCACAGCTTTCCGCACGCGACTCTGTCCGCTTTTAGTAGATTAATATCGCACAATATAACGGTTACTTCTTTATAGTCTTTAAACTGTCATGGCCGATAATTTGCTTTTAGCTTTCTTGTGTGTACACATTAGAAAACGAAAAAATGTACGAGATAATTACCATGTTTCTTTATTCTATCGAATAGGCGAGACGACTAAAAAAATATAATTAGTCCGTTATTTAGATTATTTAAAAATATTGTACTCGTATTTTTTTATTTGTTTCACAAACAAGAAATTATGAAGATATAGTGCTTAGAAGTTTCGCACGTTATGGTACAATTTTTACCTAGCCGTGACGTCACAAGCCCTCACTCCAGAAGTTTGATAAGCTATAATTTTGTCATTTTTCAATCAATTGAAAAACAAAAAAAATAGGTGTCCCATATTTTTGTATAAACTAACTTACAGACTAATTAGAATAATAAGATTTTGACCCAGTCCACACGCCTATTCCCGATATTTCAGTACTGTTGCATGCGCCATGATCACGGGTCACGTAGGCGATTAAAAAGTAGTCTATTCCCTTTCTAAAGCTCTAACTTATATCGATGTACCAATGAGGGTTTTCGCGAATGAGAAATTCACTAGATGGCAATACGTAATCGTTAGGTCCAACTGCATCATGATTGGTTATTTTTGACGTGACATTGACAGACATGTCAATATTCACCAATCATGATGCAGTTGGATCTCACGCCTACGTATCGCCATCTAGTGAATTTCTCATTCGCGAAAACCCTCATTGCGTAAATGACTGGCTCGGTGGAACAGTGGTCAGTGACCCTGGCTAGCGGTTCCAAGGTTCGATTCCCACTCGGGACAAATATTTGTGTGATGCAAATCGGTGTTTGTTCCGTGTCTGGGTTTGAATATGTATTTATAAATATCTTTGAATGAATGTGTCTCTGACGCCCATAGTACAAGCTCTGCTTAGTTTGGGGTCAGGTGACCGTGTGTGGAAATGTCCCAGATATTTATTATTTATTAAAATTAGATTAATTTTAAAGGTGACAATCGTTTGATTGGATTTTTCAAATTCTAGGTGATGGGATTCGGTCTCTTCTTGATGGACTCCGAAGTGTGCAACATTAACCGCTTGGATCAGAAGAAAAAGATTCGCCTGGATCGTATCGACAGGATTTTTAAGGTATAGTTACTTAATACATACATACATACAAACATAAAATCACGCCTTTTTTCCAGAGGGGTAGGCAAAGATCACTTCCAGCGATCCACTTTTCACATCTGTGGGAAACGTGACGTGACGGGTTGTGGACCAAGTCGCCGCCATTCTGCCTTGTGCATTGTTTTAACAAGGTCATTGCGTTCCCACGAGTAGCAAGGATATATGACGGGGGAAGGAAAAGGGGAGGAAGGATACCATCGCCTCGGATGATTTGGACTGAGTCGATAGTAGCTCGAGGAGCCGGGGTCGCTTACCCGTATACCGTTCACCAACCACCGGACAGATAGTTGTGACTGGTATCCCCTGACTACACTTACTATTTATAGTTACTTAATTCAGTTATTTCTCCTATCTGACTTACGATGATGGCTTGATTAAAACACATTTTCACGGATGAAACTCACTTGTATCCGTAATATTATTTTTATATCAAATGTTTAATTTTTATTTTCTACTAGTTGACCCGACAGGCTTCGTTCTGTCAAAAAAATATGAAAAAGAAGAAAAGGGCTGTTTTTAGTGTTTTCCCGGCAATTATTCGATTATTTCTCGCCGTAAGAACCATCCTTGGACTTCAACGAACATTTAAAAAAAAGAATTGGCCAAATTGGTTCAGGCGTTGTTGAGTTATGCGCTTACCAACACAATTTGCGATTCATTTTTATATATAAGATATTTTATTAACTAACGGATTGTCGACAGAACCTGGAGGTCGTCCCACTGTTCGGAGACATGCAGATAGCTCCGTTCAACTACATCAAGAGGTCCAAGCATTACGATCCCAGCAAGTGAGTAGTAAACCAATATAATAATATAAAATGACATCACCATCAGCCCATACACTCATAGTTCCTGCTTTGTTTTCAATAGTACAAGTAATAGTAAGTAATAGTTAGTTTTATTGTATTCATTGTATTAGTTGGTACCTTATTATTTCGTGTATGTTGTATTAGCCTGTAATAGACATAATCTTTTATCTATAACTAGTATATAAATAAGTATAATTTAAATGTATAAAGATAGTATTGTTGGCGAGTCTTTCAAATAAATAAATGAAATAAAAAATAAATACACCTCCCCACTGCACTCATTGGTAATTGGCAAAAAAATTAATCTCTAATTTCTTGAGCAATAAAGTGATTTTTAATATTTTTTGTTACTAATATTCCTCATCAACATTATTATCATCAATCAGCCCATATTCGTCCTCACTGCTGGGGCACGCGCCTACCCTAAACTAGAGCGATAAGGCCATAATCAACCACGCTGACCAAGTGCGGGTCGGTCGACTACACTACCTTACAATTTCTTCGTAGGTGTGCAGGTTTCCTCACGTACATATGAATTTCAAATTTGAAAAACAGTGACCACATAACCACTCGGCCATCGACGATTTTTGTTTTGCTTCACCATGTTACACCATACACTTTTTTTTTCAGATGGCCGCTATCGTCAAGCCCGAACCCATTGTCTCCCCAGGCCGACCTGATGGTCCACCTGCCCCAGATCCGTGAGGAGCACCAGAACTACATATCAGAGCTGGCGCGGTACAGCAACGAGGTAATTTATTAAGGAGTCAAATAATATAGGGGGGGTTACATACATTACGCATCCGGGGAGGGGGGGTAAGCTCACATATACAGCGGTAGGCTCACATGTACATATACATACGTACACGTAGACACTTACTCTTCAACATCTGCACATGCGCAAATTTAAAAGGAGATTTACAAAAAAAAAATTTACTGACTTAGATATTTTTAATTTTCAAAACCAAGTCCCAAGTGCATTTACATAAATATTAAATGTATGCCGCTCTCACTTTCGCACAAACAGTACTACTACTACTGACTATAGGAAACTTCGTTTCTTCAACCATTTAAAAGTCAGGCTTATTAGGATTTATTTATTCTTTTGGACCTAATGTGGAGGTTAAAGTCTACAATATTTACACATAATAATATCTCTTTGTAATACCTCTATGTCACTCAAAGATTTTTTATAATATCCCTGTATTTTCAGGTGACAACAACGTTCAAGGAAGCCGGCTCCGATGGAGAGAGCAAAACAGTAACAGAACTGTGCCTCCGAGGCCTGCAACTCGTCTCATCATGGTGCTCCGTGTTGACAGAGCTGTGCAGCTGGAAGCTGCTGCACCCGACCGACCACGCGACCAACGCGCGGTGCCCGCCCGACGCCGAGGAGTATGAGAGGGTGGGGCTCTTGGACTATTTTGGTTTGGTGATGAAATTTTGTGTTGGGCTCCCGGACTATTTGGTTCGGTGGTGTAAAAGTGTGTCGGGCTCCCGGACTACGATTGATGATTTTGCGTTTTTGGTGATGTAAATGTTTGACTGGCTCCCGGACTATGTTTCATTAATGTTGCTTTTGTGCCGTTAGAACCCCATGTATGTTTTGTTCAGCGTGCGGTCTGATATCTTTATCCTTGGTATTTTTGCCCTCTTTCTGATGGCAAGTAGTAGTACGCCGTATCACTACATCCTTACTAATATTATAAATGCAAAAGTAACTCTGTCTGTTACGCTTTCACGCATAGAGTACTGAACCGATTTAAACGAAATTTGGTACAGATATAGTCCAGAGCCTAGAAAAGGATATACTTTTTAACCGACTGCCCTAAAAAGAAGTAATGTTTTACCCGTTAAACGTCTCTACGCGGGCGAAGTCGTGGGCGGAAAGCTAGTTATCTATTAACATGATCATTCTCCATTCCAGGCGACCCGTTACAACTACACGTCCGAAGAGAAATTCGCCATGATCGAAGTGATAGCCATGATCAAAGGTCTCCAAGTGCTGATGGCCCGTATGGAGACGGTGTTCGCTGATGCGGCCCGAAGGTCCATCTATGCGGAGCTGCAGGACTTCGTACAGTTGGTGCTGAGAGAACCGCTGAGGAAGGCTATTAAGAATAAGAAGGATTTGATTCGCAGGTGAGTGGTTTTGTTGTGTAAAATTTGGGTAAGCCCTCCCGGACTATACTTTAAATTTTACCGCCACGAGGACAATAGGCGTGATCTTATTATTCTATTTAGTCCGTAAGTTAGTTTATACAAAAATATGGAACACATATTTTTTTGTTTTACAATTGATTGAAAAATGACAAAATTATAGCTTATCAAACTTCTGGAGTGGGGGCTTGTGACGTCGCGGCTAGGTAAAAATTGTACCATAACGTGACGTCATACGAAATTTCTGAGCACTATATCTTCATAATTTATTGTTTGTGAAACAAAATAAAAAATACGAGTACAATATTTTTAAAAAATCTAAATAATGGACTAATTATATTTTTTTAGTCAACTCGCCTATTATGTTACTTTTTATTTTCTGAGCAAATTATTTTGAGTGTTCTTTCTTTCTGAGCAAATTATTCGAGACCATTGAATTCACAATGTAGGATAATCGTGTGCGACAATTTGATGTGTACAACTTTGCTCCCGCCGTTTTGGAATAGATGGCTGGAGCGTTAAGTGCTAGTCGAAATATATTGATCATTTATGTCATACAATAAGCGAGCTATCTGCTAACATAACACCATCAAATTTTTATCGATTTGCGTCTGCTCATCATCATAAAGTTATTTACGATTAAACATATGTCAGCTTACGTGGCAAATTTTAGTGGTAAGTCATATGCCTGAGGTTTTAGTTTTCTGCTTTAATATTTAGACATCTACAGCTGAGGCTCATCGAATGGTCGCAAATACCTTATATATATTGACCTTAGAGAGATATTTATCTACTTTATCTACATCAAAAACCGGCCAAGTGCGAGTCGGGCTCGCGCACAAAGGGTTCCGTAGCAGCAAATATAATTTACAGTTAAATCAACCTATCTCAAAAACTATAAGAGATACTTTGATCAAACCAAAAATCGTTGAAAGAGTTAATTAGCATGCATCACCTCTATTTTTTTAGAATTTTATACCCCGTAGTTATAAAAATAGAGGGGGACATACTTTTACGACTTTGAGAGCTGATATCTCAAAAACCGTTCACTTTAAGAAAAAATGTTTTTAGAAAAACTTTATATCATTTTAAAAGACCTTTCCATTGATACCCCACACGGGTATGTACATCGAAAAAAAATTTCATCCCTCAGTTACATGTATGGGGGCCCCACCCCAATTCTTTTTTACTATTTAGTGTCATATTTTTGTAGCGGTTCATACAACACATATTCCCATCAAATTTCATCACTGTAGTACTTATAGTTTCGAGTAAATCGGCTGTGACAGACGGACAGACGGACAGACGGACAGACGGACATGACGAAACTATAAGGGTTCCGTTTTGCCATTTTGGCTACGGAACCCTAAAAGGAAACCTATTAATCCGCATCAATCCTCAGCATAAATAAATAAATATCTGGGACATTTCCACACACGGTCATCTGACCCCAAACTAAGCAGAGCTTGTACTATGGGCGTCAGAGACTGATATACATACATATATATGTCGGATAGCCGGAGCGCCACTTTTGAATAAGTGTCTACGATCTTCGCTAGATGGCGCTATGTAGCAAGGAGTTTCGGTTGATTTATGAAATTGAATAAGTTGTGCTAAATAATATTGTAATTATTATTGTAAATCATAACTTGATTTTAGGAAGTCATATTAGCAATGATTACTTGATAAAATAATGTTTGTTGCATTCGAATAATACTGGCCGGCCACTCAGACGCGTTCGAGGATTCCGAATTCGTTTGGACATGGCCCGAGACATTTTGTTTACGATTCTGGTTTACCTCTTGACGTAAGGGAGCTGAGAAGAGGGTTACGATTTGGAATTAGCTTCGAAAGGTCGTCTCCGTCTCCGGGACTTGTCTGTGACCGGGCAGTATTAGTTATTGTAATTATATCAGACCGCCATGTGATTCCGTCAATGTGTACTTACGATTGTTGAGCAAGAATAAAACTGTAACTATTGTATGTGGTGTTATTCGTTGCCTGAAGACCCTACGCAGCCCACAGAATGAAGAGTAGCTAACCTGACGATAGCAATGACCCTCTGATGTCGCCGCCGGCCTCCCCTGACGCGACATCAGAAGTGGGATTCACTTCGGGCTCGAAGAAATACCACGAATCTACCCGGAATAGATGAATCTGTCCTGCGAGTCTTTTGGAGTCGCAGAACCGCAATATAATGAGCCTGATCGATGCAATCAAGCCGACTGCATCGGTGGATAAGGCTTCACTGCCCGAATTTGATCCGGACAAGTCTGACAACGACCCGCGTGCTTGGTGTGACACCGTTGATCTCTGTATTGCTGATCGTGACCTTTATGGCAGCGTTTTGAGTCGAGCACCTAGAGGAAGCGCATTGCGATGGCTGTCACATGTGTCCTATGCTGGGATGGCCTGGCCCGAATTCAAGGACATTTTCAAGGCGAGATACGACTGTATTGAGACGCCAGCTGCTACGCTTATCAACCTGCAAAATAGTCGCCCAAAGGATGGCAAATGTTTTGCTGCTTACGCTTCCCGTCTGATGACTTCACTATCGTCACGTTGGCAAGGTATGGGTGTCGAGCAGATCGCAATTTCTACGATCCTCGCTCATATCTCGCGTCTTGATGAAAGACTGCAGCGTCTGGCTTCTACTACCGAAATAGCCACCCGTGATAAGCTGCAAAGAGAGCTTCAAGTATTTTCGCACTGTATATAGTATTTTTGAACTGAAAGGGGAGTACCGTGACTGATGCGTCTATCGATAGCAAGCGTATGAAGCCATATTTATTGAGAACTGATCACTCTCGAAGACTGGACCGATGGTGTTGTAGTTGGTGGATACAAGATCTCGAACTGGCGTTACGCAGATGACACCACCTTATTTGCGAGTAACGCGGACCTCATGCAGGAATTAAGTCATAGAATGGAGCGCGTAAGTCTAATGTTTGGTTTGAAGGTTAACCGATCCAAGACCAAGATTATGATCGTGGACCGCGTCAATGACAACTCGCCAGAAGTTACACAGATTGCGAACTGCGATGTGGTCAAGCATAGCGCAAGCAAGCTCGAACAATGGTGTTTGCGTGGATGAAGTAATACGTCGTATGACCATAACCAGAACCGCGGTGGTGAAATTAAAGAAAGTATGGAGGTATCGCAACATCACGAAAACCACCAAAGTCAGGCTCATGCGAACGAACGTTGGTATAACCAATCTCCATTTACGCAGCAGAAACTTAGATAGTGCGTGAGTTGGAAAAGGGGAAAATGGATGCTCTATAGATGTGGCGCTGGAGGAAGATGCTTGGCATACCGTGGACAGAGTTTCGCACCAACGTGTCCATACTCCAGGAACTTGGCATCACAAAACGTCTATCGACCATAGTATAGACGTGCACCCTGCAGTAGCCATGTCTCTAGACGTGATAACAACTCCATAGAACGGCTAGTCGTACAAGGAAAAGTAGAGGGAACCAGATCACGCGGCAGATCACCTATGCGCTGGCCTGTTAGAGTGTAATCCGCCGTAGGAAATCGCGTGTCAGACTGCGCCAGACAGTCTGCAAACAAAGAAAGATGGCGGGAGATCGTGAACAAAGCTGTGTCCGCCCCTAACACTAAATTATGGGCGCCTCGACGTGACTCGTGGTCACGCTCTGCCAAGAGCGAAGCGACACAGAAGAGAGTATTGAGAACCTTCAAGTATCAAAACTGTGGTTAACCTGGACACCGTGCAGGGCAATCAGCTTGCCGACAGCGACCTGATGAAAAGCGGACCAACCGCGGCCCCTCGACGGAGCTTGCAACTACCAGACATGTGAAGCAGGATGCGACGTGCTTCAAATGTGGTGGCAAGGGCCACTACGCATCAAGGTGTCATCGTGCAACCAACGGCAGCCAGGAATCGTCAAGCACCTGTGCCTCGACCAACGTGCCCAGCCAGGGTCGAGTGGATGTTGCTTTGGAAGCAAACCATGGGATCATTCGCTGAATAATTGTGAGTCTTTTTCATACTGTTGCGATTTTATTTGAAATTTAATGTAGTCTGTTTCAATGCAGATATCTCTCATAATAGTAATGGTCAAAATAGTGTTTCAGTAAATTACAAGTAGCCACATGAGAGATTATGCAACCTATGAAGTGCTTGATTAAAGTTATTAGACCTACAGCAACTTTGGTTGCTACTGGCAGTTTGTAAAAGAGGAAAAAATAGTTTTTCTCCTGTCAATGTCAGTGCGATGAAAATTTCGCTTGTCATCAGAAAGCAAATCTTTTAATTTCTCCAATACGTAGTTTATTGATAATTCCACTTCAAATTCATACGGATAGGAACGGTAATTCTCAACACTATACCAGCCAGTTGTCTACTGTGGAAAATCTTTGTTTTAGATGCCATGCGTTGTACTCAAGACATCTGAGGACTCTGCTTGGATATTGAGCTGCGGCGCAACAGGCTTCTACTGGAGCAGTCGCCAGCTGGAGGAGAACAGGAGCAGCGAACTCCCTTAAGCATGAACGCAAGACAGATGATGATATCCTCTCATATCTTACTTCAGGTGCATTTGTTTTTATTTTTATGTTTGGACTTCAGATATTATTTGAGGTTGATTTACCTAGGAAGGGTGATGCTGAGTCACAGTATGTGATATTCACTGAACGCTATGTTTGTCCTTGAAAAAGAGGAAAGAAATCAGACCAAGTTGGACCCTAAGTTTAAAGGCCCTTTTAAAGTAATTGAGGTTTTGTATGGGGATACGATACTTTTTGAAATCTTTGAATTCTAGTAGAACGATAGGTTCCCAAATAGTTGAACAATGCTAATGATAATGATTTTGTTGACGATGATGATTGTTGGTTTATTTAATGACACATGTTGATGGTACGGGTAACCGACGGACTGAGTTACCTGTAGTTGAAATGGCCGATGGACTGAGCCATGAGAGTATCCGATGGACTGGATAGTAGTTGTGTTCGACGTACTGAACATTGTGAGAGTATCCGATGGACTGGATACTAGTTGTACTGAGCACTGTGATAAGAGGACCGATGGACTGGTTCCAGGCCGACGTACTGGCCGCAGTGTGTGTTCGATGGACTGAACACTGGGAGAACCGACGGACTGGTTCTAGGCCGACGGACTGGCAGGGTGTGTGTGTGTTCGATGGACTGAACACTGAGAACCGACGTACTGGTTCTAGGCCGACGGACTGGCCAGAGATTGTGTGTGTCTAGACTTGTGTTATTAATTAATTGGATATGCTGTGTAATGCCTTAGTTGCGGATTTGAACTTGGGAACTTTTCGGTCTAACTTTTCAATGTTAAGTTATTAGATAGTGATAGGTATCTTGTCAAAGCTTTATTATCATACTAGCTTTCCGCCCGCTACTCCGTCCGCGTAGAGACGTTTACGGGTAAAACATTACTTCTTTATAAGCGTAGTTGGGTAAAAGTAGCCTATGCTCTTTCTCAGGTTCTGGACTATATCTGTACCAAATTTCATTTAAATCTGTTCAGTATTCTTAGCGTGAAAGCGTAACAGACAGACAGGCAGACAAACCGACACACGGACACACAGACTGAGAAGACAGAGTTACTTTCACATTCATAATATTAGTAAGAATTCCTAATGATTAATCTGATGAACATGATATTAAACCACCTGCACAAGCTGATGATATTGTTGCCATTCATAATCAACAAAATGTTATTGTTGTTGCACAAGTTGAACCCATTGTTGAAAGAGTTTCTAAAGAGCAAGATATTGAAAACAAAAATGATTAATCGAATACCTTTAAACTAAAATTCCATTGCTTGTGATGACTATTTTGTGTACATTGTAGAGTAAACTGTTTAATTCTGTCAACTGGTTTTAAAACGGGTCGCTGGTTAAGCGAAATGATGGTTGATGTGGTCACTGGTTAAGTGATGAGGAAAATCACTGGTTAAGTGAAGTTTGAGAAAAAAGGTTGTATCGCTGGTTAAGGGATACAACAGGTTCTAAACCCAGTTTGCTGTTGATTGTTGTTTTGTTTTTTAGTATTTGGTTGTAATTACAAGCCGATGAGAATTAGAAATGTTTAGAGAAACCTAAAGTTGATGCAGTCTTAAATTATTGAAGTACCATATTCAAATTCAAAACCTTGCTCTATTAAATGCTCTTTACTGGTCAGGAGTGACCGAGTGTAGTATGTACTGCGGTGAATACTTTCTATTTCAGATCAAACACCCACGCGTGGACGTAATGATGCTGTCAGAATGGCCGTGTCGGATAGCCGGAGCGCCGCTGTTGAATAAGTGTCTATGATCTTCGCTAGATGGCGCTATGTAGCAAGGAGTTTCGGTTGATTTATAGAAATTGAATAAGTTGTGCTAAATAATATTGTAATTATTATTGTAAATCATAACTTGATTTTAGGAAGTCATATTAGCAATGATTACTTGATAAAATAATGTTTGTTGCATTCGAATAATACTGGCCGGCCACTCAGACGCGTTCGAGGGATTCGAATTCGTTTGGACATGGCCCGAGACATTTTGTTTTACGATTCTGGTTTACCTCTTGACGTAAGGGAGCTGAGAAGAGGGTTACGATTTGGAATTAGCTTCGAAAGGTCGTCTCCGTCTCCGGGACTTGTCTGTGACCGGGCAGTATTAGTTATTGTGATTATATCAGACCGCCATGTGATTCCGTCAATGTGTACTTACGATTGTTGAGCAAGAATAAAACTGTAACTATTGTATGTGGTGTTATTCGTTGCCTGAAGACCCTACGCAGCCCACAGAATGAAGAGTAGCTAACCTGACGATAGCAATGACCCTCTGATGTCGCCGCCGGCCTCCCCTGACGCGACATATATTTATGAATACATTCTTAAATACATAATCGCATCCAGACGCGGAACTAACACCAATGTTCATCACACAAATATTTGTCCCGTGTGGGAATCGAACCCACGACTCTTGAAACCGATAGCCAGGGTCACTAACCACTGTTTCACCGAGCCAGTCAATCATATCAATCCCCTTCTATCCCTAGTATCATAGTATCGGTTCGCGAGACGTGCGGTGATTGGGCGCGCGGGTGCGAGCCTCAACAGGACCCGGCGCTGCGCGGCAAGAAGGACGGCGAGGCTAGCTTCAACATCAAAGTGCCTAGGCGGAACGTAGGTCAGTACCGCCCAAGGGCCCGTGTTCGATAGAATAGAATAAATATTTATTGGTCACCATACACAGTTACAAATTACAAGAAAAAAGAAATTAATAATAAAATAATAATATTTAATAGAACATTAATATATACAAGTTTTACTTCAGTGACCAACAAGATTTTTTGGTGACGACCTCCCGGACTATGATCTAATGTAAATTGTGGTGGTCTAATGTCGTTTGGTGACGACCTCCCGGACTATGATCACGTAGTATGTCGCGCTATGACTAATTTAAAAGACGGGATGTTAAGTTTGTTGGTGGAGACCTCCCTAAACTATAATCACATTGTAAGGTTCACCAGGACTAAAGTAAATGAAGGAGGCGTAAAGTTAGTTGGTTATGACCTCCCGGACTATAATCAAAGTTTTGTATAGTAGGGTCGTGTTTGCGCGCACACTCGTGCACAATGATATATCGTGCGCACTTAGCTGATTTCAATTTGTCGGGCGCCTTATTTTTGCATGAATTCAAGTGACATTCTCCATTCTCTCTTCAGGTCCATCGTCCACCCAACTCTACATGGTGCGAACTCAACTGGAAGCCCTAATCTCGGACAAGTCCGGGGGCCGGCGCACGCTACGCAAGGATTTGGACGCGGGCACGCTCGCGCAGATCGAGACCTTCCACCGGCTCAGCTTCTACTGGGGGTACCTGCTCAACCTGTCTGGTGAGTCGCCTGGACTATAATTATAGGTGGTGGTTTTTTGGTGATGACCTCCCGGACTATGATTCTACGTTGTAAATATTTAGTGATGATCTCCCGGACTATGAGGTGATGTTGTACACTTTTGGTTATGACCGCCCGCACTATGATTTAACTTAACAAGGTTTCAATAATGAGCTCGCGGACTATGAACTGACAAATAAATCATTGTTGCCAAAACCATTTCCACGAGGAAGAAGTCGGCCGCTAGTTAGTAGTAGGTTATTGTTGACTTTTTTATTATTTTGATATAGTTGGATGGACCACTCGAACACAAAGGCATTGTTGAAAGTATCACTTTGATATCTCAATAACTCGACGAGATATTATAATAGGGTAGTTGCCTATTTTTTTATTTTGATGTAGATGGATGAACCACACAACATTAAATAAAATGCTTAAAGAATTATTGTCATAATTTTAGAACTCGCCGTGATATTACTGTTTCAATAGCACATCATTTGGTCAAGCTCAAAACGCTCCATACAAAAAGTGACTGAATCGTGACGTCACGCTTCAGTTATTTGTATGCAACGCGCCAGAAATTTGTTCGGCAAGTATACTAAATATTGCGTTTATGAATATGGTTTCAAAGCACAAGTTGTTATTAGAATTTAAAACATGTTTTTGTTTATTTTAAACATTTTTGAGATTTTATAATGGACTCGCCCACCCAACTTCAAATGTCTATTATTGCCTCATTTTGTCAGAAACTTTAATTTCAATTTGACTTATGTTATTAATCTGCCTATATTTTACTATTAATTGTGAAATCACATGTAAAATTTCACTTAGGAAACTACCCAATTTTAGTTGTACATTTTTGGGCGAGCTCAAAAACGCTCCATACAAACGGCCCCTGGCGTGTGACGTCACACGCAAAGTTCTTTGTATGCAGCGCCTACGAAGTTTGTTCGGCAGGTTCATCAGAAGTTGCGTTTATGGATATTTTTTCATAATGAAAAATGTTACTAATTCTGTTATTTATGAGATGACAATGAAATTTCAAATGATTTTCGCAATTTTGAAATGGACTTGCCCACCCAATTTTAATGTCTTTTGCTGTCTCATTTCGCCAAAAATTAAGGTTAGATTTCATGAATAATATTGATTTCCTTAAATCTTACTGCTTATCATAAAAATGGCAAGCATAACAACCATTCACAGTCAATTACCCTATTATATAATGTATGTGTGTTTCTTTCAGATTCCCTGCAAAAATGCTGCGATCTTTCTCAGCTATGGTATAGGGAGTTCTACCTAGAGATGACCATGGGCAGGAAAGTCAATGTAAGTATCATCCACACTCCAACTGGCTCGGTGGAACAGTGGTTAGTGACCCTGGCTGGCGGTTCGATTCCCACTCGGGACAAACGTTTATGTGATGAACATTTGTGTTTGTTTCGTGTCTCTAAAGTATTCTAAATATATAAAAGGAGAAACTGACTGACTGACATCAACCATCAACGCACAGCTTGAACGGCTAAACGTAGGCATTAAAAATGTGCAAGGGACGTAGCTTAGGCACCGTAGAGGGGCACTAAGAAATTCCCATGGGAACGGGAGTTAGCGGGGAAAAACTTTTAATCTAAACCGCGTAAGATAGATGATTAAAATTTGGCATGCAGGTGCCCTAATACACGTAAAGCTCACTTGCAACGCAAATAAGTGCTGCGTTAGGACCGAGAGGTCCCCGGTTCGAGTCCGGGGTCGGGCAAAATTTGTGTGAGTTTTTCTGTAATAAAATTACTCAGCCCGGAGTTAGGAAGTTGGCGGTTGAACGCCCGTGCCTCGGAAAGCACGTTAAGCCGGTGGTCCTGCGCCTGATCTCTCATCGGTCATGTCGGATTGCCGTCTCACCGAGTTATGAGAGTAAGGGAACAGAGAGTGCACTTGTGTCTGCGCGTACACTTGTGCACTATAATATGTCCTGCGCACTTGGCTGATCTCAATTGAGATCGGCCGCCATGGCTGAAATCGGTCGGACGCTTTATTTATTTATTTTATTTACTTGCAACGCAATATTGCAAAATTCCTACGGGAACTGGAGGTTCTTTACGTTTCGCTATAAATATCTATGTCTAACGCCCATAGTACAAGCTCTGCTTAGTTTCGGGTCAGACGGTTGTGTGTGAAGATGATATTTATTAATATTTCTACCATTCGTCCTCAGAAATGCACCGTCCGCCATCAACACAACGAGGAATGTAACGACCTGATCACCATGGAGAAGCGGATCCAGTTCCCCATAGAGATGTCCATGCCCTGGATCCTCACAGACCACATACTGCGCAGCAAGGAGCCTGCTATGATGGAGTGAGTGAATACAAATACAGTCATCATCATCAATGTTTTGATTGTGTGATGTGATGATTTTAGATAATTAAGTATTTAAGTACCTTTGAATTGTTTGATAATCTGAATCGGCATGTGTAATTCGTTTCGACGTACAAGCAAAATTGTAAAAGTTATACGTGTTTAAAGTTCTGATCGTTTGCACTTTTCAAACAAATGAAAGTTGTGATATGACGTCACACCACAACATCCAGTACATTGCAAAAATATTTTTTGTAATTTTACGTTCTAGAATACACCGTGAAATTTTAGTGGTTGTTTTCCCGTGGCAGAACGATTTGCCTATAGTAAGACTACCGAATCATGCAAATAATTCTTGAAAAAAAATTTTTTTGTAATTTTCGAAATAATATTTTTCCAACTCGAAAACGAGAGAAGCTATTGTTATTTTATAAGATGTGACGTAATCAGGTACTGCTTGCCGTATGAAATCGATGCTTATAGCTGAAGAAGCTCGACACAGTAAGTCATAAAGCGTTTCGAACGTGCTTTCGAGTTTCGGTTAAACCTTTCGTAAAACCGACATTAATTGATTTTAACAAAAAAAAACTGCACAAGTCTTTTGTACTACTAAGATAGAATCATTTTACTGCGGGAAAACAACCACTAAAATTTCACGGTGTATAAATTCGTTTTACAAATACATTCAACGTGCTAATATATAATGTCCCATTTTGGAATTGAGACACAGTAACATTATCCAATGGGGTTGTAGTAAGAAGTTGTAAGTTGATCGACTCTGTGGAACAGTAATTGTTAGTGACCCTGGCTGGCGGTTCCAAGAGTCGTGGGATCCGATTCGCACTCGGTACAAATATTTGTGTGATGAACATCGGTGTTTGTTCCGTGTCTGTGTCTATGTATTTAAGTATGTATTTATAAATATGTATGTATGCATATCAGTCTGTAAAGTCCATAGTATAAGCTCTGCTTAGTTTGCAGTCAGATGACCATGTGTCGAAAAATCTAAAAAAAAAATTACTAATTCTTGGTGACTACCTCCCGGACTAATACTTACATTGTGTTTGAGCCCAGCAAGGTGACAAATGAAACGAAGCAAATGTTCCAAATTCAAATATATTGAGGCATCATCAATGGTACATAGTGAGCCTAATGTGAGCGGCCTAGCCCGGGGGTATATAAGGCACTCGAGAAAAATGTTGATACCGCGATGCAGGATTCAAATATAGAACGCTACGTGAATAAGTTTTTAAACAATACTTACCTTTAAAGCGTATCATTCTTGGCGGGCTGGACGTCTGTCACTTGATTGTCACTTTAACCGTAAACACATTGTTTTTTTTTTTTTTCAGATACGTGCTCTACCCGCTAGATTTGTACAACGACAGCGCCCAATACGCGCTCACTGTCTTCAAGAAGCAGTTCCTCTACGACGAAGTAGAAGCCGAAGTGAACCTCTGTTTCGATCAGTTCGTGTACAAGCTATCCGAGCAAGTGTACGCGCACTACAAGCAGCTGGCAGCCAGGTAAGGAAAGAAAGAAAGAAAGAAAACATTTCAATAAATGTTTTCTTTCTTAGTAAAAAAAAAAAGTTTATTGCTTCATAAATTGTACATACTGTCTTACAATACTAAAATGAAGGTGAGCAAAAGGAAACATCTCAGCATGGCTTATCTAGTAAACCAGATAATGCTGTTTTTCAGATGTTCCTATTCTTCTATATTATATATATTATATGAAGTAAACTAAGTAGATGGAGGGCTTAACCTCTTAAAAACTAATATAATCAATATCATTCTTATTGATCAATATCACATATACAATTTCACGATGGGACATTATACACCGTGGAATTTTAGTGGTTGTTTTCCCGCAGTAAAATGATTCTATCTTAGTAGCACAATAGATTTGTGCAGATTTTTATTGAAATCAAGAAATGCTGGAAATAAATAGCAAGATTCGATAGTAAGTAGTAGTTGTTGTAAGTGCGTGTTCACACCTAGCGATTTTTGGGCGATTTCAATTGCGGCGATATCGCCGCGATTCCGCTGCGTTCATATTTCGAACATGAACGGACCTGCGCGGTAGAATGCGGCGCATGCGCTAAGCGGGTAGGTTGGATGAGGCTAAGAGCTAAGGGCTGAGGATATCGCGGCGATATTGCCGCGATCGAAATCGCCCAACAATCGCTAGGTGTGAACACGCTTTAAATCGTTCTGCCGCGGGAAAACAACCACTAAAATTTCACGGTGTATGCTACTTTTACACTATCTATAACAATATCAGTGGTACGTGTTCATTGTCGCGCCGAGTTAGAATTATTTGATTGTCGTTAGGGTTGTCTCTTGATGATATTTACATATTATCATCACGGATTTTTATATCTATACTAATATTATAAATCTGAAGAGTTTGTTTGTTCGTTTGTTTGTTTGAACGCGCTAATCTCAGGAACTACTAGTTCGAATTGAAACAAAATAATTTTGCGTTCGATAGACAATTTATCGAGGAAGGCTTTAGGTTATATAACATCACGCTGCGACCAATAGGAGCAAAGATACAATGGATAATGTGTAAAAAACGGGGAAACGCGAACGAAGTCGCTGGCACAGCTGGTATCTATATAACGGTAATTCTGTCTCTGTGTACAGCATGGTGTTAGACAAGCGCTACCGGGCGGAGTGTGCGGCCCGCGGAGCCAGCACCAGCGCCGGCTGCGGGCGCTACGCGTCGCTGCTGCGCCAGCGGCACGTGGCGCTGCTGGGCCGGCACGTGGACCTGTGCGCGCTGGTGAGTCCTGTGTCTCAGCACCAGCCGGTGATGATGACGAGGCTACTCCAAGCCATCATCGTAGGGGTGAGAGCCATCCGCTCCCCCGCAAGTCCGGTGATGATGACGAGGCTACTCCAAGCCATCATCGTAGGGGTGAGAGCCATCCGCTCCCCCGCAAGTCCGGTGATGATGACGAGGCTACTCCAAGCCATCATCGTAGGGGTGAGAGCCATCCGCTCCTCCGCAAGTCCGGTGACGATGACGAGGCTACTCCAAGCCATCATCGTAGGGGTGAGAGCCATCCGCTCCCCCGCAAGTCCGGTGATGATGACGAGGCTACTCCAGGCCATCATCGTAGGGGTGAGAGCCATCCGCTCCCCCGCAAGTCCGGTGACGATGACGAGGCTACTCCAAGCCATCATCGTAGGGGTGAGAGCCATCCGCTCCCCCGCAAGTCCGGTGACGATGACGAGGCTACTCCAAGCCATCATCGTAGGGGTGAGAGCCATCCGCTCCCCCGCAAGTCCGGTGACGATGACGAGGCTACTCCAAGCCATCATCGTAGGGGTGAGAGCCATCCGCTCCCCCGCAAGTCCGGTGATGATGACAAGACTACTCCAAGCCATCATCGTAGGAGTGAGAGCCATCCGCTTCCTTGCAAGTCCGGTGATGATGACGAGGCTACTCCAAGCCATCATCGTAGGGGTGAGAGCCATCCGCTCCCCCGCAAGTCCGGTGATGATGACGAGGCTACTCCAAGCCATCATCGTAGGGGTGAGAGCCATCCGCTCCCCCGCGAGTCCGGTGATGATGACGAGGCTACTCCAAGCCATCATCGTAGGGGTGAGAGCCATCCGCTCCCCCGCGAGTCCGGTGATGATGACGAGGCTACTCCAAGCCATCATCGTAGGGGTGAGAGCCATCCGCTCCCCGCGAGTCCGGTAATGATGACGAGGCTCAAGCCATCATCGTAGGGGTCATCATGTGTGAGAGAGAGAGGGAGAGAGAGAGAGAGAGAGAGAGAGAGAGGTGAGGATGCCTATCCGCTCCCCGCGAGTCCGGTGATGATGACGAGGCTACTCAAGCCATCATCGTAGGGGTGAGAGCCATCCGCTCCCCGCGAGTCCGGTGATGATGACGAGGCTACTCCCCCCCCTAGCCATCATCATAAGTCAGATAGGAAAAAAAAATGTGTGATATAACCTTAAAAGTCCTTAAGGGTCTTCTAAGCTCTTTAAGGGTTATTTAAGGTTTTTAAGAGTTCTCAAAGGTTCCTAAGGTACCTTAAAGGTCAACACGGGTTTCTACGAAATGCAGTATAACCGATCATTATACTTCGCTCTCAAAGAAGATACTGAGAATCCGAATTCAACTATGATTTTGTTTCTTCATGCAGGTGGCCCAGCGCATAAACGCGGATATGCACCGCGCTCTCGACACAGCGGTAGCTAAGTTCGAAGCCGGCGACATTACTGGTGTTGTTGTAAGTACACCGAATTATACTATACATTATTATACTGTATAATTATGTACTGTTATAAGAATTTCTTCATAGGTGTGCAGGTTAAAGCGTCGAATAGGTACCTCTCGGATGGCATGCAACGACCATAACAACTCGTCCATCGACGCTTTTTAGGGTTCCGTAGCCAAAATGGCAAAAACGGAACCCTTATAGTTTCGTCATGTCCGTCTGTCCGTCTGTCCGTCTGTCCGTCTGTCCGTCTGTCACAGCCGATTTACTCGGAAACTATAAGTACTACAGTGATGAAATTTGATGGGAATATGTGTTGTATGAACCGCTACAAAAATATGACACTAAATAGTAAAAAAAGAATTGGGAGTGGGGCCCCACATGCATGTAACTGAGGGATGAAAGCATTTTTTTCGATGTACATACCTGTGTGGGGTATCAATGGAAAGGTCTTTTAAAATGATATAAAGTTTTCTAAAAACATTTTTCTTAAAGTGAACGGTTTTTGAGATATCAGCTCTCAAAGTCGTAAAAGTATGTCCCCCCCTCTATTTTTATAACTACGGGGTATAAAATTCTAAAAAAAATAGAGGTGATGCATGCTAATTAACTCTTTCAACGATTTTTGGTTTGATCAAAGTATCTCTTATAGTTTTTGAGATAGGTTGATTTTTATTATATTTGCTGCTACGGAACCCTTTGTGCGCGAGCCCGACTCGCACTTGGCCGGTTTTAGCAAATACCTACATAACCTACATTATTTTATATTCATTCCAGGAACTAGAAGGCCTGATAGCAGTGAACCGGCTCTGCCACAAGCTCCTCAGCCGCTACCTGACTCTGGACGAGTTCGAGTCGGTGCTGCGCGAGTCGGACCACGGCGTGCTCGCGCCGTACGGCCGGATCGCCTTCCACGTGTTCTGGGAGCTGAACTACGACTTCCTGCCCAATTACTGCTACAACGCGGCCACCGACAGGTAAGCGAATATTGGTCAAGTGACCCCCCAAACTTTGGTCAAGTGACCCCCAAAACATGTCCAAGTGACTCCATAAACTTTGGTCAATTGACCCCCAAAACATGTCCAAGTGACCCCCTAAACTTTGGTCAAGTGACCCCCAAAACATGTCCAAGTGACCCCCTAAACTTTGGTCAAGTGACCCCCTAAACTTTAGTCTAGTGACCCCCAAAAGTTAGTTTAGTGACCCCCCAAACGTTGGTCAAGTGTCCTCCCAAATGTTAGTCGAAGGACCCCTATAAAGGTCAAATGTCTCTACCTGACTCTGGACGAGTTCGAGTCGGTGCTGCGCGAGTCGGACCACGGCGTGCTCGCGCCGTACGGCCGGATCGCCTTCCACGTGTTCTGGGAGCTGAACTACGACTTCCTGCCCAATTACTGCTACAACGCGGCCACCGACAGGTAAGCGAATATTGGTCAAGTGACCCCAAAAACATGTCCATGTGACCTCCAAAACATGTCCAAATGACCCCCCAAACTTTGATCCAAGTGACCCCATAAACTTTGGTCTATTGACCCCCGAAACATGTCCAAGTGTCCCCATAAACTTTGGTCAAGTGACCCCCAAAACATGTCCAAGTGACCCCCCAAATTTTGGTCAAGTACCCCCTAAACTTTAGTCAAGTGACCTCTAAAAGTTAGTCCAGTGACCCCCCAATGTTGGTCAAGTGTCCTCCCAAATGTTAGTCGAAGGACCCCTATAAAGGTCAAATGTCTCTACCTGACTCTGGACGAGTTCGAGTCGGTGCTGCGCGAGTCGGACCACGGCGATGTCTTCGCATGCCGTACTGGCAGAGATCGCCTTCCACGTGTTCTGGGAGCTGAACTACGACTTCCTGCCCAATTACTGCTACAACGCGGCCACCGACAGGTAAGCGAATATTGGTCAAGTGACCCCCAAATGATTTCTAAGTGACCCCCCAAACTTTGGTCAAGTGACCCCCAAAACATGTCCAAGTGACCCCATAAACTTTGTTCAAGTGACCCCCAAAACATGTCCAAGTGACCCCATAAACTTTAGTCAAGTGGACCCCAAAACATGTCCAAATGACCCCCCAAATTTTGGTCAAGTACTCCCCCTAAACGGCCTTGGTCAAGTGACCCAAAAAACATGTCCGAGTGACCCGAAACGAAACATGTGTCCAAATGACCCCCAAATTTCTGGTCAGAAGTACCCCTACAACCTTGGTCAAAGTGACTCCCAAAGACATGTCCGAGTGACCCCCGAAACATGTCCAAGTGACCCCCCAAACTTTGGTCAAGTGACCCCCAAAACATGTCCAAGCGACCTCCCAAACTTTGGTCAAGTGACCCCCAAAACATGCCCAAATGCCCCCCAAAACATATCCAAATGACCCCCTAAACTTTAATCACGTGACCTCCAAAACATGTCCAAGTAACCCTCCAAATGTTGATAAAATTGGGAGGTTTCCCAAATTACCTCCCAAAATGTTGGTCAAATCACCTCCCTACATCTACATCATTGAAGGATCATTGGAAGGTCTACCAAGAGTATAATAATATGATAAACCAACCACACGGTATGCTAACGCTAACGCTAAGGGATGGTGATTCCGAAGAGAGCTAAATAACCAAACCCTCGATGCAGAGTGATGAATTGACACACTGATTTATTAACGTAAATTAGGTTGTCACGAAACCTATATATTGCATAGCAAGCTGAATATAATATAGTAAAAGCGAAAGTACAGTAACTAATGTGCGGCTGGCCCGTACAATCATAGTATAAAAGCTGTCTTTAATACCACTTCTTCTTCTTGACCCTGAACAGAGAATACGACTCTCGGTATTTGCGCGCAAGTGTGTTTGAACTGTTCGACAGGTCGATTCGATTCGACAGGCCCAGGGTCACACCCTGAAGGTCAAACGAGGTCGTCCTCATTTCAAGTAAATAAAAAAATAAAAATCTTTATTTGAATAACAGATTTACAATGGAAAAATCAATGTGGAAAGTAGAATCAAATGCATATCACTATATTACTAGAGGTTCCCAAACTAGGTCAGACCTGTCACTTGGGAAACCAGTTTTCCATTAAAAAACATTATGTATGGCAAAAATACAAAAATAAACTAGGAGGTAGAGTAAAAAAAAAAAAATTGAAGTGACCTGTTTGTTCCAGATTCGTGAAATGCCGCGGCATCCAGTTCGCGGCTGGCGTGCAGCGCGAGCGGCCGCAGCAGGCGGGACACGCGCTGCTGTGGGCTCCAAGCAGCATCGCGCTGCTCCACTCCGCGCAGTACGCGCAGGCTACGAACGCGTGCGCTTTGCATTACATTACATTACATTACATTACATTACATTACACCACATTACATACTGACCTTTCGGTAGAGAGCAGGCGGGACACGCGCTGCTGTAATGAGGGCTCCAAGCAGCTCAGGCGCTCGCCTACTCCGCGCAGTACGCGCAGTACAACGGCTGCGTGCGCCATACATACATACATTACATTACATTACATACACATACATTACACACGCTTCGGTAGAGGAGCAGGCAGGACACGCGCTGCTGTGGAGCTCAAGCAGCTCGCTTGCTCGCCTACTCCGCGCAGGTACGCGCAGTATTAGGTGCATTACGCTCCATTAGCATTACATACATACATTAACACACATACATACACCTTCGGTAGAGAGCAGGCGGGATCGTATCGCGGCTGTTGTGCCAGTCTCAAGAAGCTCGCGCTCATACCTACTCCGCATGCAGTACGCAGCAGTACAACGAAAAGGTGCGTGCATACATACATTAACATACATTACATACATACACACATTATTACATAGCACGCTTCGGTAGAGGAGCAGGCGGGACACGCGCTGCTGTGGGGCTCAAAGCAGCTCGCAGGCGCTTCTCGCCCACTACTCCGGCGCAGTATCGCGCCAGTACAACGGTGCTTTGATGCATTGCCATTACATACATACGCCATTACATTACATTACACACATACATACACGCTTCGGTAGAGAGCAGGCAGGACACGCGCTGCTGTGGGGCTCTAAGCAGCTCGCAGGCCATCGCCTACTCCGCGCAGTACGCGCAGTACAACGGTGCGTGCATACATACGCCATACATACATACATACATACACACATACATACACCTTCGGTAGAGAGCAGGCGGGACACACGCGCTGCTGCAGGGCTCAAGCCAGCTCGCGCTCGCCTGCACTCCGCGCAGTACGCGCAGTACAACGGTGCGTGCATACATACATACATACATACATACATACGTACACACATACATACACCTTCGGTAAGGAGAGCAGGCCGGGACACGCGCTGCTGTGGGGCTCCAAGCAGCTCGCGCTCGCCTACTCACGCGCAGTACGCGCAGTACAACGGTGCGTGCATACATACATACATACATACATACATACACACATACATACACCTTCGGTAGAGAGCGAGGCGGGACACGCGCTGCTGTGGGGAACTCAAAGCAGCTCGCGCTCGCCTACTCCGCACCCGTACGCGCACAACGGTGCGTGCATACATACATACATACATACATGCGCTTTACATGTACACCTTCGGTAGAGCAGGCGGGACACGCGCTGCTGTGGGGCTCAAAGCAGCTCGCGCTCGCCTACTCCGCGCAGTACGCGCAGTACAACGGTGCGTGCGCTACAGCCATACGCCATGCATACATACACACATACATACACCTTCGGTAGAGAGCAGGCAGGACACGCGCTGCTGTGGGGCTCAAGCAGCGCTCGCCTACTACCGCGCAGTACGCGCAGTACAACGGTGCGTGCATACATACATACATACATACATACATACACACATACATACACCTTCGGTAGAGAGCAGGCGGGACTTACGCGCTGCTGTGGGGCTCAAGCAGCTCGCGCTCGCAACCTACTCCGCGCAGTACGCGCAGTATTGCAGGCGGGACCGCATTGCATACATACATACATACATACATACATACACACATACATACCACCTTCGGTAAAGAGAGCAGGCAGGACACGCTGCTGTGGGAGCTCAAAGCAGCTCGCGCTCGCCTACTCCGCGCAGTACGCGCAATACAACGGTGCGTGCATACATACATACATACATACGCCGCATACATACACACATACATACACCTTCGGTAGAGAGCAGGCGGGACACGCGCTGCTGTGGGGCTCAAGCAGCTCGCGCTCGCCCTACTCGCCTACAGTACACCTTCGTTACGCGCAGGCGCAGTACAACGGTGCGTGCATACATACATACATACATACATACATACACACATACATACACCTTCGGTAGAGAGCAGGCGGGACACGCGCGCTGCTGTGGGGCGTCAAGCAGCTCGCGCTCGCCTACTCCGCACTGTACGCGCAGTACAACGGTGCGTGCATACATACATACATACATACATACATACACATACATACACCTTCGGTAGAGAGCAGGCGGGACACGCGCTGCTGTGGGGCTCAAGCAGCTGCGCGCTCGCCTACTCCGCGCAGTACGCGCAGTACAACGGTGCGATGCATACGCGCATACATACATACATACATACACCACATACATACACCTTCGGTAGAGAGCAGGCAGGACACGCGCTGCTGTGGGAGCTCCAAGCAGCTCGCGCTCGCCTACTCCGCGCAGTGATACGCGCGAGTACAACGGTGAGTGCATACCGTGCATACATACATACATACATACATACATACACACATACATACACCTTCGGTAGAGAGCAGGCGGTGCACACGCGCTGCTGTGGGGCTCAAAGCAGCTCGCGCTCGCCTACTCCGCACAGTACGCGCAGTACAACGGTGCGTGCATACATACATACATACATACATACATACACACATACATACACCTTCGGTAGAGAGCAGGCGGGACACGCGCTGCTGTGGGAGCTCAAGCAGCTCGCGCTCGCCTACTCCGCGCAGTACGCGCAGTACAACGGTGCGTGCATACATACATACATACATACATACATCACGCACGCCATACACCTTCGGTAGAGAGCAGGCAGGACACGCTGCATGCTGTGGGGCTCAAACGACCTGCCGCTCGCCTACTCCGCACAGTACGCGCAATACAACGGTGCGTGCATACATACGCCACATACATACATACATACATACACACATACATACACCTTCGGTAGAGAGCAGGCAGGACACGCGCTGCTGTGGGAGCTCAAGCAGCTCGCGCTCGCCTATACTCCGCGCAGTACGCGCAGTACAACGGTGCGTGCATACATACGCGCGTGCATACATACATACATACATACATACATACACACATACATACACCTTCGGTAGAGAGCAGAGCGGGACACGCGCTGCTGTGGGGGCTCCAAGCAGCTCGCGCTCGCCCTACTCCGCGCAGTACGCCGCAGTACAACGGTGCGTGCATACATACATACATACATACATACATACACACATACATACACCTTCGGTAGAGAAACAGCAGGCGGGACACGCGCTGCTGTGGGGGCTCAAAGCAGCTCGCGCTCGCCTACTCCGCGCCTGGCTACGCGCAGTACAACGGATGCGTGCATACATACATACATACATACATACATACATACACACATACATACACCTTCGGTAGAGAGCAGGCAGGACACGCGCTGCTGTGGGAGCTCCAAGCAGCTCGCGCTCGCCTACTCCGCTGCAGTTACGCGCAGTACAACGGTGCGTGCATACGGCTGTTGCATACATACATACATACATACATACATACACACATACATACACCTTCGGTAGAGAGCAGGCAGGACACGCGCTGCTGTGGGAGCTCAAGCAGCTCGCGCTCGCCTACTCCGCGCAGTACGCGCAGTACAACGGTGCGTGCATACATACATACATACATACATACATACACACATACATACACCTTCGGTAGAGAGCAGGCGGGACACGACGCTGCTGTGGGGCTCAAGCAGCTCGCGCTCGCCTACTCCCGCGCAGCCCGCGCAGTACAACGGTGCGTGCATACATACATACATACTGCATACATACATACATACATACATACTACACATACATACACCTTCGGTAGAGAGCAGGCGGGACACGCGCTGCTGTGGGGCTCCAAGCAGCTCGCGCTCGCCTACTCCGCGCAGTACGCGCAGTACAACGGTGCGTGCATACATACATACAGCTACATACATACATACATACACACATACATACACCTTCGGTAGAGAGCAGGCAGGACACGCGCTGCTGTGGGGCTCAAAACGCTCGCGCTCGCCTACTCGCCCGCGCATTACGCGCAGTACAACGGTGCGTGCATACATACGCCATACATACATACATACACACATACATACACAGCCTTCGGTAGAGAGCAGGACACGGGACACACGCGCTGCTGTGGGGCTCCAAGCAGCTCGCGCTCGCCTACTCCGCGCAGTACGCGCAGTACAACGGTGCGTGCATACATCGCCACAGTACAACGGTGCGTGCATACATACATACATACATACATACATACACACATACATACACCTTCGGTAGAGAGCAGGCGGGACACGCGCTGCTGTGGGAGCTCAAGCAGCTCGCGCTCGCCTACTCCGCGCAGTACGCGCAGTACAACGGTGCGTGCATACATACATACATACATACATACATTACACATACATACACCTTCGGTAGAGAGCAGGCGGGACACGCGCTGCTGTGGGGCTCCAAGCAGCTCGCGCTCGCCTACTCCGCGCAGTACGCGCAGTACAACGGTGCGTGCATACATACATACATACATACATACATACATACACCTTACACCTTCGGTAGAGAGCAGGCGGGACACGCGCTGCTGTGGGGCTCAAGCAGCTCGCGCTCGCCTACTCCGCGCAGTACGCGCAGTACAACGGTGCGTGCATACATACATACATACATACATACATACACATACATACACCTTCGGAGAGCAGGCGGGACACGCGCTGCTGTGGGCTCAAGCAGCTCGCGCTCGCCTACTCCGCGCAGTACGCGCAGTACAACGGTGCGTGCATACATACATACATACATACATACATACACACATACATACACCTTCGGTAGAGAGCAGGCGGGACACGCGCTGCTGTGGGGCTCCAAGCAGCTCGCGCTCGCCTACTCCGCGCAGTACGCGCAGTACAACGGTGCGTGCATACATACGCATACATACATACATACATACATACCACCTTCGGTAGAGAGCGGGCGAGACACGCGCGCTGCTGTGGGGCTCAAAGCAGCTCGCGCTCGCTATACACCGCGCAGTACGCGCAGTACAACGGTGCGTACATACATACATACATACATACATACACACATACATACACCTTCGGTAGAGAGCAGGCGGGACACGCGCTGCTGTGGGGCTCAAGCAGCTCGCGCTCGCCTACTCCGCGCAGTACGCGCAGTACAACGGTGCGTGCATACATACATACATACATACATACATACACACATACATACACCTTCGGTAGAGAGCAGGCGGGACACGCGCAGCTGTGGGGCACCAACCAGCTCGCGCTCGCCTACTCCCCGCAGCACGCGCAGTACAACGGAGCGTGCATACATACATACATACATACATACATACACACATACATACACCTTCGGTAGAGAGCAGGCGGGACACGCGCTGCTGTGGGGCTCAAGCAGCTCGCGCTCGCCTACTCCGCGCAGTACGCGCAGTACAACGGTGCGTGCATACATACATACATACATACATACATACACATACATACACCTTCGGTAGAGAGCAGGCGGGACACGCGCTGCTGTGGGGCTCCAAAGCAGCTCGCGCTCGCCACCTACTCCGCTGCGCAGTACGCGCAGTACAACGGTGCGTGCATACATACATACATACATACATACATACACACATACATACACCTTCGGTAGAGAGCAGGCGGGACACGCGCTGCTGTGGGGCTCCAAGCAGCTCGCGCTCGCCTACTCCGCGCAGTACACGCAGTACAACGGTGCGTGCATACATACATACATACATACATACATACACACATACATACACCTTCGGTAGAGAGCAGGCAGGACACGCGCTGCTGTGGGGCTCAAGCAGCTCGCGCTCGCCTACTCCGCGCAGTACGCGCAGTACAACGGTGCGTGCATACATACATACATACATACATACATACACACATACATACACCTTCGGTAGAGAGCAGGCGGGACACGCGCTGCTGTGGGGCGCCAAGCAGCTCGCGCTCGCCTCCGCGCAGTACGCGCAGTACAACGGTGCGTGCATACATACATACATACATACATACATACACACATACATACCTTCGGTAGAGAGCAGGCGGGACACGCGCTGTGGGGCTCAAGCAGCTCGCGCTCGCCTACTCCGCGCAGTACCGCGCAGTACAACGGTGCGTGCATACATACATACAGCATACATACATACACACATACATACACCTTCGGTAGAGAGCAGGCGGGACACGCGCTGCTGTGGGGCGCAAGCAGCTCGCGCTCGCCCACCACTCGCAGTACGCGCAGTACAACGGTGCGTGCATACATACATACATACATACATACACACATACATACACCTTCGGTAGAGAGCAGGCGGGACACGCGCTGCTGTGGGGCTCAAGCAGCTCGCGCTCGCCTACTCCGCGCAGTACGCGCAGTACAACGGTGCGTGCATACATACATACATACATACATACATACACACATACATACACCTTCGGTAGAGAGCAGGCGGGACACGCGCTGCTGTGGGGCTCAAGCAGCTCGCGCTCGCCTCGCGCAGTACGCGCAGTACAACGGTGCGTGCATACATGCATACATACATACATACATACACACATACATACACCTTCGGTAGAGAGCAGGCGGGACACGCGCTGCTGTGGGGCTCAAGCAGCTCGCGCTCGCCTACTCCGCGCAGTACGCGCAGTACAACGGTGCGTGCATACATACATAGCATACATACAGACCACACACATACGCACCTTCGGTAGAGAGCAGGCGGGACACGCGCTGCTGTGGGAGCTCAAGCAGCTCGCGCTCGCCTACTCCGCGCAGTACGCGCAGTACAACGGTGCGTGCATACATACGCCATACATACATACATACATACACATACATACACCTTCGGTAGAGAGCAGGCAGGACACGCGCTGCTGTGGGGCTCAAAGCAGCTCGCGCTCGCCTACTCCGCGCAGTACGCGCAGTACAACGGTGCGTGCATACATACATACATACATACATACATACACACATACATACACCTTCCGGTAGAGAGCAGGCAGGACACGCGCTGCTGTGGGGCTCCAGCAGCTCGCGCTCGCCTACTCCGCGCAGTACGCGCAGTACAACGGTGCGTGCATACATACATACATACATACATACATACACACATACATACACCTTCGGTAGAAACTTGAGCGGGACACGCGCTGCTGTGGGGCTCAAGCAGCTCGCGCTCGCCTACTGCGCAGTACGCGCAGTACAACGGTGCGTGCATACATACGCCATACATACATACATACACATACATACACCTTCGGTAGAGAGCAGGCGGGACACGCGCTGCTGTGGGGCTCCAAGCAGCTCGCGCTCGCCTACTCCCGCGCAGTACGCGCAGTACAACGGTGCGTGCATACATACATACATACATACATACATACACACATACATACACCTTCGGTAGAGAGCAGGCGGGACACGCGCTGCTGTGGGGCTCAAGCAGCTCGCGCTCGCCTACTCCGCGCAGTACGCGCAGTACAACGGTGCGTGCATACATACATACATACATACATACATACACACATACATACACCTTCGGTAGAGAGCAGGCGGGACACGCGCTGCTGTGGGGCTCAAGCAGCTCGCGCTCGCCTACTCCGCGCAGTACGCGCAGTACAACGGTGCGTGCATACGCATACATACATACATACATACACACATACATACACCTTCGGTAGAGAGCAGGCGGGACACGCGCTGCTGTGGGGAGCTCAAGCAGCTCGCGCTCGCCTACTCCGCGCAGTACGCGCAGTACAACGGTGCGTGCATACATACATACATACATACATACACACATACATACACCTTCGGTAGAGCAGGCGGGACACGCGCTGCTGTGGGGCTCAAAGCTCGCTCGCCTACTCCGCGCAGTACGCGCAGTACAACGGTGCGTGCCATATTGCTACATACACACATACATACACCTTCGGTAGAGAGCAGCGGGACACGCGCTGCTGTGGGGCTCAAGCAGCTCGCGCTCGCCTGCTACCGCAGTACGCGCAGTACAACAGTGCGATGCATACATACATACATACATACATACACACATACATACACCTTCGGTAGAGAGCAGGCGGGACACGCGCTGCTGTGGGGCTCCAGCGCTCGCGCTCGCCTACTCCGCGCAGTACGCGCAGTACAACGGTGCGTGCATACATACATACATACATACATACATACACACATACATACACCTTCGGTAGAGAGCAGGCGGACACGCGCTGCTGTGGGGCTCAAGCAGCTCGCGCTCGCCTACTCCGCGCAGTACGCGCAGTACAACGGTGCGTGCATACATACATACATACATACATACATACACACATACATTATTACACCTTCGGTAGAGAGCAGGCGGGACACGCGCTGCTGTGGGGCTCAAGCAGCTCGCGCTCGCCTACTCCGCACAGTACGCGCAGTACAACAGTGCGTGCATACATACATACATACATACATACATACATACATACATACACCTTCGGTAGAGCAGGCAGGACACGCGCTGCTGTGGGGCTCAAGCAGCTCGCGCTCGCCTACTCCGCGCAGTACGCGCAGTACAACGGTGCGTGCATACACGTACATACATACATACATACATACACATACATACACCTTCGGTAGAGCAGGCGGGACACGCGCTGCTGTGGGGCTCAAGCAGCTCGCGCTCGCCTACTCCGCGCAGTACGCGCAGTACAACGGTGCGTGCATACATACATACATACATACATACATACACACATACACCTTCGGTAGAGAGCAGGCGGGACACGCGCTGCTGTGGGAGCTCAAGCAGCTCGCGCTCGCACCTACTCCGCGCAGTACGCGCAGTACAACGGTGCGTGCATACGCACATACATACATACATACATACACACATACACCTTCGGTAGAGAGCAGGCAGGACACGCGCTGCTGTGGGGCTCAAGCAGCTCGCGCTCGCCTACTCCACGCAGTACGCGCAGTACAACGGTGCGTGCATACATACATACATACATACATACATACACACATACATACACCTTCGGTAGAGAGCAGGCGGGACACGCGCTGCTGTGGGGCTCAAGCAGCTCGCGCTCGCCTACTCCGCGCAGTACGCGCAGTACAACGGTGCGTCCATACATACATACATACATACATACATACACACATACATACACCTTCGGTAGAGAGCAGGCGGGACACGCGCTGCTGTGGGGCTCCAAGCAGCTCGCGCTCGCCTACTCCGCGCAGTACGCGCAGTACAACGGTGCGTGCATACATACATACATACATACATACATACACATACATACAGGCACCTTCGGTAGAGAGCAGGCGGGACACGCGCTGCTGTGGGGCTCAAGCAGCTCGCGCTCGCCTACTCCGCGCAGTACGCGCAGTACAACGGTGCGTGCATACATACATACATACATACATACATACACACATACATACACCTTCGGTAGAGAGCAGGCGGGACACGCGCTGCTGTGGGGCTCAAGCAGCTCGCGCTCGCCTACTCCGCGCAGTACGCGCAGTACAACGGTGCGTGCATACATACATACATACATACATACATACACACATACATACACCTTCGGTAGAGAGCAGGCGGGACACGCGCTGCTGTGGGAGCTCAAGCAGCTCGCGCTCGCCTACTCCGCGCAGTACGCGCAGTACAACGGTGCGTGCATACATACATACATACATACATACACACATACATACACCTTCGGTAGAGAGCAGGCGGGACACGCGCTGCTGTGGGCTCAAGCAGCTCGCGCTCGCCTACTCCGCGCAGTACGCGCAGTACAACGGTGCGTGCATACATACATACATACATACATACATACACACATACATACACCTTCGGTAGAGAGCAGGCGGGACACGCGCTGCTGTGGGGCTTTCAAGCAGCTCGCGCTCGCCTACTCCGCGCAGTACGCGCAGTACAACGGTGCGTGCATACATACATACATACATACATACATACACACATACATACACCTTCGGTAGAGAGCAGGCGGGACACGCGCTGCTGTGGGGCTCAAGCAGCTCGCGCTCGCCTACTCCGCGCAGTACGCGCAGTACAACGGTGCGTGCATACATACATACATACATACACACATACATACACCTTCGGTAGAGAGCAGGCGGGACACGCGCTGCTGTGGGGCTCAAGCAGCTCGCGCTCGCCTACTCCGCGCAGTACGCGCAGTACAACGGTGCGTGCATACATACATACATACATACATACATACACACATACATACACCTTCGGTAGAGAGCAGGCGGGACACGCGCTGCTGTGGGGCTCAAGCAGCTCGCGCTCGCCTACTCCGCGCAGTACGCGCAGTACAACGGTGCGTGCATACATACATACATACATACATACATACACACATACATACACCTTCGGTAGAGAGCAGGCGGGACACGCGCTGCTGTGGGGCTCAAGCAGCTCGCGCTCGCCTACTCCGCGCAGTACGCGCAGTACAACGGTGCGTGCATACATACACATACATACATACATACACACATACATACACCTTCGGTAGAGAGCAGGCGGGACACGCGCTGCTGTGGGGCTCAAGCAGCTCGCGCTCGCCTACTCCGCGCAGTACGCGCAGTACAACGGTGCGTGCATACATACATACATACATACATACACACATACATACACCTTCGGTAGAGAGCAGGCGGGACACGCGCTGCTGTGGGGCTCAAGCAGCTCGCGCTCGCCTACTCCGCGCAGTACGCGCAGTACAACGGTGCGTGCATACATACATACATACATACATACACACATACATACACCTTCGGTAGAGAGCAGGCAGGACACGCGCTGCTGTGGGGCTCCAAGCAGCTCGCGCTCGCCTACTCCGCGCAGTACGCGCAGTACAACGGTGCGTGCATACATACATATTACATACATACATACACACATACATACACCTTCGGTAGAGAGCAGGCGGGACACGCGCTGCTGGGGCTCAAGCAGCTCGCGCTCGCCTACTCCGCGCAGTACGCGCAGTACAACGGTGCGTGCATACATACATACATACATACATACATACACACATACATACACCTTCGGTAGAGAGCAGGCGGGACACGCGCTGCTGTGGGGCTCAAGCAGCTCGCGCTCGCCTACTCCGCAGTACGCGCAGTACAACGGTGCGTGCATACATACATACATACATACATACATACACACATACATACACCTTCGGTAGAGAGCAGGCGGGACACGCGCTGCTGTGGGGCTCCAAGCAGCTCGCGCTCGCCTACCCGCGCAGTACGCGCAGTACAACGGTGCGTGCATACATACATACATACATACATACATACACACATCCATACACCTTCGGTAGAGAGCAGGCGGGACACGCGCTGCTGTGGGGCTCCAAGCAGCTCGCGCTCGCCTACTCCGCGCAGTACGCGCAGTACAACGGTGCGTGCATACATACATACATACATACATACATACACATACATACACCTTCGGTAGAGAGCAGGCGGGACACGCGCTGCTGTGGGGCTCAAGCAGCTCGCGCTCGCCTACTCCGCGCAGTACGCGCAGTACAACGGTGCGTGCATACATACATACATACATACATACACACATACATACACCTTCGGTAGAGAGCAGGCGGGACACGCGCTGCTGTGGGAGCTCAAGCAGCTCGCGCTCGCCTACTCCGCGCAGTACGCGCAGTACAACGGTGCGTGCATACATACATACATACATACATACACACATACATACACCTTCGGTAGAGAGCAGGCAGGACACGCGCTGCTGTGGGGCTCAAGCAGCTCGCGCTCGCCTACTCCGCGCAGTACGCGCAGTACAACGGTGCGTGCATACATACATACATACATACATACATACACACATACATACACCTTCGGTAGAGAGCAGGCGGGACACGCGCTGCTGTGGGGCTCAAGCAGCTCGCGCTCGCCTACTCCGCGCAGTACGCGCAGTACAACGGTGCGTGCATACATACATACATACATACATACATACACACATACATACACCTTCGGTAGAGAGCAGGCGGGACACGCGCTGCTGTGGGGCTCAAGCAGCTCGCGCTCGCCTACTCCGCGCCAGTACGCGCAGTACAACGGTGCGAGCATACATACATACATACATACATACATACACACATACATACACCTTCGGTAGAGAGCAGGCGGGACACGCGCTGCTGTGGGGCTCCAAGCAGCTCGCGCTCGCCTACTCCGCGCAGTACGCGCAGTACAACGGTGCGTGCATACATACATACATACATACATACATACACATACATACACCTTCGGTAGAGAGCAGGCGGGACACGCGCTGCTGTGGGGCTCCAAGCAGCTCGCGCTCGCCTACTCCCGCGCAGTACGCGCAGTACAACGCTGCGCACATACAT